>KK100179.1:26320-50318 GCA_000611695.1 Rhizomucor miehei CAU432 | reverse complement strand
GTTCCTTGCCACGCCCTGATGTCATGCAGCTCGCTATTGCGTCCAATCCATTTTCCGCCCCATAATCACGTATGCTAGCGGTATATGATTGAAGATTATTTCTTGTCAGAAGATTGCACGCGTCTCATACTACATATAACATGATGCTCGGACCAAGAGATAAAGAAAGCGAACGCGAATTACATCACGCAAAGCGTTTTTTCAAGTCTGCAACGCAATCCTCCGGACATGCGAATGTGATTTAAATGGCTGCGAACCAAGAGCGGCCCTAAGCGCAAAGTGGTTTTTTTATTCCCGCAAACCATATTTTTTTGAGCGCCAAAAGTGAGGGAAAAATCCAGTATTTGCCGTCGAAGCCAGCCTGTGGATGTATGTACTTGAGGTGGCCATTCCCGTCCGCACATGACAAGATGCAAGCACAGCTCATCCGTTTACGCTGACCAGTTGTGTTCCCACTTATTTGCTGTCCAAGCCAGCCTGTGCGTGTACGTACTTGGTCGCTATCTTGACATCTGCACAAGGCAAGATGCAAGCATAGCTCGTCCGTCTTCACGGCCTGGCTGTGTTCCCACTTTATTGCTGGCTTCACGCTGGTCAACTGTGTGTCTAGTACCATCCCGGCCGCACTCCAGAACTTGCCCCAAGTTAAGTTCTTTCCTTTGCATACGATTGACTTGCTGACGGTACTGATATTTTGTAGCTCTAGTGACTGCAGGATCTGCGCAACAAGTGGAGTAGAATGGTGATGGTGTGTCTATCTTGAGCTGCTCGGAAATAAACAGTGCTGCCACATACTCGATGGGATAATTGTCGCCGGCTTCCTTTCTCTTGCTTTTCCGAAGAAATGAGCTGTTATCCGAAATTCTTGTCTTGTTGATATTGTAGTGCATTCGGGGGCGTCGACCCACGTGACCTCGCGTTTAAATTTCTCTGAGACTACGCTGCAGATTATCTTGACGGCCGTGTCAAATGTCGTGGATCCATGAACAAGTTCAACAGTATTACAGAAAAACACCAGAAACTAGGGTGTCGTACATCAGCTTTCTAAATTTCGCCAAAAGCAAAATTGTGGAGAATTATGACCCAATCCGACCGGAAACCGATTTGGACAGCAATCTATACCAAGCGTTTAAAGCCGATCTTCCGCAAAGCAAACCTCTCACAGCGCTGCGACGTTCCAAAGTTAAAAGTTTTTGGAACTCTCTCAGGGCGGAATCTTCACAAACGCAGCCCATGGCAACTGTTGAGAGCGTGGGGGAAGGCATTCGACAGTCGGTCCTGGGGCTTTTCGGTCAAACGGTCTCACCACGATCATATCCGGGAGGTCTTCAAATGTGCAGATGTCGACTCATCTTGTACTGTACACTTTTTTCAGAAAATAATGTCGCCTCCCACTGAAAATTGATGTCGCGTTCTCTCAAGTCTGAATTTTGCATTTCCCAAAAATAGATTTCGCATGCTGACAAATCAGATGTCGCGTATCCAGAGGTCTTGTCGCACAGAGCTTGGCATTCCTTTAGAGCAGTACCTTTTACCTAAAATGTTACACGGATTTGACATCGTCGGGGCTTCCGGCAATTTTCATGCAAAAGCGGACTGGCGACAGGCAAGATCGTCTCTTTTCATTTCGTTTAGCCCACAATGGTCTTGAATGCTGCCAAAAAGTTGCTATTCCAAGTTTTTCCCTTTAGACCTTCTGCCCACGCCAAAATACACGGAGCTGCTATTATTGTAAGTCGTTGTGCTTTGGAAAAGAAAGTCGCCTTCTTTTGGGGGAAGACAAAACCGCCTTAACGGAAACGCGTTACCAAGGTGCTGCAAGAATGGTGGGGTGTCAATGATCAAATCAAGCGTCATGCCCAACGACTCGCAGATAGCACTGGAGCTTACACTGTAGTTCCCGACTTGTATAAAGGCAAGCTTGGTTTGTCTGCAGAGGTATATTTATAAAGCGCCGCATATAATGAACATGCCGTTCTTAAACAAGAACTAGGAAGCTAGCCATTTGATGGGAAACTTGGATTGGAAGCAAGCGGTTAGTGAACTTGAAGAGCTCGCGGAACAGCTGCGCGCAGCAAAATATCCGTAAGTATTGGCTAAATACGACTCTGTGTTTATTCCTTCCTAACGATAGTCAATCCTAGTCGTATTGGATCTATTGGCTTCTGTATGGGCGGAGGTATGAGTCGCTGAGAGAGTATTATTTTGCTATATATATATGAACATTCTTCTCAAAAATCGTTTATAACAAAAGGGTTGTCGCTCGCGCTCGCGGCCCATATGGTTACTACTGCCCATCCATTAAACGCGGCAGTCGCCTGTTACGGCACTCCACCCGGTGATATCTTTGATGTGCGCAACATTCCAGCGCGAACGCCGGTGCAGGCGCATTTTGGAGGCAAAGACACGCACAAAGGCTTCAGCGACCCCACTGCAGCCGATAGCCTCGAGTTCAACTTGCACACTAACAAGGCTGCATACGCCGAGGTTTTCAGATATCCAGACCAAGGCCATGCCTTTTTGAATGATGAACCTTGGAGCATTGAGAAGCGCAAAGAACTAGGATTTGTGGACAAAAACGCAGACCCACTCAAGGATGAGAAGGATGTACGTGATTTGGCTTGGTCGAGAATTACTTCGTTTTTCGTCAAGAACCTGAGTGGCGAAGAAAGCAGGAAAGGCAGCTATCACACTACGCAAACTGGGTTGTAAAAAAAGGAGGTGTTTTAATAAAACAGAGATGCTACATTTCCAACTTGATGCGTCTTTGCTTGGAATGATCGTTGTCATTGCTGTTCTTTGATCGTTTGAGTCCGAGTCTTGGTGTCTTTACGGTGTACTCTCCTTGATGATTGGCAATTCGACGCCACAACCATCGTACAAGGATAGGGATACTGTAGCTTGTTTGTAAAACCAATGTCATCTTTTCAGTGTCAAAGACATCTGGGTTCCAGGAGAGCTGATGCATTGGATCATATTCACCAGCAGAAGGCGGATGAAGCCGTACAACTGGGCGCGCCGGCATATCTCTGGGTATTTCGACAGAAAATGGTACGAGTATTGATTGATCGGATTGCAATGAAATCGGGAGCAAAAGTGTGAAATGCAGAGTATGAGGGGCTGAGATGCTAGCGACTTGGATATATAGGTTATCGTCTGATTCGCTTTCTATTTGCCCAAATTATTAGAGCACGTTTGTACACCGATGAAAATGTGGTCTATTCTTGTACCTTGCAGGATGCTATCCAATGATAATGGTTGCTTCTTTTCTTGATTCACTTGACGTGTCGCAGAGCTGTTAAATATGCTAGTAAACAGTGTATTGAACATTTGTTGTTGTCGAAGATACTAGAATAGCAGATTATTAAGTCTTTTGTAAGAGATATCAGCTAGCAATTCCTTTCTCCTTCCCAAACCTGCAAAATATTGTACACTTGAACAGGATGTGTAAATGGTATACGATGAATTATTTTTCCAGAAGTCTCAGAAGAGCCCATCCATTTGTATACTTGGCCGGGCATATCCTTCATATGCTATATGTCTGCGTTGAGATGCTGCCTCAAATTCACCTCCCTTTCACTGTTACTTACTATGACCCAAGATTCATTTTGTAACAGAGTCGTATCCTTGTCCACATTTCGCACCTGATTTAACATGCTTGTTAGATAAATGTCCGAAGGTAAGTCAAGGCAGAGGACTCACTAATAACTTCTCTAATGAGGTTGCTGATGATAACGAAGCATTGTCAAGGTTTGCTACATTTGCGAGGTCTACATCGCTTGTTAGTCACAAGTCCTGGGCAAGTATCCATGTTATCAATGGTTACCTTCGCCCGCGAGACCAGTGATTGTCATTATTTTTCTAATTATTGCGTCGGATGCAGGCAATGGAGGATCTAGTTTCGCTACATATCGTACTGGGACTGCTTGTGCCTCTGGATATGTCGAGAGCACTTTAATGTATCGAAGTGGCTGCATGAATTCCGGCCAGCTAGGCTCGCTAACTACTTGTAAATGTTCCCTACGAGTGCAAATCAGGTTTAACCAAGTTCGTTATCCAAAATCGTCACCTACATATTGTCTTACCCATTAGGACCGCTCTTGATAGATTCCTCCGTCTCTTCAAAATCCAACAGGTATTGTAACCTGGAATTTGGTAAAAAGTGCTGCGCATTTTGGCATTCCTCGAAGCTTATCAAAAGCTTCGCAGCTTTGCAAAGAGATGGATGGTTTTCGTCTACATTGATGGTAAGTAACAGTTTCTTAACCCTTTTCAACCATTTAATGGACCTTTTACAATGCTTCTACGGACGGCTGCCCAGTCATTGCCAATGACGAGTTCTTTGCTAATCCAATATGCTATTGACAGACCGGGAAAGTCGAGATGATAACTGGGTAGACCGTGTCCTTCCATCAATACCTTTGCAATGTCTTCTGTTGCAACCAATCTGCATGGCAGCTATTTAATTAGTATTATTTTTTCGCGACCACTACGCTTCTTCTTACATCTCCTGATTATAGATAAATTTTGCATCGTTCAGCATGGCCTTGACAACAAGGAAGAAGTCGGTTGGTGTATGCTTGACATTAAGTCGATCCAACAATGCCAGCGCGCCAAGATTCCGTTTGAACAGGTCCAAGTTGTGCGATCGAAGACTTTGAGCCAGTAATTGATCCACCTGCCACTATGTATTAAAAAAGAGGCTGTATATTTAACTTGCCAAAGCCCCTCACTTACACGGTCATCGTGATCATTTTGCAATGCTTCAGAAACATAACTCACTTTGGTCCGAAGTACATTTCCTTGCTCATCTAAATCGATCTATATACCCATTCATCAACACTTTCGTCTTTTGAGAGATGATATCTGCAAGTTGAACTCACATCTACCACGATAACATTTCCTCCTAGGGTGATAGTCGTCATTGGCATTCCAGATTCGTGTTTTTGAGTGGCATCAATAAAGGCCACAAGCCTGAAACCGTCGTATATCAATACATGCGTTTTTTTCTACAAGTACTTTTTTGCTATAGTTACCCCATCGATTGTCCCAACTTTTCCAATTTTTGCGTTTGCACTTTTGACTGTGAAGTATCATATTCGCTAATAACTTCCTCCAAGCACTCCTTTGTCATTTTTAACGTGTCCTTCGTCCTCGTCACGGTGCTTTCGAGTGTCGCCTGTTCCCTGAGATGCGTGAAGTGCTTTCTGAATGCAGGATCGGCTCCTGCTCCCAACTTCATAACATCGCCGAGAACCTCAGTCTCAAACTGCGAGCAGATCGTGCGGATCAGTTCAATGTGGCTGGCAAACTCTTGCCGAGTAGTGTCTAGGTTGACTGGCCCCAGTGCGTGAATGTCTACTACCCACTTAGCACGCAATCCTCCCTTTCTCTCCTCTTCCTTTAGAAAATAGCAATATATATACCGCTTGTACTGGTTCCATCGGTCTTTTTCAAAGCCGGCCATTGCTTTTCCAAATCTCGCAACAGCCTCTGAATGCCATAGACTGCTGAATTGATGGATTTTGGTGATTCAGGGCTTTTCTCCATTATACCCAGCGACAACGCGCAGGAGCCCAGGATTATTCCATTTTTGAAAAGCCAGAAATCCCAGTCCGTTGTCCTTTGCAAGCATGCAAACCTGCAAACCTGCAAACCTGCCTAAAATCTATCAGCTGAAGCCTATGTACTCATGTAGCCATTGCACGGATTTACATGCGCATCTTTTTAAACACGCTAATATTCAACGCGAGGATGAAAGGTGGACATCCACACTAGTACGGGCTCCCTATAGAATTTGAGCTTATTTCATGTATGGCTGCTACGCGAAAGAAGTCTAGTACAATGTCAACTTTTGCATAGCCAATCACCATGCATACAACTCATATAATATAAGCCATAAAGATATCTATCTTGAAGGAATATTTAAACGCTCGCAGATTCCATGTAAGCATGGCCATGATTTCGTTCATGCTCGGTGCGTGGAAGCAAGCTATGAAATAAATAAACATGATATCTACCTTACATTTTCTGTAGTCTCCATGCCCCTTCTCATTCGAGTACCATATTCAAGGATTATATACGGATTATGTCCATAGCAAAAGACTAAAAAGCTACAACAACGATCGCTCATCCCTGAAACCTGATCAGTAATGACCACTCTTTCCGAATTTGTAAATTTGTAACTCTGGAAAAGGCCATATGCAAACCGAAAAGTTCATCATCAATTCTATGCCATTAGTTGCTCTTGAAAATCGAATTGCTGTATCACAGAATCTACATCGTTCTCTTGCAGGGAAAAGATGGAAAAAAAAGAAAGAAGTAAACATCCATGTACACACTTACAAAATTCACTGTAATGTAGCATTTGGGGCTCCTGACCCATGCGGCTGGCCAGCCATTGGTGCCTGACTGCTCACTTCAGTGTGTGCGTGGTGTGCTCACCCCCTTACGCTTTCCCTCTCTCCCACACACACCCGCACTTAAATTTTCAGTCTTTTCCGCTCATCCCCGTTCTTTTTTTCTCTCTCTCTCTCTTCTTTTCTCTCACTCCCTTGTACGGATACAGGTAAAAAAAATTAATTATTCGCGCACTCACCTTGTTGTACCCTGACGCGCGTTTTAAAAAGATGCCTAAAGAAACCAAGACCGGTGACGCCAAAGTGTCCAAGCGTTCGGCTGCCACTCCTGACAAGAAGCGAAGAAGCAAGAAGGATCCGAATGCTCCCAAACGTGGACTTTCAGCCTACATGTTTTTCTCACAAGAGTATCGAGACAAGATCAAGGCAGAAAATCCGGACGCTCCCTTTGGTAGGTCACGGCAAAATGCGCGTCCTTTCTTTTTCTTTCCGCATCCGAAATCTAACACACTGACTTAGGTGAAATTGGAAGATTGTTGGGTCAGAGATGGAAGGAGATGACGGACGAAGAAAAGAAGGTAACATCTGTTGTTTTGTGCATCAATTATCAATGGATTGCTGACCCAATGCTCAACTCATATAGCCTTTCCTTGAAAAAGCTGAAGAAGACAAAAAGCGTTACGAAGCCGAGAAGGCAAAGATGTCGTCCTCGGTAAGCTTTCGAAATATTTCACCAAAGCGAAACATATTGACGCGTGGCGCGTTACATAGGCAGCTGGCGACGAAGAGTGATTCAGAAAGAGAACAAGAAAAAACGTCATCATTGCTACACCTTACAGCTTCACCACATTCAACAGGCTTTCTTGCCTATTCTTATCCTTTCTCTCTTTTTTTCCTTTCTCCTTCTTAGCTATCTTTCTATCTGTACATGAATTCTAAACAACAAATGTTTACCATGAAAGAAAAAAGTTTCAATTTCATTTCTTTTTTCCGCGCGTTTACGAAAGGGGAAGAGAGAGAGGAGAATACCGGAAAGGTGTGTTATTGCAAATAGTACTTTACATAAGGATATGCTCTATGAAGAGAAAGGACATAAAAAGAGGTAATCAATCTAATGAACAAATGCTTTAGCTGGTATGTACAGAAACAGATAATCTATAAGGTGGAGGTCGTCGCGGCTGAACGTCGGCGATCTGCAAAGAACAGCTTGCCAACTTCGTAGCTCGAAATCATTATAGCACAGGACGGTGCAACCTTGATCACGCGTGGCACGACGCCTTTGGTAATCATGTGAGAAATATTGCTCAAAGACAACAAACAACAGTCGCTGCTTCACCTCTAAAGAAGCCCTTGTATCCCTCTTCCCAAACAATCTTTGCCACCAGCTGTCGAATTTGTGCATCTTTTTTTTCGATCCATGTAAGAACATAGGCACCAGCATATGCTTTTCTATATATATAGCCTTACCACGACCAGAGCTTACTTGTCTTTGTGTTTTTATAACATCGAACGGTGTGGTTACTACAGCAGCAAACTGGCGATGTCGCGTTGTTAATTGCTTGGTTAACCGTTTTGTATCGTGTAATCCGTGATAACTCACCATTCCGGAAGACGCGCCTGCAATGAATGCGTTTTGAAAGCTTGAAAGGGTATTCTGGTGAGCATTTTGGTTCAATTGCGCTCTAATCTGTTCATATCCCATCCAATAGACCGCTGCAATGCTATATCCTTTAGTAATCCCACCACAAAATACTCTTCAATATCTCTCTCTCTCTCTGGCTTGCCTGAAAATGGTACATCTCTCAGCATTGTTGGCAACAATCCTCGCCACAAGGATGCAGGGCCCTCCTGTTTAATTAATTCTGTGATTCCCCGCCACACAGCTGCAGAAAATGGGAAAATCTGTAAATGAAACCTTTGCAATATTCCCCATTCACCTACCCGCAAATCCCTCTCTTCCTTCCACTGACTGCATTCTTGTGCGGAATAGCTCGATAGGAGATATGACGGCTGCTGCTATTGTTCGTGCGACTCCACCAGCCCACAATGGCGAATAGTCGTGGACTGAGGTATTTGCGAATCGAGATAGCCGTATTTGATCGCGAATATAGTCATAACCGACAAAGTAAATTACAGTCGATGGTACTGCCATGACAAGACCAGCCGACAACCCTCGAAAAAGAGCAAGAGGACCTTCGTGTCGAAATATCTTGACAAGTCCGTCCTAGTCGCATCGCACAGTCAGATATATATATCGTCGTCTACAAAGACCCTTGATCAACAGAAGGCTCCCCATACCGCCGTGCCGTTCAAATGTCTGCTACCAGTCGACTCTTGGCTCTGCAACCGAGTCTTTACAACGTCTAGCGGTGTCACTGTTGTTGCAAAACCTAGATCAACATGGGGTGCAGGGAATCGCGGAGAGCCTGTCTTACTCAAGATAGAAGTAGCAAGGGCGCCTGCACACGCTGACAGCATGCGTTCTGTCGACGACGCCTGGTATGACATTGTGCTCACTCGTCTATATTCTCTCGGTAACGGCGGTGCGTTTTCTATAATCTCCAGCTCTGAGGTATCAGTCATGGTGCGAGATCGCAAGGAAAAGCTACTTATAAAATTTTGGAGCCAGTGCGGCTTTTGGCAAGCAATCTCCTCCCCAATGGAACTCGTTGAAAATGTCGCAATCATGCTTAAAGAAATTTATTAAAACGATATTAGTGAATTATACAATGTAGCTTTAAATGATATAGAAGAGTTCAGGCCCACACCTTGAACGATGGAGAAAGTCAGTCTATTATGAAAATGGCTGCATCGAAATACAATTTCGAGTATTACCTTCAAGGACGCATCCCAGCTACCTGTACACAGGGCCACGCCGTCTCCGGATACACCCAGACAAGATACTCTATTCTCGTGAGCAGATAAGATTCCTACTCGTTCGCCTTTTAAGGTATCCCAAACATGGCATTTGTAATCGTCATATCCAGCAAATATGAGTCGACCAGAAACTGAAAAATCAATCGAGGTCACAGCAGTTGAGACGGATTCGTGCGAGTAGGCCAGCATCTCTGTATCCGCTCTCAAATCAAAAAGTTTACAGGTGCCATCGTCGTATCCAGTTACGAATGCATTACCGTTAGGAAAGAACTGAACAGCGTCGACTTCTGATTTATGGGTATCGAATGTTTGTACGCACTTGGTCGTACGGACATCCCATACTTTGGCTGTCATGTCAGACGAGCCTGTAACAAATACATTAGGATTCGATCGTAATGTCAAGCTAGTAAATTAGGTAGTCAGGGTAGTCAGTGACCAAAAGAGGACTTTTTTCACCTCATCTTATCCATTCTACCTCGTAATATCTCCAGTGTGTTCAGCAAACATTTTTATGGAAACGCCTGCATCAACATCCCAAAGCAGGCATGTAGCATCTCCAGATGCAGTGAGGACTTGTCTGTCATTGATAAACCGGCAAGAGCTAATGTATCCACCGTGCCTTGAAAGTTCTCGAATCGGACGTCTTGTTTCTCCACTACCAATGCTGTAAATTGAACATATATTGTCGAGTCCTCCGCTGGCTACATAGTTTCCAGAGGGCGCATACGCGCATGTCATGACCCAGCAGAGACGCAGAGATATTGCATGCAGCTTGTGGGCCGTGTAGGCATCCCAGATTATCAACTTGCCGTCCTGCGAAGCTGATACCAAATGGCGTTTATCTTTTGACCAATGCATTGAATACACCTTTGCCAAATGACCCTTGAGATGTCTTTTGACCTTCATTTGCACCCTGCCAAGTCTTTCCACCTTCTGTGCCATTTCCTGCACTATATATAAAAGTTGCATCTGATAAGTCTATCAATAATCTTATTATCTTTTACTTCTGCATCAAAAACTTGCGCGTTGTATCTTCAAGTGCCTCTTTTCTCTGCTTGAGCCGGTCCTTCAATGCTTCCGCTTCTCTTCGTGCGGCTGCGAGTCGACCGGCGACCTCGAGAGGATCGTTTCGCCAGTCAGCTTCAAATGGTGCTATACGCGCTCGATTTTTCATTCCAAACGCGACAAACATGGTGTTTCAAGAAAAAAACAATGAATAGTATGCAATTCAAGCGTCAGGGGGCAATCAAAAGAAAAAAAACCTTCCAGTATAATCATGAATAGGAGTATCGAGATTGATAGCGGGGAGAAGCTGTTATCTTTGATAACTCAAAGGCCCCTCAGCTAGGTCCCTATTTTATCACATTTTCCCTAAACAGTGTTGACAGCATACTGTTTTCCGAATGATATGATCTGATCTACAAGGGCAGCGAATATCTGCTTTTGCTCAGGAGTCGGTTGACGAGACGATTCGCCGCTAGTGCATCCCTCAGGTCCACCTATTGTATTTCAATATTCTTATTTAGCATTCGTTATTGCTGCAGATCAGCGATCCCCAGTTTAAGGGACTTCTTTTCCGCGAAAATAGCATTTACTCAGCCTTACCATTACGCCATTGAAAATCGTTCGTGTAAAACATGATGCTGGTATCTAAACCATAGATATCTTGGCTGCCAACGGGCTCCTCCGTAGGCAGCTGCTCCAGTTTTTCCTTGACAGTACTGAACAATGTTGCAATCTGCTCACTACATTATCATTATTCTTTCCTTGTAAGCTCTTCTTTCATATGACATTTCTTTTAGTAAATGTGAACTTGCATTGATACGGCACCCGTCTGCGTAAAGTAGTCGTTCTTGCTGTCGGGTTTCAAGTCTGCATACAGGATAGTTGCTCCGCTTCCTCCGTCACCACGGATCTCGACAACCTGCCTATCAACTTTTTGTCAGTACGATCGCGCGCTTGAGCGGCCTCTCTTGCAGCTCGACTTACTTGACTGTGGGTCCTACGAAGCCCCCTGTGATTCCTTCACGGACGATAAGTTGAAATGGCGAGTTGGTCATGCTGGTGCAACGAAAGTGAAACAGTTGTTGCTTTTTTGCAGGAACGGGCTCGGAGTTAGGTCATGAAAGTGAGCTATCTATCACCTGAGTAATTGATTGCAGTTGACTGTGGGAATGGAGATAAGGAACTAACAATGGTTTCTTCTGGTTTGCGATTGTATCCATGCTCTTGAATGGTTGTGGAAGTTCTAACGCTTGCAAGAGGATGCTAAGTGTGTCGGGTTACATAGCAACAAATGGGTGTCTTCAGAGTGCAGAAAGGGATAGGATGATAGAGTCACCATGTAAGAGGCGAGTATTTCTTATTAAAGATGCTGTAAAAGAAAAATGCAATTTATTTCTTTTTATGCTGAATGCCAAGTAATGAGATCAATGTAGATGAAGTAGCTAACGACGTAGATATTATTGAGACTCGGTGGAGCGCTTGGTGGCCCAATCTAAATAGCTCGCTTAGTACACTTTGAACTTTAGATTTTCATTTTTGCATCGAAGATATATACCGTCAAGCTTGTCCTGTAGGGCTTTTTCTTGTGCCACTTGCTTATATTGTTCTCCCAATTTGTCGTAGTAGAATGCAGCAGCGTCATCGTCGGCCGGAGTAGAGCGCCTCGTTATATCATCGATAATAGCTTCAGGAATCTTGTCAGCAAGCTGAACATCTGTCGGTGCATGTATGGCAAAACTCACCATCATAAAGTTTGTCATAATATTCACTTTCTGTCATGTAGAGAAACGTTAAAGGACAGTTTGATGGAAATAATTAAAAACTTACTCTTGAGCTGGCCATAGGGAACACTGGCGGCAGGAGGGAAGCCACGGCCACCGTAAAACTCGTCGTGTTTGACACCATGGAAACCGGGGATGTTTGCGCGCTTCGTTAAAGCATCTATAGAGTTATCTGATTGAGCACTGACAGCGTAGCTGTAGCTCAGTTGATTGGTATGTTTACCTCTCTCACGGTTGTCACTGCTGTCGTCGTCAATGTCATTATCATTGTCAACATCGACATCATTGTCGACCACGTCTATTCAAAAAAAGAAAAAAATTGAGCACACTGAAATGTCATCTAATTCGCAGGATTAAACTCACCTTTGAATTGGGCAGCAGCCAAAGTAACGTGGTCATCAACGTCTTGCTTGTCAACGTTGCCCTTATCCGAAATCGTGCTGCGCTTGGTAATTTCATCTAGTAGCCAATATAAGTCCAATTTTCCTTAACAATCGCTGTCATGGTCTACAAACCATCGCATTTCTTGTCATAATCATCCGCATGGTCTGAATAAAACATAATTTAATCCATGTCCCTGTATATTTTAATTTGTCACTTTCTTTAATCCCACTTACCAGGACATGCCGAATATGTGTTATAGTGGCGATGGCTGTCTCTGTCTCTCTCACGTTCTTTCTTTCCTCCCAACAATGGACCCAAAAGTCCACCGAGAATGTCTGGAGCTGGAGCTGGAGCTGGAGCAGCCTGGACAAAAACGGAAGCAGAAGCCAATAGGGCGAAACCAAGGACAGTAAGGCGAGGCATCTTTTTTTAAATCTCGATGGGAATCAAAAGTGAAGTCGATATCGACAAGTCATCAGAAATCCATTGCTTTTATATCCTTCATGACTTTCCATACCAACATTCATCTATTAGTGTATGCACCGTCAAGGAGATAGTATGAAAAGTAGAAATTAATGAAAATATTTCGCTTGAAAGGATATAGCGTGTACGATATTAAAGAAATGCATGCCATACTTTGGGGAAGAGCGCTGAAAACACATTTACTGACTCATAAACGGAAGTAGTAAAAACTTCTCTGCGAATGCTGATGTTTTGCAGATCATGTGGAGTTACCAAAAAGTAAACATTAAAGGAGCCAAAATTTTTTCCAATGCAGTGCAGAAGGGCAGTTAACCATATCTTATAATAGTGCCCATCTTTGGAGATGCTATGGAATGAAGGAGAGTCTGACGATAATATTGAAGTGATAGTTTTAATGACTTGTTACCGTCACAAAAAAAGGTGTTAATTTGGTAACATTGGCTCCTCGTTTTCTTTTATCCTTTCTACAGCCCATCTACCATTGTGAGCGTCCGGTCGCGGTGCAAATGGATACAACTTAATACCAATATGTAACGGCAGTCCATATGGAAACTCTCGCTGAAGCTCTGCTCAAGTCAACGAAAGTATAGTAGCAAAGTACTCTTATACAAAATCAATAAGGGCATAACAGATCAAATCTGCTAGCATATTTTCAGCTACAGACAGAAACTTGTTGGCATTCAAAGTCTTTAATTGTTGTCGCCTACGTGTAGACTGCTCGTCGTGACAACTTGTAATTTTTTGAACTAGTCTTGATAAATAGCAGGTGAAAATAGATATTACTTTCAAAATAGTAATCTTTTTACAAAAGTCTGCAAAGATGTGCACAAAGATGTCAACTGCATGCAGATTAAAGGCCTCATTGTTTCCCGCTGCAGATGGTTGATGCGCCCTTGCCCGCTTTGGACTTCTGCCACCTGCAGTTCCGCCCGGTCCATCATGCTGCCAGCTAACCCCTTTTCTCCACTATTTTTTTTCTTTTCTCTCTTTCTTCTCTTGTTTAGGACTAAGGAGAAATAGAAGAGGTAAAGCAAAAAGTTCACTTTTACTTTGTTATCACTTCGACTGGTTAATACGGTGTCTTAGGATATACCCTTGCCGTGACACGTCCTTCGACATATACATAAACCACTCACGCGCACGCATACTTATATATATACATATATATATACTCGCGACTTGTCATTTTGCATGGCGCGATCTGTACTATAGATAGTAATGTCTACATCGGCAATTGACGTTTCAACACTTGACAGACAAGGTACTTGTCATTGTCACGGACACGCAAAGTAAGGGGGCGACAGCCGGCTAACTTTTTGAACTGTAACAAGGCACCGTGCTGGCATGGTCGCAAACGATCCTCGAAAACTACTCTCAACTGTCGCTTCTTCCACCGATCCAGAGCCTCGACGATGAAGCTTGGCACAACGGTCTCGGCTTTCTATGTTTATCGCATTGTTTTTTCCCGGATAGTGTTCCGGACTTCCTCAATGCGGTGCGAGAACCAGACTTTCGATCATTCGATATTTTTAAGGCAGAGCTCAATATTCAACCGCCTGCATTGCCTCTCAACCCTGATACAATAACAGCATATTTGAGCGATATACGCAACGCGATTGATGCTCGAGGCGAGGAGCTTGTGCAGCGGCTAAAGATGACTCAGGCACAGCTAAAGACAGAAACGTACCAGATCCGAATCACGCGACGCACCCGTGAAAAGACGGTGGAGGACGAAGAGTTTGAGCGACGTGCAACTCTGGTACTCAACAAGATCAGTCAACTGCGTACGCAACTTAATGATATGACATTGATGGCGACAGCGGCATCGTCTTCTTCGCGGCAGACACAGGAGTCACCGTCCAAAGAAGCACCCGAGGACGATCTTGCAACGAGAATGCAGGCATTCGAAGAACAACTAAGCATCTTAAACTCACACGATCGAGTCGAGTTGGAGACGTACGTGCAGCAGATGCCCGAGAATAGCAGTGCAGTTGCAGCTCGAATGCAGGCAATCGATGCAGCTTACAGTGTATTGCAACTACAATTACAGGAAGACTTTGAAGCCATTCGAGAAAACGTACTATTCTCCGAGTTGACAACACCTATCCGCGACGAGCTCGAGTATATCCAGGCTAAAATGCTAAAGACGGCCACGTCAGAAGAAAGCATCAGCGATCTTGAAACGCGGGCGGAACATGCAGGCAAATTGTTGGATGATATTGCGCAGCAGCATCACCATACTCTTTTGGAATCCGGAAAACCTTATTGCAGCCAGTTTGACGCACTACGACAGAAGCATCGACTGATATGTTCGTGGGTGAACGATGTGCGAGTCTGGTTCACAGAGGCAGAAAAACTACGGCACTGGATGGAAGAGCGCATCAAAGAAATAAATGCGGAAAGCTTACCGGACGCATTGGATGAACAAATTGAATGCTCTCAGCAAGATATTGAAGAGTGGATGAGGCGGCACGAAGCACTTGAAAAACAACTAGAGATATTCGACAAGGAAGATATGACTCGACTGAGGGCGCATGTCAAGGCTTTGACCGGCTCAGAGCGACGAGACGATAAGGATCTCAGTCCTGCAGATACCACTACCATCGAAATTACATTTACAACATTAATGGTCCTAGACAAGCTTCTGCACCGCGTCCGTCAGCGATCATACAACCTGCAGATGCTCAACCTGCGCTCGGTTTGGGAACAGGAGCATAAGATATCAGCAGAATGGGTCACGGATGCTGAAATGCAAGTATCTGATATCTTGCATCGAGCGCAATGGAAAAAAGATGAGGAGAAGACGCGCACCGGTGATGATGCGGAAAAGTACAAGAACGCGATTGTTCAGGATTTGTTGGATTTGGAGCAGCGAGTCGCTGAATTTGACCAAGGCCAGTTCACAACGATGGTCAACATGTACCAGGAGATCGACGATACATCCAAAGTTGAGTTACCAGCCTACTTGGAATCTCGGCAAGTTGCTGTGGAAGAAGCACTGGAGGAACTATCGAAACGACTCGCTTTTGTGCGCCAGGTGGTCGAGCAACGACTAAGCGTGCAGAATTTCGTCTATCTGGCGGATGCTCTGAAAGTTGTGGGCGAGCAATTGCGCCACGAGTTGACGATTGCTGAAGAAACTGCGGCTCCAGACGATACAGATTTTACAGCGAGGGTGCGATCATACCAGGAGGACGCAGTGGAACTTATAACGAATGTTTCCTCGCATCTACGATACCCGCACGCATCACATTTGAAGGATGAAGCGAGCACAGAGGAAGCAAACGAGACAGCTCGAAATGCGGTGGGAGCACGTACATCCTATCTTATTCTTTTTGCGGAAACATTGGATCATCATCTGAAATCGTATCGCAACGTATTGGAGCTCAAGCAGCGTGCAGATCAATTACAAGACGATATCAATGCTCTGAACAACTGGACAGAATCGAAACTTTTATCATTAAGCAAGACTCCAGTGGACGTACTCGCCAAAGATAACCTGCCGGATCTACAAAGATTGCAAAGTCTGGAAAAGGAGACGGAAGTCCTTGCAGGCCATGCAAAGAGTGCGCGCAAGGACAGACTGGATATGCTCAGAAATGAATTGCAAATACTGACGACCAGTGTCAAGACTTCGAATGCCACCGCTGTGAAAACGGATGTTTTAAAGGAGAACTTGCAGCAACTGGCACACAAAGTTGATACATACAATGACCGCTTATCGGAACGGGCAGTCCACATTGACTTGATGAAGCTTCGGCATGCCTGGAACAAGGAATACTCTGCAGCCACTCAAGCTTTGAACATGGCTATTCAGGAAGCATGGAATGCAATCTCAAGACTGCAGTGGAGTCAGGCAAACATTTCTGATCAAGACGATCAAGTGAAAAGCTTGCTCGAGTATGTGATGAAGGCAAGAGATAACATCAAAGCGCAAGACCTAGAGGCGGTCTCCAAGGCTTTTGCAGCATTCAAAGAGAATATTGCAGAAAAGCTACCTGGGGTAGACATACCAGACTACATGATTCAACACCAAACTGGTTTGGATAAGTTGCTCCAAACTTTGGATACAATTATCGAGTATGCCCACGCGGTTGCCGAGCAAAGATCAGCTATCGAGCAATTCAATGGAAAAGTTCAACACTTACTTGAACGAGGCCAGGCACTAATGAAACAATGCGAGACGGCGACCGACAATGTAATGTCATCAAAGGAGAACGACCGCAAAGTGGCGAAAGATGTGGACGTTTTGGTGCAGCAGTTTGAAGAGGATGTGGATACACTTTGGACTCTTGTGGACAATGAAATACCTTATCCAGTATGCCCCAAAGATGCCTGGGAGACTCGACCATATATCTATGGCAACAAGGAGGCATACGATGCCAACGAAGGAGTCCGACAGTATATATCGGAGCAGCGTGAACATTTATCGGCATTGATTATGCAACTACGCACTCTTAGCGACCAGCATTCTCAAGCCGCGCAACTTGCCGATACGGTGCATCAAATACTAAAAGAGATTCAAGATACCAATGCAAAGATATCGAATCTCTCAACTAGCATCAAATCAGACAGACCTGATCTTCTAGCCGCAGAACTACCACTGTCACCTGCCCCAGACAGCAACGCTGAGCTCCAGAAACGTGCAGCTTTGTACGAGGAAGATATTGACAAATTGGATCTGCCCGGCATTCGAGCAAAGTGCCACGAGGTTGAGCAGTCCATAAGCAACTTTAGAAACAAGGCCATCGATCCATCCATCGTGACAACGGCGCTAGCTACACTGGAGAATCGAGCATCAGAGCTTTCTCGATTGACGAAAGAGCACAAGCGATACCTGGAAGCTTTTGAATCGCGTATCAAGTGGGAACAAGTTCATAAGCAAGCATCCAAAACTGCAGACGAGGCTCAGAGCAAGTTGCGCGCTGTATCAGATGAGTTGGATATTTTCATTTCCAAGGACCTGGAGCTCGTTGGCAAGGAGAAAGCTTACATTGAAGAACTTGGTGATCAAGTGGATCAAGAATCGAAACCGTTGCTATCTGCCTTGTCTCAAGATTGATCCCATCGTTGAGAAAAGCATATCAAGACATGAACGAGCAGTACCAGGGCTTGGACACGTCACTGCCGGGTACGCTTGAAGAATGTCAGAACGAACTGTTGGCTCTCGAGCCAGCTCTTATCGAAAAGGAACAAGGCTTGCAAGAGAAACTCAAGCAACTGCTGCTTAGAATCGAATGGCAACATGCAGCGCAGCAAGCAAGCAAGCGATCTTTGGATATTGAACAAGATATTGAAGCATTTATCAACAATGAGGCTCGATGGATCCCTGGAAAGACGGCTGCTACAAAGCAGAAGGATTTGGAACCAAGGCAGAAGCAGCTCCAGGATATTGTCAAGTCTCACAGCGATACCGTATTCAAGCTACTGGAGTCAAGGGACCAAATGCTGCTAAACTCGACCGTATTGGAGACAATATCGAGCAAGATGACTGAAAAAACGGAAGCCCTAAAGGCAAAAATCGAGCAACTGGAAGCTCATTTGGTGTTTGCCGGCCAGGTCATACAGCAACATGTAGCAATCAACGAATACCTTGATCAGGCAACTATGCTGGATGAAGAAGCGGATAAACTGCACAAAGAACTTGCTGCATCCAATGCCCTAGATCCAGATGAAATTTCTCGGTTCAAGCAAAAGGTAGACGACTTTTGCAACCAGCAAGCTGTCCCTTGCCCTGTTCGCCATCATGATCCACGCTACAATTTGCTAGATAAAAGCGCCAACGCTTCTGTCTCGGAAACAGTTGCAGCTCGTCAAGCTAAGCTCAAAGAACTCGTTGTCTCCTTGGAGATGGCTTCAAAGGCCAAAGAGGAAGCCAAGGCGGCTGTTGATTCGTATCTTCAAGATGCTCAGACGGTGCAGGGATGGATCCAGCCTCGACTTGACCAGGTTCAAAAAATCATATCACAGTTGCCGAGCAACAACAGCGATCCAGATATACTTGGAGAGTCGTTGACTGCTATCAAGGCTATACGATCCGCAATCCAAGCATATGGTGGAGCTTTTGCTTCTCTCAAGCGAAAATCTGAAGCATTGCTGGAAGAAAGCAAGCCAGAGGTACAAGAAACGCAGGAACAAGTGTCTCGCTTGTGGCAGGAGCTACTTGGACACTCGGAGAATGCTGAGAAGCGGCTGGAGTCTAGTCTGCACGCTGCAGAGTTTAAACAGCAAGTTGATGAGTTTGGCAAGGAATTGATTGCTTTGCAAGAACAGCTGAAATCTGCGGATATATCGACTGTCACAGACGAGCAAATAGCTGGATGGCGCAAACAGGTCCAAAACTTGAAACTGCATCGCGTCGATGCGATAGCCAGTCAATGCAAGACAGAGGGTGATAAAGTTGAATGCCGTCGTATCCAGCAGGAGCATGCTCAATTGAAGGATGCGCTGCAAGACTTAGTAAGCCAAGTGCACCAGGATCGTCTGCACAAGGAGTACCACAGTCGCACAGAGTCTGTCAAAGCGTTTGCCAACAACATCCTGGCACAGCTCGGAAAGTTACGCTCGCAATATTTGGATGTTGCTGCAGATGAGGAGGACCATCGATCCAAGGCACAAGAGTTTGTGGACGCGTATCATGACATCAAGCAAATCGTCAAGAAGGAAAGCACACAACTCGTCGAGGAACAAAGATCATTCTATAGATTCTTACAGCATCAGGGCGTGCAACTTCAGGAGACGCAGACGCGCTGCGATGATCTGGTAAATGATATGCAGCAGAAACTAGCAGACACTGGTGTAGCTACGCAAATCGTCACTCAATGGCATACACTACATATGAACCTGAACAATCTGTTAAGAGACATGGATGGTGTGGCAAACTCAATACAAGAGTCTGCAGAAGTATCCTCCTTGGAAGAGCAAACCTCGACGTTGACAAGCTTGGCCGAACGGTTGGAAACTACACGACAGTCAGCCGAAAAGCTAGTAGCAGCACCGCAAGGAAGCACTAAGGCAACTGTGGACGCATTCTATGCTCACCATGGCGAGATAGAGAAGCAATTGAAACGTTTGGAGCAAGTAGCTGCTGAAAAGCAACAAGAGATTGAGAAGCAGCGTGCTTTGCAAGAAAATCTCGATGCTATCAAAGCTATTAAAGAATCTGCACAGCAAGAGAGCATTGCTATACGAGAGTATATTGAAACTCTGGGTGATTCCTTAACCAACGGTCAAACAGATGCTGTCGAGAGTCAGTACCGACAAGCTGTTGCAAGGCATCACGCAAGCGACGAAAAATACCAAGAACTATCAGCAGCACTGGAAGCAAAAGCCGATGATGGTTTGAAGGATACAGACGCATACAAGGAAACCAGCAACGCGTTATCAGAGCTCAAGGGGTCGATTGAAATGGAAAAATCAACACATGATTATCTTCGTCGCATGGTGGGTCATGTCAAGAGCGCCAACAGTGTCATGCTCTGGATACAGAACTGCCGCAATGCAATGGACAACCTCGAAACGCAGATGAACTTGGCAGAAGACAGAGACATCAATACAGAAATCGATGATATTGCGCAGAGAATGCAAGACTTTGACCGATTCCTCAGGTCGTTCAACTCCATGACTGATGCTCTCTTGGAGACGGAGGATATAAACGGCAAGCTGAAGCATGCAGTGAAGACACGCACAGCATCTATCTGGTCTGCGTGGGAGGAACTTGAAAGGCAGTTAGAGGATCTCAAGGTCGCAGCCAACAAAATGACACAAGGTGTTGCCATTGTACGGCAAGTCAAGGCGATCATGACGAAGCTAGGAGAAACTCGGGATCAGATATCATCTATTCGGCTACCTGACAACGAGCCGGATGAATCGCCGTCTTCGCCCCTGCCAACTCAGCACATGGCCCTATCTGATCTGTTGCGTGAGCCGGATGCACTCGCAGCGGAAAAGGCGCTAAGCGGCATTGAATCCGGCGCACGGTCGCAACTGGATGCGGAAGTGCAGCGGCTAGATAACTTGTTGGGAGAATACGGCGAATCCAATTCTAGCTTTGAGCAGCAGCGCGCAGAAGTCGATGCCGCAGTGGCGAATCTTTACGGAGCTATTGCCGAGAAACGTAAACAAGTCGCACTAGCGCTGGCTGTCGGCAGATGCGTTTCCACCACCGACGACACGGAAATTCTGTTAAGTGCCCTCGAAGAAGCCGTCAACAAGGCAGCGCCTCACCGGGCGTCTATTATTGGAGGAAATTTCAGCAAAACGGATGTGCAGACAAGATACATTGAGCTGGATGCTCGATACAAGTACTATGAACAAAAGATTGTTGAAAGTCTCGATGCAGCGCAAGTAGCAGCAGAGGATATCGCGGATTGCCCGCAAAAACGACGAGTTTTGAAGCACATTGAGCAGTTGCAAGAAAGAGCAGAGAAAGTCGACCGACTGGCAAAATCACGTCGGGACGAACTTGTCAAGGTCCTAGAATCGGCAGCAGATCCACAGCCTGTCATTACATCGCGTATCAGAAAATCCTCATTGCCTACACGCAAAGCTTCACAATTTTTACGAGAACGAGAAAAGTCGCCATCCAAACTTTTGTCATCCATCAATGATAACAATAGCAACAGCAGCAGCAGCAGCAATAATAGTAGTAGCAACTCACCCAAACCATCTACATCCTTACCACGTCCGTCACCGAGATATCTTAGCGCCAACCAGCTCCAGAACCGCACTCCAAGATTGAACCAACAGCTCACGGTGCCCGGCGAACGACCACAACTGCGGCAACCATCCAAATCAGCGTCCAACCTCAAGCAACCTTCCATTAAAGTTAGTCGACCACCACCTCCCAACAAGTACGTTGCTGATCCAGACAATGATCTTGATATGGAAATTGGACGTATCGTCAATGAGACGCCTTATAAGGTCAAGGTCAAGATGGTGCCTGGCGAAGTAGGCCGATACTGGTTCGGCGATGTGAACCCGAAACTGGCTTACTGTCGTGTGCTAAAGAGCAAAATGGTTATGGTCCGAGTTGGAGGAGGATGGATGGAGCTGTCAGAATTTCTGCGAGACCATGCACTCCTAGAAGGCGACTTTATACCCAAAGCACGAGCAACAGAAGCGCCGCCGACCATTCAAGAGGGATTCATAGAGACAGAACAAAGAAGACGTGCAAGGTCCCCGAACCCACCTTCTCTCATCACTGCAGCAAACATCAATGCGTCCCGTTCAGCCCCTCAGAACAATAACCAACAGCAGCATCTGCTGCCGACGACGACGACTATGATGCGACCGACTGGGTACATGGATGGTGACCGGTACATTGCTGTCGATAAATACGGAAATGAACTTGAAGTCAAGATGACCCGCGCAGGCAGCAGAGATTACAGTGATAGTAGAAGTAGTAGCATATCGCACAGAAGGAGAAGAGTTCCAAGGCGACATCCAACATCAAGCCAGTAATAAAAACGAATTGTAAAATTTGTACAGAAATAAGAAACATTTTTTAGTTTTTGTTATCGCAATTCATGCAGCCAAGTACATCAAAGAAACAATGATTTGAAATTTTTTTTGTCTCAATCTGACAGGTTGCGAGTATCCTGTCTTCCCTCCCTTTTCTCTTTTTATTTCTTTCGCTAGCCAAAGCTTGCCTGTTAGCTCTTTTCCCTTGTTACCGGCAATGGGCCTCCCAGTGATCGAAGATCCTGATTTTGAACCCTGGTGGCTATCAAAGACCATCGGTGCAGTTCTCTTCAACTTTGAGACGATCTATCCGAGCGGCAAGCAGCCACGTAGGATCATCATTGAAGCCTTCGGGTTAAACAGCATCAAGACAATCAACCGAGTGCAACTCAGGGACGACTCGAGACAGGTCATTATGCAAGTTGTTTTTCAGAATGAAAAGCCTCGCAAGATGGCTCTTTCGCGAAATTTGCTGGTCAAGAACAACGCAATTGACATCATCCCTGCAGTTCCGCGAAGATCCAGACTGTCTTATCTGCTGGTGCGGCTCTATGGACTGCCGACGACAGAACCTGCCCACAAGGTGACCGAAGCAGTGGAAAAATCAGCTGGCACGTTATTCCCTTCGTGGGAGAAGGACTACGGAGATGACATTCAAGTTGTTGACGTTGTGGCAGAGACAAACGAGGAAACAGACGAGTTTGAAGGGACTGTTGCAATTGTGCTCGATGGCAATTATCGCATACCGAAGAATAGCGGTAATCATGGCAGCGGCAGGGCTTACATCGAAGCGTACGGTGAAAGCTTCAAGTTTTATGCAAGACCTGGCTACAAGTCGTATTGCTCGACTTGCAAAATCCTCAATGGACATGATAGCGATGATTGCTTTTAAGTAGAGTTATCCCTCTTTGCCCTTTTGCTTTTCCTTTGGCTCGGATGCATAAAAGAAAGAACAAAAACAGGTTTTCAGCTTGGCTTTGGCGGCAAACTGCTTGCAAAATTCTCTCGAGTTTCATTTTGGGCATCTTGAAACAATGAATGACAACTTTCTTTTCAGTTTCTTCCATCATATTTTAATCCCTTGTCAGCACACCTCCATCTCTCTTTTTCCTCTCGTCTCTTTCGCCTCACCTCTTCCTTTGCCCACTTGAAGAAAGCATGGACACTGTCTGCGTCGACCCAGACTTTGAAGATTGGTGGATTTGCGATGCATCCAACGCCGTCTTTTTCAACTTTCGTCATCTCGTGAGTGACCAACAAGAAGCCCGAGATCTTATCCGGGATGCCTTTGGAAATAAGGATATCGAGAGCATGAAGGCCGTGCCAACAAATGATGGTCGATGCATCTTGAGGGTGATCTTTGCGATTGAACCTGCAAGACGGACAGCTCTCGAGCGGATGCTCTTATGCAAGGATAAGGAAGTCCAAGTCGTGCCTGCAGTCCCTTCTGCAAACGTGTATACCTACACGGTCATCCGATTGCGCGAGATTCCTGTGGATGGTCCTCTTTGGGTAATGGCAGAGGAAATTGAGGAGTCTGTGCCTTACTTTTTCCGCCACTGGGAAGCGCAGTACAAGGACTTTATCAGGATTGAAGACATTGTCGTCGAAGATATTGATCATCATCATCACCATCATGATGAGTTT
>KK100179.1:6892-26255 GCA_000611695.1 Rhizomucor miehei CAU432 | reverse complement strand
TATGACGACTATTTTGACGATATGTGCGAGGCTACCGTGGCCATCGTATTGGACGGGAACTATTACATCCCCAAGAAGGACAAGGCCGACGGCGAAGCGTTCGTTGCAGCTTACGATGACTTCTTTCCATTTGAAGTCGAATATGGTTACAAGACCTACTGTCAACAATGCAAAGTTCTGAACGGACACTCTCTTGACGATTGCCCCGTATATAATGAAGATGATTAGCTACTCTTCCTCTCGCTTTCTTCCCCACACACCCTTTTTTCTTTTTGCTTAATGTGACATCCATCCTCCATTTGTAAATGTTCTCTTTGCAAGCAATCATGTTTATCCAAACAAGTTATGTACTATCGTTCCTTTGCAAGTATCTTTCACATGTGCCCTGTCGGCTTAGCCATGCATTTCTGCATTGTCAACCCCACACTCGTTTGTGTAACCTCTATGTCAGCGTATTTGACCATGTGAAATTGACAACAAGAATTTAAAACGGTTGTTGTTGTGCGCGTCTCTCACTCTCTCTCTCAACTTGCTTGCATATTCTTGGGTCGCCGTCGCCAAAAGGAAAAAATGTCAAAGGTCACTTTTCCTCTTCCTCTTCCTTCAGCTGACAACAACCAAATCACGCTCCACAGAGAGGGTCCCTTGTTCATTCTTCATTTGCACCACAAGGACAACCGATTCACCACAGAATTCTGCAATGCTATTTTGACTGCCCTTCAAGTTGTCGAAGACATCTTCCTGGCCGAGGAAGAGCCGGTCGACATGGCGCTCGTCACTGTCGGTCAGGGCAAGATCTACAGCAATGGCCTGGACCTCATGCACGCTGTAGGATACCCTCCATTCATGAACACTTACCTGACTCTCCTCCGCCGCTTGGTGACGTTCTGTATTCCAACCGTTGCTGCTCTCAATGGGTAAAAAAGCTTGTTTATCCATGCGACAAAAAAAGTAATGAATAATGATTTGTAAACATTCTGATTTTAGACATGCATTTGCTGGAGGATGTATGCTGGCACTTGCCCATGGTGAGCATTAACAGCAAGGTGGTTTGTTGCATTAACTAACCCTATTGCCTCTTTCCTAAATTAGATTATCGTGTAATGCGCTCAGACCGTGGCTACATCTGCATGGTAAGTTTCTGGTGCACCAAGTTTATATTTTTTCCTTTCCTTTTTGCTAAGTGACATTATCAGAACGAGGTTGATTTACCCTCTCCTTTGGCACCTGGTATGGCGGGCTTGCTTCGCGTTAAGCTTGACCCACATACGTTCCGCAACATGGTTCTTCAGGGTCACCGATTTACTGCACAGGAAGCCCTGGATAGTCATATTGTTGATGTCATTTGTCCTGAAAAGGAAGTGTTGGATAAAGCTAAAGAGCTTGCACTTAAATGGGCCCCCAAGGCTAAAGCCGGTATTGTCTACAGACAACTCAAGGAAGAGGTAAGGAGAAGTGTATATAAACTCTCTCTCTCTTGTTGTTGGGATATCTTGCTGATCTATATTGCGCCTACTACTCAGATGTACACCGATATCGTTCGTCTTCTCAGCATTCCTTACAACCGTCTTGCTCCCAAAATGTAATAAGAGGTTGGAAAGTTACTTGTAAAAGCGATATATTTAAAGCTATACCATATCTCTGGGACAATTAGTCCACATGTACTATTTTTTTTCTAATGAGGCGAGAACGCTGTACGCGTCATTAAATGAAAAAATAACGATTTCTGTTCTTATCAACCGCTGCCTTTTTGCTTGGGGCCGAGTAAATACAAGCTGGATAAAAATTTCAGCGAGACAGAGCCCTCTCCTTCTTTACAAGTTGCACGACTTGCCACTCAAATCAAAGATTGACGAAGGTACTTAACAATGATGCAACTATTGAAGGGAAAGGGATCTTTACGTTGATCCTTCGTAAAAATAAATATTTTTTGTATTCTGGAAATTAAAAGATTTCGGAAAGGGACATTCCAAATTTTCAGTTTCGAAAAAAAAAGGATTTGAGTTGGCATACGCAGATCACTGCTGCCCTCTTCACTGATGCCATCTTTTCCAGATTCATTTATCAAATTAATTGATCATCATCCGTTTGCTTTTCCATCATGGTAAAAAGCAGAATTCTGCATACCAACACCAAAACTTGTACTTGGAATGAAACTTTTGTTACAACTGGAAGATGGAGGAAGAAAAAACAGCGGTGGTTCATGGTGAATGAGAAAATTTTGACAACTAGTCGGAGCAGCCGACCGATTATATCCGAGGATTCAGGGCATCTTTGGGTACACAAAACGTGTGCGCGGTGCTGGATTTCTTATTGGGGACCTTATTATAAGCTGTCGGTTATCTCAGCGATCAATACGTGAATGGGCCAGAGATCCTTTTACTGACCTTGAAACGGCGATCGAATACAAGCACGCGAGAGATAGCCAATACGATAAGGCAAATAAAAGGGAACAAAGGGAATTTCGTTAGGACAGGATAAAAGATAAAAAGCAGGGACAATCGATAGAAACTCTTGATTGCAAAGCAGCTAGACTGGTGGCTGCTAAAAGTAACTCCAGACCTGCAATGATGATTTTTGAAAGAAGAGATATGAATATATACATAAGTGACCCGAGACGCACGGTTCTCTTTTTGTCTGAAGAACAAAAATTCTATTTCTGTCAAAAGAAACGAGAGGGCGACGAGAGATAACTCTTTGCAGGGCTGTTTATCGCTCGCTCATTTTTTTTCCTCTTTTCCTTTATACCTCTTTTTCTTTTTTTTCACTTCCTTTGCCAACCAACCCATCAGAAATTGTGTATGTCGTCCCTGCGGATATCAGCAGTGACGCTAGAATCCTCGCCGACACAACCTCCAGCTTCTACGAACGGATCATCATGCACCAGCAACCTTGCACAACCAGCACCCGTCTCACGCTGGCTTCCCGACACTTCCAGCTTTATTCTTCCGTATTACCGCATGCTGCCACCAGGAACAGCCATTGACCTCATTGTTCAAAATTATTGTCTCGTCCACAAGACTTACTACGCTGTTAGCTGGTGCCCCTGCTGCCCCATCCACATCTAAGCAAAGAGAAAGAGACGGCTATCCAACACTTACACTGTTTTTTCTTCATTTGCCTTGCCAGTTACCCCCCACACGCTCATTTGCAACATAATTTTTTACACGGCACATCAACAAACTTTATCACTCTATCGGGACCTACTATTGCTCATGAAATCTATATACATCACTTTAAGGGAAGCGAAAAGGGACAAAAGAAAGTATTGCATGCATTACCAATATTAATAAGCAAATAAAATATGACGGAAACAATCTCGATACCCATTGCCAAAGAAAGAAAAGAGTCCCAAGACTAATCATCTTCATTATATACGGGGCAATCGTCAAGAGAGTGTTTTGTTGTCCCCACCTCCAACCTACCACTTGCCTCCCTTAAAATGCTAGTCCGACATAGAAAGACAATATTGCTAGGTACCGGTCTGTTGGGTACTTACTGGGGCTGGCGAACGTGGCGGCAGTGGCAACTCGAGAAAGACAAGCGCTTGACACCGGAACGGTATGTTGCCCTGGAACTCATTGAAAAGGAACAGTTGACCCACGATGCGTTCCGGCTGCGACTAGCCACTGAACGACAATCGTCGCCATTTCCTGTCCTGTCTTGCTTATATGTCAAGGACGATATGATTCAAGTCATGCGCGCATATACACCTGTTAATGATCCTTTCAAAGACGGCTACGTCGATCTGATTGTAAAGCGCTACGAAAACGGATCTATTTCTCGCATGCTGTCAAAAACTGCCCTGCATGACAAAATTTTTGTACGAGGTCCCATGCTCGAATATGATTATCAGCCCAACAATTACGAAGAAATTGGCATGGTAAACACACACACATATACATCGACCTAATGGGATAAATATATATTTGAAAGCTCCCCCTGGATTTTAACATCAATTGTTGATGTTTTTTTAGATTGCTGGCGGGACCGGCATCACTCCCATGTACCAGCTCGCACGTCGTGTACTAGAGAACCCAGACGACAAGACGCGGTTATGGCTTATCTATGGCAACAAGACTGAGCAAGATATACTTTTGAAAAAGGAGCTTGAGCAACTGCAAGAGCAGTACAAGGATCGTTTCAAGATTTACCATGTACTAGAACGCCCACCCAACGAATCCTGGCAGGGCGGACAGGGATATGTAACAGAAGAAATGGTTCGATCCATGGTCGCTGATCATGGTCAATGTCGTCGACTTGTCCTTGTATGTGGGCCAGATGCAATGTTGGCGCATGTATCAGGGCGACGGGCTAGAGATTTTTCACAGGGACCAGTGCGAGGTATCCTGGGCCGAATGGGATTCAAATCGAATGAAGTATTTAAACTCGAATAATATTCCATTATTTGCATTTGTATGTATACGATAAACAAACGAGGATGGATGGATGTTGTTGTAGTTGAGGAAAGCTTTATTGGATTGTAAAAGATATAAAGATATGGTTCTAATGCTCTTTATCTTTCTTTGAATGTGTTGGGGGTTTTGTTGTTACTGGATCCTCTGCCTCCCAATCTGCGAACCCTTCCGAGTCGTCATCGTCGTCTTCATCGCCTTCGTCAGCGATAGCAAATCGAGTTGGTGATTTCTTGATGTTCTGTGTCTTGCTGTTATTCTGATTATCACGGTCTTCATCCGAATAATCCTCGGCTGCAAACAGTGTGGGTGTCTCAACTACCAATTCATCACTGTAACAAATTAAAGCGTTAAGATATACAAGAAAACCTATAAAATGGGGTTGTGTTGCTTACAGCTCGTTCGTATCATCTTGGTCATCCAAACGCAGTTTTGCTCGCTTGGAGCGGCCACCGCGGTTAAACAGCCACCCCAAGAGTCCATTGCCGCTGCCACTGGCACGACGTGCACCGGGCTGAGAATAACCTTCTTTGGCTTGTCCAGATCGGTACCAGCAATAGCCAACTAGACCGGCAAAAAGAATGACCACGATCAAAGCGGAGGTACCCCTATAAATCAGTTGCTTAGAAAAGAAGAAAAGTATTTACTGTAGCATTTTCGAGCTATGCTTACCAACTGTAGTATTGAGCCCACTTATCTTCACTGCTAAGGTCAGGCTCTTCTGGAGTTTCCTCCTCTTCCTCATCCTGCTGTTGCTGTTGCTGTTGCTGTTGCTGCTTTTTCTTTTGCTCCTCCTTTTCTTCTTCTTCCTCGTTCTCTATGACTGGAGGTTTGCTCTCGTCTCCGCCAGTTTCTACAGGCTTCTCCTCTGGTTTCTCTGCTTTTGATACTGGGCCGACTCGACTGGTTTTGCCATTTACTTGGTTGTTGCCCACACCCATGAATCTATTGATCATATCCAAGGTCTCTAAAGGACGGTCGTAAGGAAGCATGTGGCTTCCATTTTCCACGACAACAAAGGTCAAGTTACGTGCCTCGGTGTATGTTCCCACCTTCTTTTCATCAATAAACCAATCAAGGGTCTTGCTGGACTAGCAGTGGATCCGCTTCGTTAGTTGCATATTAATAACAAAGGACTCTCTGTAACCGTCAACCTACGGAATACCCTTTGGCGCCATTCCAGGTCATGTTGCCTAGCAAGTACTCTGTGCCCAGAACATTGCAGATAAGGTCCTGGTCACCGCTGATTAAAATTGCAACAATAAGTTTCATGTAACTCCTGTTTATAACATTAACATGTAATCCACGCCAATACCTGAACAAAAGCACCGGAATTTCTTGGAGAATATCAGGCAGGAGCTATAAAAAAACATTGTTAATTGCGAGGAAATAAAGGAAAGACTGGATATTATATTAATGTTTACCCTGTATGATGGCTCGCTAGCATCATCTCTCAATTGTGTCGATACACCGCGAGAGCATTCGACCCACCCAAGCTCTTGTTTTTCAGCATGGACGGCTGCAATGAGTTCTGGCGACTGTAGACGTCGTTAGCCGACTAGCCATGCAAGAGAGTATGTCAATTTACTTACCCTCAAATAGTTTGTGACATCGGCCAGCTCGCGTGGCCAGTCCATGCCACACGAAGGCATCTTTTCATTTTTCATGCGAATATCATATTGGTTGATACAGTACTTGACACCATCCTCCCTAAGTTAAAGGCGATAAGTAAATACTCTCTTACTTTCAATGGAATCAATTTGACATACTCATGCACGCTTGCATCAATAATAATATCCAAAATCTGTTCACATTCACTAATATGTATCCGCTCACTGCGTGCAAGTGCTCGGTGACATCTATCTAACTCATCAAATGCATATTCCTTTTTGTGTGTGTCTCAGATAAGTAAAAGAACAAATAATTCGTAACTTCCCAGTCTTGAATGTTTACCTTGTATTCTGCTGAAAGCAGATCTTTCAATACAGCGAAATCATAATAAGCGTCGTACTAGTGATTCAGGAATAAGTATTGGTAGCATTTCAGCATAAAGATTCAAAAGAAGACATACTTGGTGCTTGGGAGAAATCCAGCCATTGCCAATAGCAATTCCTTGGAGATTATACTATCAGGAAAAGCAATTAGTAATGAGAAAATTGTTGAATTAATGATCCATCAAATTACGTTTCTTTCTCCATCTTGGTTTAGCTTTAACATCCTTGCTGCAAAGTACGGTATATAAGTGCCGGCAAAGCTTTCGCCAGCTAGATACATCTATTTTAAGGTACGTGAATTCAATCACCAGAAATATACACTCGACGCCAACTCTCTTACATCCTGATCTTTAAAGTTTGGGAAAATATCAAAGAACTTGTCCAGGAACGTTGTGAATTCTTCAGCAATCTTTTTAGAAGAGCACAAAGGTTATTCAAAACCATCTCTAGATTTTTCTCTATATACTTGTCAACAAAATTACCTGTGTCATATTTCTAAGATATCCCATTGAGTCAACAAAGCTAAAGCCAGTGCCAACAGGCTGATCCACTAGCACCACAGGAAGAACTCATTAGCCTATCAATCGATCGCCATATAGATTTCCAACCCTTACGAAACACGATGGTTGCGTGATCTTGCCATCCGCCAGCACTAATATTAAGTGACAGGTCTGGGTTTACACGATATGGTCCGTTTTCAAGAAATAGGCCATCCATACTGGAGCAACTCTCTTAGTTTGGAACAGCGTCGTATCTTTTTGTGTCCTTCTCATCTCTCACTCACCTTGAGCATCCTGGTCCACCATTAAGCCAGATAATCTATAACAATACAATGAATGAGCTTAATCAATAAAACATTTCATAGTATTATATCCTTTACCAGTTTTTCAGCTTGTGTTTTATGTGCTTGCTCTACCATCCAGAAGAATAGGTTGCCATTGGTTTCGGGTGACACTTCAATATGCCTAGATGAAAATATGTACATTAGATATATATATAAAGATGAAAAAAAGACTCTATAGTTGTCCCCCGTTTCCTTACCCAGCATATTGAGAAATACTAGATAACTCGGCATCCGAGAGACCGGGCAACGTTGTAACCTTGTAGTCGTCGGCTGCAAATAAACTGAGTTAGCAACCTAACCCGGTCGCCTAGGCGATCGATCGAAAGGAAGTATTGTTCTATCCCACCTGTTTGCGCAGCTGCCAATGTTGAGAAACCGGCGAGGCCAATTAGGCCGAACACCGAGACGTTTTTCCACATTGTATTGATGAACGGCCGAATTGAGTGGAGAGAGAAAAGAGAGATAGACACTTAAGGAACGAGAGAGAGGTGTGCTGGCCGATAACTCAGATAGCAGAGAGAGAGGGAAGGTAATCGCTGTGGTAACAAAAGCACATTGTTGAGTTTGCAGTCCCTTTCGTGTATACATTTCAATCGCCTTTATGCTTCGTCTAAAACTCACATTACAGGTGACAGGACAATGGTTAAGGTTTTGCTGTAAATGAGACTTTTGGCACCCGTTCCTTGCACTTGGCAACGAATTTAGACGCTTAAAAAGGCAAATGCCGCCCTTTCAACAGACGGAACGAGGGCCGAACGACCGCAAAAAGAAACTTAAGAACACTCCGTCCAGACCAGTTTATAACTTTGACAGGTACTTTAGAGCAAATGCGGACACAATGTAATCGACTATGGGAATAGGCATTAAACAGTTCGTGTTCTTTTTTTTTGGTCTTTTCTTATTGAAGTAGGACTTCATCTTTACGATGACTTTAAGCTCTAAATACGAAAACATGTACTATTTTTCGATGATGGCTACTATACCATGCCGACTATCTTCAATAAATCGTGTTTGAACAACTTTAGTTCTCCAAGGTCTAGTAGATATAGCTGTGAAAACATGCAGATACAAGTACACCTTTCCCTGAATGTCAGGTCCAAGAACGTCGATTGCAGATGGAAAATATGAAAGTCGCGGGAAGTGATCTATGTAACGCTATTGTCCATAAAAGAGTATAATGTCAAGGAAAGGTGAAGTCCAGACGCTACTGTGTATATGCTCCATAGTTGTGCTGCCCAAATTGGGTGTAGTTGAGTTCTGAGATCTCCAGATCTGGAAGCCAACAGCTGGAAATCGGTTATCGTACAACAGGTGATCAAATTTTGACATGGCGTCCTACTATGTATTATTTTGAGAAACATCATTTGCGCTGGAAGATAAAGAAGTACAAATTGCAAATAACAGACAGGATAAATGGAATTACGAGTGAGAATAAATGCACATAGCAGAAGATGCGACAATGTGACAGGGAAAGAATACATTAGTATCCACCTGCTGATGAGTCGTATTTTACACATAAAAGACTTACCCAAAGGTATCCCTCGCCAGGAAGGGACCGCGGAATCATCCCGTTCAGGGTGGAGACGGCGGTATACTACCAATGGGATGTGGACGACCAGGAAAAAGCGGACGACAAGGCAGGAAAGACGTGGCAGGATGCACCGAAAGGAATGAAGCATGATGAGCAATTTACTTTTAAATCACCTTTCGTCCAAAAGATTAATTTACCGAAAAAAAGTGCCAATGCAATCCAAAGAGCCCTTGCATGGCAATATCCTTGCTTTATATACCTTCGAAGCTTAATCATGAATCACTGATGAAATATTTACAAATATTTACAGTGCTCTCTTAATACAGTGATCTATCACTCCGAGCGGTGGTCATCTCCGAAAAACCAGGTCAATGCGTAATAGTTGGGCTCGATGACTGTGTGTTTCCAAGTAAGAACTTGCGGTGACCACGGGTACTGATTTCCCCCAAACTTTGAGAGTGGTTTTTTTTACCTAATGAAGATATCCTCTTGCATGGGACAGGTTCGATATCTTTGAAAAACGTAATCGAAACTTTAAAACGTTCTTTTCAAGAGCCATCTTTTGTCATTAACCACGGACACGCTACAGGAAGCATACGGGAAAGCTATTTGTATTTATCGACAGCAATTGAAGCTCGTAAACAACGAACAGGTCATTGCACCAAAATGTCGATTCCCCGAGACGGAAACTGGGATGGTAAATCTTTATTTAATTATGGCTATGATTTATCTGCACTTGACGACATTCTATGGAACGGTGGTACATTGGTTTACCCAATCGATACATGTTTACCACATGCTTGATAGAATCTGTTGGGGAACTCTGAAGACGATAGCGGCTTTTTTGTGCTCCTGACTGTGCCAACAATTCGACAAGCACATATAGATTGTTTCTTTTTAACCGAGTTAGGATGTAAAGTCGATACATAGTGTCTGTATAAAATACTCGAGAGTCAAGATACTTAGCTCTGAATAAACCAAATAAGGAAGTCATGTGTACGTGTATAATGAGCCACTAAGCTGGAAAACAACAAAGATGGAACTATAGTCAAACATCTCAAACATGAATATCTGTATAGCTAATGGCTGATGATCATCAAACAGTAAAATGAGGGGAATAGAGAGTAGCCAGCAAATACATTGTATATTATAGCAAAATACATATGCCAAGTCTTCTTGAGATGGTAGTAACATCTAGCATGATATCAATGGAAGGTAGGCAATGGGTGAACACCACACCGTTTTCAAAACATACGCCAAATTAGGCAGTGCAAAGGATACGGAATCCGCGCGGAATCGAAACCTGACAGAGGTAATAATCCATCGAAGCTGCAAGGCCGAGTGTTGTGTGTCTCCAGATCCAAAATTGCGAATCCTACTTCAGAACGATGTCCTGTCAAAGTAGCGAAGCTGATATGTGAAAAGCTGCACAATGATCGACCGCAGGCGTCGAAGGAAAGATAATGAAACAGGTAAAATTCTTGAACAACGGCCAGATGCAACTGAGCAATAGAGAGTTGCCGACCAAACCGCGAGCAGCGACTGAGAGAGATCTTTAAAGAACGAATCTTGGCGTGGGTTTGGATCTTCCAAGAGTCGATCATCAAGAAACCTATTCAGCTGCTGCGAGTTGTGAGTTAAAAGGTAACCTAGGTATGAGGATGCATTCGAAGAAGAGTAATCTTGCCACATGTGATATCTTCGTCTTCTTGTGCCTTTATGCTCTCCAAATGGCGCCGTCCCGAAAAAGAGACTGCAAGCGTCTTTCATCTGTTAATTTTGCATTTGAAGCCTTGCCATAAAGATCAAGCGGCTGGGAGAAGAGTTGAGAGCTGCGCCGGCCGCGTGAGAAAGACCGAGTCTGCGTAGGCAAGAAACATGACTGGTTCAGGATTACCTGAGTAAGGCGACCTTCGGTATGGAGGGACGGCAGCCTGAAGGAGAATCTGGACACGCTATCTCGAAGACACTTTCCCAAATATCCTTACCAATTATGATAGAAATATATTGCAGATTCAGTAGGTAGTTAATGATAAATAGTGAGTATAACTAGACCAAACGCACGAGAGAGAACGCAAACTGCAAGTAAAAATCCAGTAATTTTTGTTGATCATGGCATGGCCATGAATTACAAAGTTCAGATATCAAGTAGAGGCTTTCTACTCAATGTTTCTAAAGAGGGCAGATTCAATTCCGGGACCGGAATTCTTAAACAATAAACACGATGGTTTATTATTAAAGAAGAGTAAGATTTTAATACTCACAACGAATATTAGGTTGTTGTAAAATCAGAGAGAGAGAGAGGAGGAAAAAAGGTCTCAAAGGATGATATAGTGAAAAGCTATAAAGAGCCTACAGTACACATCCATTTACAGTTTCCAAATTGGTCCATTCATGTAAACATTCGCGGGATCTACCCAATCATTCTAAACGGTTTCTCGGCTGCTCGCTTCATGCGCATAAACCAGTTTCCCAGCATTCGGTTTTGCGATGAAGAAGAAGCTGGCGGTGGAGTAGTCGTAGTAGTGGCATTGGTGGACGGAAGAGGAGCAGGTGAGGTAACGATAATGGAGGCAGGTCGAGGCGAAGGCGCGATATTCTTGCGCAAAGTCGAAGTACACGAGTGCCGTCGCGTCAACAGTGGCGGAGGAGACGGAGTGGTATTCTGCTGGTCTCCATCCAAAAGACATTCCGTAGGCCAGTCAAACGGCGATGGCGGCTTTTTACTTGGTGTGCAGGATAGTTTTGGTGTCGGCGAGGCTGATGGGAAAACCAACAATGGAGAAGGTGTCGAAAGTGGAGTGTAATCCATGAGAAAGAAAAGAACAAAGTATACACTGGAAGAAAAACAAAGGGCGTAAAAAAAAGAGCAAACAGGGCAGGGCGCCTTTCAGGGGCACGCGTGTGTGGCACGAGGGAGACTAGATACAGTGACAGAGTCGGGGCAGAGCGCTTCACTCAACCTCACACACACCACCTTTTTAAGCTTTCGCCAATGGACGCAGAGGTTTGAAATCAAGAGTTTAACCTAGATGCCACAAGATCATGGATGATTAACACTCTGAATAGAACAAGTTTAGCAAGGAAAATACCGAGAAGCTTATTCGCGAGGTAAACCGTGCTTAATCTCTCTCTCTGTCTCTCTGAAGCGAAATGTTCCAGAAAGCTCATTGTCACAATAGACCGTCGAAGCAACTCTTGCACCAGACACACAATATCAACACAAGCAAGTTCCAGAATGGACGTCCCATATAATTGAAAGCTGCTTGAAGAAACTTAAGGAGACCAACAAAAACTATAAATATGTCGGTAAGTTTTCACGGTTACTGGTACTGTTCCTTATCATTGCTGTTTCTGAATTATCGGTTGTTTCAGTTACATGTGTTATTATGCAGAGGAGCGGTGGTGGATTCTACGCTGGAAGCACTGTCTACTGGGACAGCGCGCACGATGGTAATTGAAAGACGATAAACCCCATTCATCTTTTCGACTCACAAGTGAGACAATAGGCAGTGCAACTTATCAATACGAATCAAAGAATTTATTTGCAATTGTCAATGTGTTTGCCCTCAGTGTATGAAAATACATAGAACGAATGGAAAAAAACAATCTATGTCTTGTGCGTGTGGTTTATGCATAGCTCTCGTAGGAGAAGTCGTTGAGAGATTTCAGCTCGAGCTCAAAGCCAAGCGATGCGAAACCTTGCTGAATGTCCTGAGCCTTGGTCGGCGAGCTAACAACTACAATGTTGCAGGTTCCTGGTCTAAACATATTGACAAAGTACTTGTTCAATACACGATGCAAATCGTCGAGGGTAGTAGCCTACAAAGAAGCTCAGCACGTTTGGCACGTTTCATGAAATGATATCGTTTTACCTGTATGGCAGACAGCAAAGTTCGGTTATATGAAGCCGGTACTTGCTTAAGCACCTGGTTCACAAACGATTGCAATGCAGCCCGTTCCATTGTATTTTCCCTAGCGACGAGACTGTATATAACAGCGCTTTTAGCTCCATCAATTGCAGATGGCTCAATTTCCATCTATACACCCAGCTGTCATTAACTTCTGCCATCATTTGTACCACCTTATACCGGCTGACCTCTTTGCTCACAAGCTGATCAATGACCAGCTTAGCTTGTGCAAATGCTTTGAATGTGTCAGGTGATTGATAGATTGTGAAGCTGATCAAGCCAGCTTCAACATCGGTGCTCAGGAAACAAGAGTACGCCAAACCTTGACCGCGAATAAATTTCCAAAAGATACCCTCCATGGTATCGAGCAATTCGGCCATAACAAGAAGGGCAGGAATATCTGGATCCTCAAAACTGCTAGGTCCTGTGCAAAAAAAAATTAGTCACAATCACCTTATCAATCAATAGCTTGCAACAAACCTTTGAAGTATGTAATGAGAAGGAGTTTTCAATGGATGGCAGGTTAACAAGAACACCCTAATAAAATGTTTGCATGAGGGAATGATAAAACTGTAAGCACACCATCAAATAACATACAATCTTTCCGGGTTCTTTTCCTGCTTCGTTGAGAACTTGCTGGGCTGTTACAACGGGAGCAAGTTTCCCTTGAGGCTTCTATAGAGATAATAACAGTAAGATACAAGCGACGTAAAAAGATGAATAATGATATCTGTATAGTTACCATTTTTGAGCAGAGACTAGCAAATGAAGATCTCGGTGTACCCAGCTCCAGAATGTTTCCAGAAACATGAATGCGGATATTATCCGGCTGGCATACTATTGTCGATCTGTGAATAAATTTAGCTACAAAAAAAACTGACCCATACTTACATGCTGTCCGGAAAGCGTTCAAATCGTTCAAGACCGACGATGGGTCCTCGTCAAGTTTTCGAACTACCTCTTGCAAAAAGTTGGCTTGGAAAAGGATGTTGCGAGCAGTATTGATCGACTTCTTGACATCAAATTGCAAAGCACGCATAACGGCTTGCACCATCTATCATGGGTAGAGTTAACAAAAGAACAACCGAAAAAGGAAATTAAGGCAACATACGCCGTGACCATCACGTTTGGATTGAGGAATATCGTTAAGAATTTGTAAAGCAACAATTCTCACTCTGACAAATTTCTTAGTAAAACGAAAAGACATCAAAAAAAGCGAGGATGGACGCACCTGTCTGCAGTAAACTGCGTATTCCAAAGTATATCTTGCAACCATTGAATGCCCTTTTCGTATTTCGAAGCGACTGTCTTGAATGTAAGAACCAACAATTCTCTAAATCCGCCGCTTGTTCCAAGTCCAGCTTCGTATTCAATGAGGTCTTCTCCAAGTCCTTTAACTACATCCTCGTAAGGAATAACCTGATCGGCTTTTTGGATTGGAAGCGAGAATATAGTCTTGAGAAACAAGCGGGTGTAAGGCAACAAATGAGATGGAATCGAAGACGCGCTAATATGTGCAGTGGTCTTTACAAAGCGCGATTTTATATCTGACAGCTTTAGTTAGCTACGGTTACCAGAGATTTCGTATCTAAAACCTACGATCAAACTGAATAAACAGTGGTACGTCTGCCTTGTTATCCTTGTTTATGTATTCTTGAACAGCATTGTCACTAAAACGAGACATGAGTAACCTTCTCAAATATCCAGTCATTTTTCTTTCTTACATGCTGCGGCCAGCGTTGTTTCTAGCCGTAACAACATTGATGAAGTTGATAGAAGAAACTGGAGGAATGGTGAAATTTTCGAGAATATTTCTCGGTAGAGCGACGTCATTCGCTGCCATTGCTTTATCGAGTTTCTCTTGCATCTCCTGAAGCTTTTTCTCACCAAGATCACGGCGCTGCTTTTCAATTCGTTCTCTCTCCTCTTTGGAGAGTTTGTCTGCAAATTCAGAAGATGGGCGGCCGTAAAGGGTTACGTGTGGAGGGTCCAAGTACCATCTGTAAAGTTAGCTTTGTATTGTGCATAAACGTCGTATCGAATGATTTCTTGTCATACCTCTTTAAGACCTTCAGCCAGTCAGACTTTGTGTATTGAGCCAGTTGGTTCAAGTATTCCTGGTCCTTTACAGAATCTCTAAGATCCCGTCCATCAAGCTCTCCGTAAAGAAAGTCTGCAACATTCCTTAGTCATCATACCGAAGCCATTGTGCATGTCTACAAACCTGAGATACAGATAGCAGCCGCAGTATCATGTGCATCTGTCTCGACGCTATCTAGGAGCTAAATAACAAGAACTGCTTAATATATGAAAATAAAAATCGTCTATCGTAGCTTGTATTACCTTCAGCATTTCTTTTTCAATAACTGTCGACATACGTTGCATATCAATATCTTGCTCGTCTACAATTCGTCGCAAAACGTCGAAAAACTGAGCAGGAAATTCCTCCAATTCTTCAACAGGAACGTTTGATGCCGTAAGAATTAATGTCGTTTTGATGTGGTCCATAGTATGAAAGTCTATGTCTGTACAAAGCGGTTCCTCAATCTCTACAAATTCTTTTTGCAGCACAGCGACGGGCGATTCGGTTAAATACACATCCAAGACTTCCAATGCTTTGATTTGCAAATAATCCTAACAACCCGTTTTAGGAACTGCTGCTTAGTTGTTTCAAGCATAACTTACATGGCATTTTGGACCGTTCCAAGCAATCAATACTGTTCCCATCGATTCATCCTCATCCGGGAACAATACGGTCTCCTCGATACTTTTTTCGAGATTGGGAAAATCGCCCGTTTCAATCCATGGTCGCTGCATTGGAGGTAGTGGTCCTTTGCTCAAAATGTTTTGCTCTACGGGCTCTAGTGCCTTCAAAACTTGTTCGTGATCCACAGTTCCAGTAATGATTAAGCAGAGGTTGTCTGGCCGATAATAGCTCTTATGATAGTCCCGGACTGTAAGCCATAGCAGATCAGCTATCATAATCTTTCGTAGCTTCTTGTAGCTTACTTTTTTCAACAGAAAGCTCCCGTAGTCGCTCCATCAAACCTCCGGTTTCTGATCTATATCCACAATTTTCTGGGAAGATAATGCGTCGCATTCTCAAGTGTATACGGTCATCTCCAGTATTTTGACAACCCTAATGAAATGCGACGCAGTTGGTCATAAGGTTTAATACAATTCATTTACGGTCGTTACATACCTGCATTTCACTATATACAACCTTTTAAAGAAAAAAGGCTGTTAATAATAGACGTATCTTAATACCGAGGTCAATGCACTTACACCTATCGCAAAACTCTGTATCAATCATTTTTCTGTACAGATCTGAAGACGTTTACTTACCAGCATCCTCTCCTTTTCCATTAATATGATGAACTTCAGTGTGATATCCGCTTTCCGTCAAGGTTGGATACAAGATATGGTCTATATAAATAGGAAGAAGTCGCAAAAATCCATCACTGCCAGCTGTGTTGATAGCTAGAAATAGACGGTGTCAGCAAAAATCGTAGCATCTTACAGCCTTGCGCCTAATACATACTATAGCATGTGTGATCGAGATCAGTCCAGGCATTCGTTCCTTGTGCAATCGCTCTATTCGCGAGAGAATCTAATACACCCTGCCAAAGATGCATGAGTAAGCTAAAGTTACAGGCACGTGAGGGTCTCGGACGTACCTTGTATGGAAACTGTTCACTGCCAAGGAACACCAAGCTGTACGATTTATTTAGACAAAGGTAAGTCATACTCGAGCCGACTTCACTCACTGTTCCAGAGTGTGCGGGCATCCATAATCGTCGAAACCTGGATAATTGCGTGTAAGTATATAGTGTTGAATGTTTAAAATGATAGCACATACTCTCGGTTGCCAGCGTAAAGTAGCCATTGACCAGAGGACCTGGGGCGCTTGGCGTGAATAACCAAGACCAATTTCACGGTATGGTCGGATCATGCATGCAGAGATCTCGACCCAGATCAAAACCACAAACCTTCAATATCTGCAAGAACGACCGTTAAACCCGTCTTGTCGCTCCGATATTTGGTGAACGTTATTCCATAATCGGTGTTGATCTTGCAGAGCTGTCTGTAATTGCTCCTTGTCGTATTGCCTGGCATAATCAGCGGGAAGGGCGACGCGTTCACGGTTTCAAGGGACGGAATCAGTCCGAATCCCGCGCTTTTGTCACACCTGTAGGACTGGGTCACTCGAGTGCTTCGCGTTGTTGCTTTCTCTTTGAATGTTTCACCCTCCTTCCAAACGAAGAAGATCGGAACGAGAAGGATTAGAACCGGTTGACAGAGCAGTTCTCCCTTATCTATCACAAGCTCGCGCAGCAATGCGTAACGGCGATTACCAGACGGCTATTGATCTCTTATCAAGCCGGATCAAGTCCTCTCCAAAAGATTTTGAAGCTTTCAACTGGCGAGCAGCAGCTTACAAACGTGTCGGAAACTACGAGGCGGCTTTAACTGATGCAAAGACATTGCAAAAGTGCAATCCACGCTCAGCTATAGGTTATATATGGATGGTAGAGATTCATTTAGCAAGAAGGCAGTTCGGAAGCGCGTCTGAAGCATTGGTCTTGGCTTTGGCGAACGTGCATCAAAGAAGTCGGTTATATTGGAGACTAAGGGAGCTCGCTATTATAGTATCTCAACGGCGTTTCGATTTTCTCGAAACAGTACCCGGCGAAGTGTTGGCGACCATCCTTTCTAAGCTCAGCATTCAAGATCGTATATCACTCATGGATGTATCAATTGCATGGCGGAAACATATGACCAACTGGATAGACTTCTGCAGCGACGTTGAAACTAGGCCGATTGCCTCCTTGAATGAAGAGTACGTTGTGCAGTATCTTGAAAGAGGCGGCCGTGGTATCCGTCGATGTTTCCTCTTTCACAATGCACAGGAAGTCATCGAGAAGCAATATTATATCGTCAAAAATCGTTGTTGCTACATAGAGCAACTGAGTAAGTGACTCAAATTCTCAGCATCAGTTGTTATTGTCTTCTAAAGAAGCTTTTGAAAAGCGATTGAGAATTTCATAGTACAAAACTTTGACAATCTGTCAAGGACACTCGCTTTTCTGGCTAAATCATTAACTAAGTTGGCGCTGGAATATTGCACTGTACCACTAAGCTATATCTTAGAGGTCGTGCTAGATACCTGTATCAATTTGACGCGGTTGCAGTGGACGACAGACTGCAACAATGGGCAGACTTACAACCTTTCGTCACGTTCGAAAATCGGTAAACGCATGTCGACAAGTCCTACCAAGCTGGAATATCTCTGTCTGGGAACCATCGTTAGAGAATATGGAGATAAAATTCATCCACTTGAGCTTTTACTGCGACGATGTCCAAAGCTCCGGTATTTGGAGCTGCATATGGTGACAGAATACAACGAACCACATATTGAACTGGAAATTATACGTCAACATTGTCCACTCATCCATTACCTGCATTACCACGATGATACGTTTCTGTGCCATCTATTAGAAGAAGGCACGTATCCAGCATCAATACCTGGGATGGTGGAGCTCTGCATTAGTCACTGTGTAGGCAACGTTGTAAAGTTCCTAGGAACAGCACAATCTACCTTACGATCTTTATCGATTACGCCCAGCGAACTGTCGACAGCACTGTTGGATCTCCTTTCAACCATGGAAGTGTTGGAATACCTTCACATTCAAGGTCGCGCTGAAATAAAAAGCATCTTCCCAGCGGAACCTTTACGCGATACCCTTCCAATGGAACTCAAGAAATGCTTTTCAAGGTGTTCAAATCTGCGCACGCTTTCTTTAGGTGACTTGGACTTTGTAACGGACGATATCTTAAAGGGCTTGCAATATTGCGAAAAATTTAGCGACATTAGCATCAGTTCGTGCCGAAACGTGTCCGAAAGAGGGATCTTGGACCTTGTGAACATACTGCCTACACTCATGACTGTGAGGATTGTCTTATACGATACCTACGACGAACTTATCATAAAAGAAATTTCATCGAAAATGGAATCTCGAGGAGGTTACTTTAGCTACGTATTGATACCACAATAATAAACGTTTTACCCTTTTAAGTGAGTCATTCCTGATCTTGGATGCATCTTATACTTCTATAGCCGATATCCCAGGGAATATCGTTTACATTTGCTTAATGAAGAATAAGTTAGAGTATATTGATGTAAATACTCGCGAGCTGCTGAATCTTCAAATACAAAGCGGTTACAATCTAGATCGACTTGAATTCCATGGATACTGAAAGTTGACAGCTTTATTGCTATGTAATTGCCTGCATTAATTGATGACTATTAATGGGAGCAGGCTATTTACCGGGAATTCTATTACATTGCTACCGGGGTACTTGCCGATCTGCCGTTTCGCTCTACTGTCTGTTTCCACTGACGCTTGCAGACCGTCTGACCAGCGACGAGTCTCTTTTTACAATTTGCCAATGAATATATAACAATCAATAGTAAGCGTCCTGTGCACTAGATATAGCAGTGAATGGTTTTTGTTTCAGGTATTTATATCCAAGTTTGGCACGAAGCGTCATTTTAGACAAGCTATTTTCCAGAGTGCAACGTATCTTCAAAAAAGCCCTCGGGCTTTTTAGAAAATATAACAACATTCAACAATTTTAAACGGAATTAATAATGAATTTTACTTTGT
>KK100177.1:117177-152106 GCA_000611695.1 Rhizomucor miehei CAU432 | reverse complement strand
TTCTTCTGCTGTGCCCAAAAAGTTGCAGAACTCGCCCAACCGCGAAGTCACGGTTTTTGAATCGAAAACCTCAGAATTTTTTCTGGATCAGCTTTGAACCTTCTCTTTTTCCCCCTCCCTTCTCCTTACATACGTGGTTTTGAAGATGAGCGGCCAGATTTCTGCTTCCAAGGCAAAGCGTCTCGCCGCCCGTGCGGCTAAAGCCGAAGCCAAGGGAAAGAACGGCAAAAAAGCTGCTGCTAAGGCTGGGGAGCAAAACGGATCCGTCGATCAGTTGGACATGAACAAAGCCTCCATCAATGTCGATCGTACTGCCACTGGTGTGTACACTTCCCAGGAGCGAAGCCGTGATATCAAGATCGAATCCTACTCCCTTAACTATCACGGTCGTGTGTTGATTGATAATGCCACTATCGAACTCAACTTTGGCCGTCGTTACGGTCTTGTCGGTGCCAACGGTTCCGGTAAATCCACCTTCTTGGCATCCCTCGCTGAGCGAGATATCGAAATTCCTCCTCATATTGATGTAAGCGAACAAGGAAAAATGATCGTGGTCTACAAAATCCACTCACATGACAATAGACCTACTTGCTTAACCAAGAAGCCGAGCCCTCCGATATGAACGCCATTGAAGCCGTTATCCACCACGCAAAGAATGAGGTCGCTCGTTTGGAAAAGGAAGTCGAAGACATTCTCGGCCAAGAGGATGGTGCTGACAACCCAATTCTCGATGATTTGTACGAGCGTATCGAAGCTATGGACCCTGCCACCTTTGAACCCCGTGCATGCACTTTGCTTGCTGGTCTTGGTTTCACTACGCAGCAGATGCACAAGCGAACCCGCGACATGTCTGGTGGTTGGCGTATGAGAGTTGCCCTTGCTCGTGCCTTGTTCGTCCGTCCTACTCTTTTGCTTCTGGACGAACCTACAAACCACTTGGACTTGGAAGCATGTGTTTGGTTGGAAGAGTACCTTAAGACTTACAACCGTATCTTGGTTGTCAACTCTCACTCTCAGGACTTTTTGAACGGTGTCTGCACCAACATTATGCATCTCAACCACAAGCGCAAGTTGATCTACTATAGTGGTAACTACGACATGTTCGTCAAGACCAAGGAAGAAAACGAGATCAACCAGGCCAAGGCTTACGAAAAGCAGCAAGAAGAAATTGCTCACATCAAGAAATTCATTGCATCTGCCGGTACTTATGCCAACTTGGTGCGACAGGCCAAATCCAAGCAGAAGATTATCGACAAGATGGAGGCTGCTGGTTTGGTTGAAGCTGTCGAGAAACCCCACGTGTTCAAGTTCAGCTTCACTGATATGCCCAAGCTTCCCCCTCCTGTGCTTGCTTTCCAGAACGTCACCTTTTCTTACACTGGTGATGTGAAAGATGCACTTTACAAGAATATTGAGCTTGGTGTCGACATGGACTCCCGCATTGCCCTTGTGGGTCCCAACGGTGCTGGCAAGTCTACTCTTCTCAAGCTCATGAGCGGCGAGTTGCTGCCTACTGAAGGTCGTGTTCAGCGCCACACCTCTCTCAAGCTCGGCAAGTACTCTCAGCACTCTGCTGACCAGTTGGATATGGACCTTTCTCCCATCGACTATATGCGCAAGAAGTTCCCTGAAGTCAGCACTGAAGTCAGCTTCTGGCGTCAGCAGATTGGTCGTTATGGTCTCTCTGGTACTCACCAAACTGCTCCTATTGCCCACCTTTCTGACGGTTTGAAATCACGCCTCGTTTTCTGTGAACTTGCCGTCCTCCATCCTCACATTATCCTACTCGACGAACCTACTAACCATCTTGATATGGAATCCATCGACTCTCTGGCTGAGGCTATCAACAAGTTCTCTGGTGGTGTTGTTCTTGTTTCTCACGACTTCCGACTCATTTCTCAGGTTGCTCAGCAAATCTGGCGTTGCGAGGGCGGAAAGGTCATGCCTTTCGAAGGCTCGATCGAAGAGTACAAGGAGTCTCTTAGAAAGAACGTCAAGTTGTAAAAAGTCACATCCCCTACTTTGCCTTAGAAACAGACGAGCGCTTTCTTCATTACATGTGCATCTTTTCTTCCAACCTATCTTTTCTTTGTTTCCTTGTCTCTATATTTGCTTGTTTTTTTACTGCGCCTCTGCTGTTATCCATAGAACAAAATATATATCTATTCTTTGCAACCAATTTGCAATACGTGATGAAAAGAAAAAGGATGGTTATTTTACTAGGAACAATTAATAAGGGCGTCATATCATTATTAGAACGTAAACTCGACATTAGATTTGGCTAGTTCTTTCTCAATCTCCTTCAAGAGTTCAGCATCCTCGGGCAGTATCTTTGATTGTTGATTAGTGCGTGGGACAGGTGTAGGAGGAATAGAGGAGGTAATGATGGTGCTAGTGGTTGGGGTAACGGGCTCGTTGGATGACAATGAGCAAGTGGATACTTGGGATCTCCTTTTGGAAAGCGATGATTCACCTTTCTGCTTGGACTCTCTGGGACGCAAAAAGACTTGAAGCTGATCTTCCTCGATAGCTTTTTGCAAGTCTTCCAGTTGCTTTCAAAAAATAAAACAGCATCTTGTGAGATACTTGTTCTTTCTTCTTTTTCACTCTGCGCGTGGTTTTTTTATCCCACTTACTCCACGGTATTCACCGCCTACAAAGATTTGAGGCAAGCTCTTCTTTTGTCCTCCTGCATTTTGCTGCTTTCGCATATGTTGAAGGGCTGGTTCACTCTGTGCTACATCCACAATTTGGAACTGGATTTGCTTGGTTGTGAGGCAAGTTTGCGCCGTTTCTTGGTTTTTCTTGATGGTCGGGTTTGCAGAAACGCTGGTAATGTATAGTTGGACAAGTCCGGGATCCTTCGGCACGAGTTCCAACGTTGCACGGTTTTCTATAGGCCAACAGATCACCTTATTGCCAGCCGGTCCGCCAGTTTTGCGAAGTGTCCTTGGAGGAGGCTCAATTGGTGCTTGTTGACCCGCAAGGACCATGCTCTGGCGCTTTATATGATTTTGCAGCTCCTTTTGTTGACCCTGCTTCATGGCCGAGCGTTGTTCTTGATGCGATCTTTGCAAGTGAGCAAGCTGCACTGAATGCTCGTGCTCGGACTGCTCGAATTCCCGCAAGAGCTTCTCCACTTCGTCGTTCATGTCGCTCTTTGCACGTTTTTCTGCATTCTCTAAACGTTCCTTGAGCTGCTTCAGATCCCGCTCATGCTTTAGCTTTAGTTCCTGGATAGTTTGTGCCTGTTTTCGCTCCAGTGCCTTCATTGCGTTCTCCTGCGACCGCTTGAGTTCGCTCAATGATTGTTGGTGTTGGATAAGAGCACGATCCTTTTCTGCCATTTCTTCTGCGTGCGACTGCAAAATAGCCTCGTGCTTTTGTTTTTGTATCTGTAGGAGGATGAAATAAAGGGTTTAATGTTAATAAAAAAAGAAAGTCCAGCCAGCACGTAGAAGAAAGAAAAGCCCTGTATATAATATCGAACCTCAAGTTGTTTGTTTAACTCCTCCAGTTTTTGGATCATGAGTCGATCATTTTCAAGATCCATTGTGAGACGGTTGAGTCTTTTCTGGTCTGCTGTACGTTGTGCTTCATCCTTTGATTTTCTGTCTCGTCGGTTAAGTTGTGATCGGAGAACAGCCAGCTCCTTTTCTTTTTCGGCAAGTCGTCCAACTGCTTCCTCGTTCTATACAATCAAAGGAAAAGGGGTTTAAGTTAGGGAAGGGGCTGGTCTCTCTCTCACTATTGGAGGAGGGGGTTCCTATATAGCAGTATATACTACTATAAGGAGGAAAGAAAAAAAACTACTTGCCGCCTTTTTAAGCTCTTCCAACTGTTCCGTTAATTGTTGCAAAGTTGGTTTGATAGATTCGGCGTCGTTTTGTAGGAGCTCTTGCAGCTGTCTGTCTTTATCACGAATCAATTGATCTTTTTCTGCAAGTTTCTTTTCGTGATCGTCTTGTTCGATTCTGCGCAAAAGTTCCTGGATTTCCTTTTCACGTTGCTTGAGGAAAAAATAATTGGCGTTTTGGGAGAGACCAATTTGCGCTGGCTCACAAACGAAATTTTGCGTGGTCCATCCGATGGACTTTGCGGCCCGACGTTTTTCTTCCAAGTTTTGTTGTTGGTCGTCATTTGCTGCTTGTTTCTTAGTAGATTCCAGCAGCTGCCTCAGTTCTTGAAGCTCAGCAGATTGTCTCGCGATCACATCAAGGTGTTCGCTTTGCTGTATATGACAGTGACATAGTAAGCATGATGGCAAGTTCTGTCTCTCAGTGTCCGTTATCATAATACTATCCATACCTTTGATTTGAGCTCATTGTATTCCTGCCGTATCTGAGCTGCAGATGTCGAGTGAAAGCTAGCAACGCTGCCAGTTCTACCTGTTCTGCCGTCGATACCAGCAGCAGCTGTAGGCGCAGCTGTGTTTGGCGGATTCAAATGATCTTCTACTTTAGGTACAGACGTCGCTGCAGCTGATTGTAATTGTTGCTGTTGCTGTTGCTGCAGTGATGTGCTGTCACCAGCTTTTTCTGAAACTGGAGTTTGTTTTCGTTTCCACTTTTTACGATTTCCAAAGCAAGACATGATAAATAAAAGAACTTGTCGATAACAAGTGAAAAGAAAAGAAAAAAGGAATTCCTTTAAAAATAAGTACCTGGAGAAAGTAAGGGGGAGGGCTTTTCCGAGTGGACTTTTTAGTGAAGAACGAGGTCTCATTTCCAAGGGGTCTTCTTGATCCTTTTGTATGGTCAGCTACCACTTTTGTAAGTATTTCAGCCTTTTCGGATGGAAGTTACAGTCCTCTCAGTCAACTTTTCTGTCAACAGGATAGTGTGCAATAGGACTTGTTTGACGGAGTATATGTGTTTTTCATGCGAGTTTAAATTTACAACAAGTAGTATCCAGACTGCTGTGAGGTATTAACAAACAACTTAAGATATATCATGCACTGCAACTACAAACAGCATGCAGAGTGACGAAGTACAGAATGCTACAGTAAGTGTGTCTGAAATGAATAATGTTTCGACAGGTTTCTGATCTTTTTTCGTTTATCCCCACGAGTCGACGTGGTGAGCAGCATGAGAAATAAACCCTTTGCAAATATGTTGACAACAGCTATACTAAATCTGCGTTCCCTTGGGTCTGACTTGTACAAGTCCACCTCCTCTTTCAATATCGAGGATCGGGAACCCATTGCTATCGACAGTCCGAAAGGGGCACTTCAAAATTCAGTGCACTTTATCTAAAGTGCAGCCAATAGCCGTACTCAAGAAGACAAGAACTCGTCTGACACTACACTATTAAGTGACATTACATAATGCGCCCGAGATTATACGAGCGCAACGCTGTTGTCATCACTGTAGCTCTTCAATCATTATGATACAGAGAAAGATGACCATCCAGCACACACTTACATTATTCACTTGCCTAAGCGTCTTATATACTAACCAGAGACACTCTTCATGCATACAAGCATGAGCTTGCAGCTCTTTCGTAGTACATACACTCATTGTCTGTACGTTGCTCCTGCCTAGAGGTGCAGCGGTTGCAAACGAAAAGAGAAGCCCTGCAGGAGGATATTGATAAACTCGTTACATGCAAAAAGTTTATTACAATAGAACGTAAATTACGCAAGGGTCTGCACAGCCAGAATGACTATAAAACAGTCTTGTTTGGATGCTCGTATCGTCATCCGCATATAGGCAGGTGCGTATTTTCAGTTTGAACTTCATTTTCTTCCATCCCTTGCTGTAATGGGCCATGTATGTTTTGTTGTGTAGACATTTGGAGACACAATGAAGACAATGAGGCAAAAGAGAAAGAGGGCATAAAGGGGCAAACGGCATTTTGCTTTTTGTCTCACTTGAAGCTTAGAGGCAATCGTAAACAAAGGGGCGCGTCATTTTTCATCAGTTGACCTTTGACATCCGCCCACCGGCTGCATTTCCGCTGGCGTGTCTGCGGTTCAAAGATTTTTTCATCCTCGAGTCAGACCACAAACTCGCCTCTTTCCCCCCTTTTCTTATTCCCATTTTTCGTTTTCAAACGTAATAGATAATCCATGTCACAAGGAAGTTGTAAGTGGGCATGATGTTGTCAATGCTGGCTATGTTGGGTTGTTTGTTAAACCGCTTACTTGTTTCCCCACTTTCCCAAAAACCTAAACAGTAAAGCGTCAAAACACCTCTATCTCCACGGCTGAAGACGGCAGCGAGCCTATGGACGCCTCTCCAGAACCGAAGCGAACGCGCATTGTGAAGGATGACGACAAGAAACCCGCAGCATTTGTTAGACAGTCTTCGACGCGATCTTTGCAAGACAAGAACCCTCTACCCATTGCGCCGGACCGAACCGGACACGTCTTTGTCTTTGGAAGTGGCGATACTGGTCAGCTCGGCTTGGGAGATGAGATGATTACAAGAAAGAAGCCAATGCCTCTCAAGGTTCTCGATGACAAGCAAATCGTAGACGTTGTGTGTGGCGGAATGCATACATTAGCAATCACAAAGGACGGCAAGGTAAGAAAGCTGAAACGGGTCATACAGGTCGTCCGAAATCCTACTAAAGCTTTTGCCCATCCTCTCTTGTAGCTTTGGAGTTGGGGTTGCAACGACCAACGAGCACTTGGGAGATCTGGTGAAGAATATGAGCCTGGCTTGGTGGAGAACTTGGAAAACATTAAAATTGTCAAGGCTGCCTGTGGTGACTCGGTCTCAATGGCATTGTCGGACGACGGCAAATTATACTGCTGGGGCACTTATCGAGTAAGTAAATGAGAGACGCTGAGGAAGTATATAGGGAATGTTTTGCTTTTCTAACTTGGATAAAAAGTCATCTGAAGGTGCTCTCGGTTTCTCAAAGACCCAAGAAGTCCAGTCAGTACCTGCACTCTTTGAACCCCTCAAGAATGAAACTATCGTTGACATTGCAGCTGGTTCCGATCACTGCCTTGCATTGACAGCAAGCGGTTTTGTATATGGTTGGGGCAACGGTCAACAATTCCAATTGGGTCGGCGGGTCATTGAACGTCGAAAGAAGAATGGTCTAACTCCCGAAAAGCTCGCCATTAAACATATCAAGGCCATCGGATGCGGGTCGTATCACTCGTTTGCACTTGCAGTAACCGGAGAACTTTACGTGTGGGGTCTTAACAATTATCAGCAATGCGGCCTATGGACAGAAGACAACCCTAGAACTCCCGACGTCGTGACAAAGCCTACTGTGATCAGCAGCTTGCTAGACAAGGGAAACATCAAGTCTGTAGTTGCTGGAGAACACCATTCGCTTGTTTTAATGGAAAACGGCGAAGTCTATGCGTTCGGTCGCGCCGATTCGTCTCAGCTCGGCCTCACAGACGCAGAAATCGAAGATCTACGAGTACGCGAAAAGGCAGGATCGGCTCACAAGAAGGCTGTCGGTATTCCGACTCGTATCTCACGGCTAAACAACATTGTTCAAATCGATAGCGGTAGCAACCACGCTATTGCTGTCAACGCTGAAGGACGTGCGTTCACGTGGGGCTTTGGAGAAATGCTTGCTCTCGGTACCGGCGACGAGGACGATGTTGCTGAGCCCACTCTCTTGACAGGACAAAAGCTCGAAGGTCACAAGGTGTTGCGGGTAGCAGCTGGTGCACAGCACTCAGTCGTACTCGCTCAGCCAGAATAAAGATTGCAAAATTTTGTATTTGTTACCTGAAGTCTAATGGGATTAGACATGTGATATATTCTCTATAATCATATTTCCAACCTGGTAGCAAACCTCCGTGAACCTATGTTAACTGGTTAGATACTATACCCTTTGTCATATTAGTGTCATGACCGAAGAAATGCTTTATTGGCTTGCCTTTTGCAACTACTTACAAGCTTGTCATTCAATGTTTTGCGCAATAAACCAATAGAATCTTTCGATATAGTCCATTGTTACCAAAGGGGTGCAAGCAGCAGCTTCATCCTCTCTGTACCTTCTTGGGGTTTCATGCTGTTGTTGATTCGAAAAATGGTTGATTTGGTACGCCGACAAAGGGAGTCCAAAAGGCGGGACGAAGCTTGGCACTCAATCGTCTCCCCAAGGCTTGTCTGCTTTTGCAAGTACCCGAATCAAGAACAGATTCCTCGCGTCATGGCTAGTGCAATCACAAACATCCAACGCTTTCTTGGCAAAAAGACGCCCGAAGAATTGGTAAGTATGCATTTGGAGTATATTGACAGTGCAAGCGATACTGAAATGGTAACTTTTTGGTTTGCACAGGTAAAGAAGTGGCGGCAAGAGATTCGAAGTCAACAACGAGCAATACAACGACAGATACAAGCCATTGATGTAGAGGAAGCCAAGGTCAAAAAGTCTATCAAACAAGTGGCAAAGAAGGGCGACACAAAGATCTGTAAAATGCTTGCCAAGGAGCTGATACGGTCACAGCGGCATAAGAACAGACTATACACGAGTAAAGCGCAGTTGGAATCTATAAGAATGCAACTAGATCATCAATTAGGTTGGTTATCAGTTTTGGTTGATTGGAAAAAAGAAAGAGAAAAAAAGAACATGTTTGTGCTAAGTTGGAAAACAAAAACCAAATTATCAAAACCCCATCACCTACATAGCAACCCTCAGGGTAGCCGGCACACTGAAAAAGAGTGGTGAAGTCATGAGACTTGTCAACCAGCTCGTCAAATTGCCAGAAATATCACAGTCGATGCAACAACTTTCTATGGAAATGACCAAGGCAGGATTAATGGACGAGATCATTGAAGACACGATGGAAATGATGGACGACGAGGATTTGGAAGAGGAAGCAGATGAAGAAGTAAATAACATACTGTACCAGATCACGGATGGGCTACTCGGCGAAGCAGGTCCTGTGGGTCCTGCATTGGAAAAGAACCAGGTCACCGTGGAAGAATCGGAGGAGGAAGAAGGACCAGAGCTGGATATGATGCAAAAGCGTTTACAAGCACTCAAGGGCTAATCAACCGAGAATCTTATATATACCATATACCAGTCTTCTTTTCTTTTTGCGACTCTGAAATATAAAGTTTCCCTCTCTATACAACAATGCATTAAGGTTGCCACTTTAGGGCATTTCGGCCAATCGCGAAAATTTCGGTGAGATTTTGCGGTCTTACGGGATATTTAGCGACTTCTTTCCAAAGGGAACTTTTGACAAGATATAAAATAAAAGCAAATTGGGCCCTAATTTCCCCTTCTTCTTCATTCTATATCATGTCTCTCGGTCGTACTTACAGTAAGTATCCTACGCGTTCTACATCTCTCGTTTGGTTAGCTCTAATGTTTCTTGTTTTAAAAAGCTCTCAACACTGGCGCCAAAATCCCCGCTGTTGGTAAGTCTCCATCTTCTTGATCGCATCCATGTTCAGGAACAGAGTACTTATGAATGATGGTGTCAACTCTACAGGTCTCGGCACTTGGCTTTCCAAGCCTGATGAGGTCCGCAAGGCTGTGCTTTGCGCTTTGCAAACTGGTACGTATCTATCAACCACGAATGTGTTAAGTGGGTCAGAGAGATCGCTCATGCAACCATACTCTATTGTTGTATGTGTATAAGGTTACCGCCACCTTGACTGTGCTTATGTATACAGCAACGAAGATGAAGTTGCTCAGGGTATCAAGGAATCCGGTGTCCCTCGTGACCAGATTTTCATCACCTCCAAGGTATATGGAACAGACTGAAAGTGGAGGAGGAAAGCTTTTGAACTTTAACTCTTTTGTATTTTTAGTTGTGGAACACTCACCACCGTCCCGAATATGTCAAGGCTGGTGTTAAGGCCTCTTTGAAGGCTTTGGGTCTTGATTATCTTGACCTCTATTTGATCCACTGGCCTGTCTCCTTCACTGTAAGCATAAAGACACAGTTGCAATGGTGTAAGTTCATGCGTGCTGAACTCTTCCTTTTTCTTTATCAAATAGCCTGCCTTCAAGCCCGAGGATACTCCCACCGTCCCTACCAAGGAGGATCTCTTTCCTCAGTAAGTGACTGGTTGTAAATTGTTTCATAAAGTGCATGCATTTTGTTGACAATGCTGCGTATAAACAGGAAGGATGGCAAGGTCGCCGTTGAAGAAGTTGATCTGGCTGTCACCTGGAAGGCCATGGAAGAGTTGGTAGACGAAGGTCTTGTCAAGGCCATTGGTAAGTTCTGCTATTTGTCTAGACTATTTGTATTCAAATTTTCACACATACATGTATTACTTTCTACGAAGGTGTCTCCAACTTTGATATCCCCAAGCTTCAACACATCTTGAACAACTGCCGGATCCGACCTGCTGCCAACCAAGTTGAACTCCACCCTGGTCTCCTCCAACCCGAACTCTTGGAATTCTGCAACAAGGAAAACATCCACGTTACTGCCTACTCTCCGCTTGGCAACAACATCTATGACAAGGAGCGTATCGTCGACGATCCCATCATCGTCAACGTTGCCAAGAAGCTCAACAAGTCTCCTGCCCAGGTCTGCATTGCCTTTGCCGCCCAGCGTGGTGTCTCTGTCATTCCCAAGAGTGTCACTCCATCCCGTATTCAAGAGAATTTCCAGGACTTCATTTTGGAGAAGGAGGACTTCGATGCTATAGCATCTTTGGGTTCACGCAACATCCGTTACAACGACCCTGGTACCGAAGAATGGAATGTAAAGATTTTCTAAGTTCAAAAAGAGAAAAAAAAGAACAAAACCGAAATGTAGTTATGTATTATATAACAGAAGATATTTTATTTACTCACGACGAAATACCGACCTAAAACCCAAAGAGTAGTATCTCCATTATTGTCTGCGCATTTTTTCCTTTGATCCGATCTTCTTCTCTGCACGATTTTCGGAGTTTGTGTTACCTTTTGCCGGGAAAGTCCTTAGTTTCAGCCGATTTTGTTCCCTTTTTCTCTTTTCTTCTCTCTGTACGCCCAATGCTGTCGCAACATTTCGGCGCCTTTGTAGAATATTGGTCTTTTGACTTTCCATACGAGACTGACTTTACAGATTCTTTGGGAGGATCATGGTACGGCATCAACGAAGTTTTCAGTTTTCTATAGACACGTAAGCTTAGCAACTTAAAAATAAAGGTACGTTTCGCCAACGCACCATGCTGTAGAAATCTTGACGCTTGCGCCGCTCTATGTGGGATTAACATGTTGGTTTGGATACCGCGCATTGTATAAAAAGTAAGGTTCTTGGCGATCATCATCATCATCACCCCCACTATCTGTCTCGAAAGTCCTTGACGTTGACATTTCCCCGATAATGGTGTTGCTATACTAGTACGATGGCATATCGCCTCCTGACAACAAATGCACCCAGACCTCGTCGTACATTGACGGAATCGATCCTTCTTTTGCTCTTGATTGCATCGTTTGCAACAACCGTCATTCACAAGGCTGCTAATAATACATTGTTGTTTTTAATGCAGGTAAAAAAAGAGAGGCTTCATTATTAATCTTTTCACATACACAAAAAAGGTTTAGTGCATTTGTTTTTGCTCACATTTTAGTCAATTCTATCATAGCCGTGCCACGCGAGCGCCGTCTTGTTAATTCTCGTGATGAGCTGGCCTGATCACAAGTATGCGATGATCCCACGGACACTTTTTAATATTTACTTGCATACATTGTGGGGTGCCATTCTTGCCTTGATTTGGCCAGACCTACGAAATCATGATATGCTGGGTGAAGTCTCCAATTTCTTCCTAGGTAAATATACAGCGACAATTCTATATACCTTCCCCTTCCTCCCGTTCCAGTTTCCTTGTGTGCTCCCTGTCTCGTTCTCCACAGATCCCTTCCCCTTTCCCCATCATTATCTCTATAATCAGGACACACCATATTTTGCTGACAGATATTCTCTGTTTTCAATTAGAACATACACTTGTACTCCTACTCCCGTTTTACTTGATCACGACGGGCCGCTACATGGTTGTACCTGCATCTCTAGATTTGGCGCTCTTGAGCTTCTTTCTGTATGCCGCATATCACAGCCCCATGCTACATATCCTGTCACTCTATTCTGGATTCAACCTCAACTATGTTCTTGTGCCACCTGCATGTAAGTTCGGGGAAGAATGCATTTGTCGGTGCTAATGTTTTAATGTCTATTTATTTTTTTCTGCAGTGAAATTTCTCATTGCAGCAGGTGTTTGGTATCGTTTTATCATGTACATGACAGCACTTATCATGATGTTTTTCACTCGATATATCCTCGTTGGTACCTGGCTATTCCTAGTCCATGGTCAGCTGAAGAACAAGAAACAGGCCTAAGATTTCGTTTCACTTTGGCACACACACACGTAACCCTATGTAGATGTGGCAACGACGACAACGAGCTCGCCTTATTTTTTCTTCTTTGCCCTCCCTCACTCCCTTTTGTCGGCTTATTTCCTCGTGCTGAAGGGAAGGGGGAGGTCTGTATATATATATGTGTGTGTGTATTTCTCTCTCTGTTTTTTTGTTTTCGTCAGTGTATACCCTATCTTCCTGTTCCATATTTTCCTTTTTCTTGACACCTTTTTTTCTCTTCGCTGTTTCTCTCCTTAAATTTAAAGTAAATAACACACTGTTGTTGTAACAACAAATGTATGAAACAAAGTCGGACGTTGGTGATGAATGGGTAAAGACTACTACAGAATCTAGTCGCCAAAGACAAACGAACAATGACACCAATCGTCCGCTTTTTATTATGCTAGGCGATCCGTCGTCAAGGTACAGATGCTGGTCTCAAAAAGAAAACATCCAGGTCTTTTGCCAAGCCAAAGAAGGTGAAAAGCCTAGGGAGATTGTTTGCCGGTAGAGATGACGAACCACAACAGTTACAGACGTTTGTAACTGCTAGTAGTATGCCCATGACCATGCAGCAGCAGCAGCAGTACCAGATCGGATTCAATGCTACAGCAACTGTTCTGCAATACCCACCCAAGCCCTTACGGTACTCTCCAGATGTCAGCCCACCCTCGGATGATATTCTCCCATCTTCGCCCCTAACGCTTACTTCGCGTTTGAAGGCGCGGCGATCATGTACTCTGAAAATGCCCGCAATCGATGCTGACAATGTTGCTTTCCCGCATCCAGCAGAGTCCTCTGGAAGACATACCTCTGCACCAACCGTTGCACCTCGTCGAACAAAAAGCCGTGTATTCTCTTTTCTCTGGAGCAAATAGTTTCTAATATTAAAAGTATTTATATACATATATATTTAACATGTTTCATGCATCTTCGTAGTCCAATTGTCCCCAAACTTTATAAAGCCTTTCACTGAGTGGGTTATTCCATCGCCGTCTGTTGATACCATCTTTTGTTGCATTCTGAGCCAGTTTCTTGCCTTCTTGCTCATTGGTACCAGAAAATGCTCGCAAAAGAGATACAGGTGTCGGATATACCCTCGCCAGAGCCATCGCCTTTTCAGCGCTCACGCCGCGTATCGTCATCAACATTCGAAGGTATATGTCATGCAATGTCATTGTGCCCGTTTTGCTGTTTAGGCGGTTGTACAGTGGATAAGAGATCAAATGATGCTTATCCAGCTTCTTCTTGAATTCAAGATAGTTTTGACGAGACACCTTGTGTTCCGGTATGCGATACAAAGTTACGCCCTATATATGTATATATATCATCATGGATAAGTTACATTCCTGTGTATGCCAGCGCGTGTCCGCCATAGACTCCTTGCCATGCTCTTTACCTCGTACATCTTTTGCACCATTGTATTTAATGTAACAAGATACTCGATGGTATCATCAATTGAAGCTGTACGTTTCAGAAAGAAGCCATCAACGACCTGCGTTGATGACATGGCTGTCTGGATTGCTTGGGCTCCAAATTGCACGGCTGCTTCCTTGTTATATTCTTCCACAATGTAAATAACCTTCTTTGCTCCTGATTGATGTAGTCGATACTACCGTAATGAGCGTTAGTAAATTCTTACAAGATTACAAAGGGAACAAAAGAAGAATCCGGTCGTTCCATACTTTTTGTTCATGAAAGCGGCCATCCTTGATACTCGCGACAAGGTCGTCCATACGTTTACGTTCAATAACAAGGTCCAAGAAGAGTTCATCTCCTGGACTCTTGCTACCCCGTTTGCGGGCCACCCAGATCACATCACCGAGTTCAAGGGCTCGTTTGACAATCGGAACCCCTTTTTCTATCAACTGTTCCTGAAAGTAGTCTCGATTGCTCTTCATCTTGATCTCTCTGTTATCCAAAACAAGCACGATTTCGTATGATCCAGGGGGGAAAGAAACGTCTTCGTTCGGATCTTGGGATAAAGGCTCGTTTTGTAATTGGGACGACGACAGTAGACTGGATATCTCCTGCGATCGGCTGGATTGTCCCTGTGAACTGGGTATAATTTTTCTTCTTGGCCAAAAGTCATCGTCTTGTCCTTCCTTTTCATGCAAAGGTAAAACGGGTTCTGGTGGCAGCCCGGGGCAAATGATATCTGCATCAAATTCGGAAATGTACCCTGTCAACGTTCCATTTGCTTCTTGCTTGACCCGGCGCAAGTTTTGTGCTTTTGGATGTGTCCGCTGCTTGCTTGAAAATCGGATCTGATACATTAGACCGTTTGTGCTAGCTTTATCGTAGCAGATATGAGCAACAATGTTCATACCAATGTAATATACTCTTAACTTACCGTCGATGTCAGCTAATGCCTGAGAAGCATGACGTGTCGGATTGCCGCGCAAATCAAGGTAGGTATATTCGAATACCAAGGAAGCATCTGACTATACCGCACATTTGTGAATAAATACCAAAAACATCGAGACAGCTTTCTTCCATTTACTTGAATAGGTTGACTATCATTTAGTGCTGATGATGGAGTTGATGGAGTTGACGAGAGCGGCAAGTTTGCTGAGGTGGAGGGAACATGGGCAGCGGGAGGAGAAGGAAGACAATCAAGGAAAATTATATCGTCAGTACCTTCGTCGTAGTCATAGTCCTTGTTGGTCTGTTTTTTTGACTCATTGGGTTGTGTACTGTCGGGTTGTGTCGATAAAAGAATATCATTGTCGAACGACGATTGAGACATACTCAGAGTTGCTGGATTGAAGTTCATGGCAGACTGGGATTGTGACGCCCTTGAAGTGGATGCAGCAGGTGTGGAAGCCGTCTCGCTATGTTGAGTATCGTTTCTGCATTTTTCTGGATCCAATACATACAAACTCAAATCGATTTCTTCTTCTTCTTCTTCATCATCATCGCCATCCTCCTCTTCCATCAGGTTACGTTGCGATGACGACGTTCGACTCTGACTGGCATGGATGGAACCGCCGTTGTGAAGTGTATTCTTTAAATGTGATGCCATTTCCACGCCGCTTTCTGTCAACATGTACTTTGGAGGATTGCCTTGCTTCCAAACGTATCCTTTGTTGATCAACATTTTTATACTGTTCCACGCTGTATAGTTCTTCCCTGGCTCTGGCATATCGAATGAAGAGTTGCAATGATTCTGTGCAATGCGAATAATCTCTTCTTTTGTCGCACATTGTTGATTGAACTCTTCGCTTTGCTGAGACAATGCTAGCAAGATGGCATATGATCCACTTCGATACCGAGGTACATATGTCCGTGGCGCTCGTCGTTGTCGCTTTCCCGATTCTTGAGAAGCATCATCAAGTTGTTCACCCGCTCTTTTCGAGCCAGACCCACTTCCTTCAATATCACAATGTTTTTTAGAAACCCAAGCTGTTGATGAATAATTTGCGCAACGCGCCTTGTTACCTGAAGCTCGCGTCGGCATAGGAAGCCCGTTTTCCTGACAATATTTGGCCATGCGTTTCTCGAGACGGGCGACCATACCGTCACCGATTCCTTTTACCATTTTGGCCTCGGAAGGGTGGTTGAATGGAATTGGACATTTGGAGATCGACTCGTATGCCTTCGGTGTAAAAACGAATCATTAGAGGATTTGCTGATCCCATGGTGTCAACTGACGTGTATCCGTTGCATACCTTTTTGTAGGTATAGTATGCCTTGGTATGGTGTCCTCTCGCTTGCTCCATCCATTCTCCAATCCAGTCCCGCAAAAGTGGATTGGCACAGTTATCTTTGGCCTGGCGCGGCATGCGAATCGATCGAGAGGAAGCAGTTAAAATTAGCCTTTCTGAGAAGGAAAAGGAACAGGTGTGTGATTTTATGCCGCCAAGTTTCCCTTTTGGCGCCTTTTTTTTCCTTCCGTGGCCTTAATGAACCTTTCTCGTTCTTCTACTCATCCACAAGACGCTCCAGGTCTTTTATATGCCGGCTTCAACCAGGACTATGGTTGCTTTGCAGTTGGTCTCGACAGTGGATTTCGAATTTACAACAGTGATCCTCTGATTGAGCAGGCACGCAATGGTATGTGTGTGTATCCGCAGTTGTGTTTCTGTTTTATCTTGGGCTCTTAGCTGTTGAGCAACAAAAGACTTACTTGAATGATAGAGTCACATGAGGGCGGTGTCGCTAAAGTCGAGATGCTTTATCGCACGAATTATTTGGCCTTGATTGGCGGCGGCAGGAATCCAAGATACCCACCGAACAAAGTTATAATATACGACAGCATCAAGGGCAAAGCTGTTTTGGAGCTTGAATATAAGAGTGAAGTAAAGAATGTCAAGCTACGACGAGACAGGTTAGAGAGAAGAAAACAGAAAAGTGACACTTAACAGGCATAACAATGGATATCTGTAACCATGCAAACTTTCTCGCAAATAGATTGACAGTTGTATTGAACAACAAGGTCTTTGTGTATCACTTCAGCATACGACCTCGGTTATTACACACGTTTGAAACATGTGATAACGAGAAAGGTACACATGACCCAATCAGCTTATAGATGTTTATACATTTATTGACGCTTTGAAAAATGTAAAAGGTCTAGCAGCTGTATCCGCGGCAGCAAATCATGCTATCCTTATTATACCCGGCAGGAAAAAAGGGCATTTGCAAATTGTAGATCTGGATTCATTAGGATACTATTGGTCAGCCCTTCCACAACGGTTTTCACCAGACGGTGATGCAAAAGACAAGACAGTAGCGACAGCAGCCAAAGCTACGCCTACGGCCAATGTCAGCATTATCGCGGCTCACTCTGGAAGTCTCTCATGTATAGCACTAAACGAGGATGGGACAAAGTGCGCTACTGCCAGCGACAAGGGTACACTGATTCGTGTTTTCAACACGGCGACAGGCACGCTGTTGAACGAATTGAGACGCGGAGTAGATAGAGCCGAGATTTACTCGCTCGCATTCAACAGCGAGTCCACTCGACTGTGCGTTTCATCCGACAAGGGAACCATACATATCTTTAATTTGGATCCATCCGTTGTTACCATGGTCGACCGCCGGCCTCGGGGGCCTACCTACGGTGAAGTTGTCATGTATCCAAGCCAGACATCTGTGAAGCGGCATGGATTGACGAATAGTGGAAACCGCGGCAGCAGCTTGAGCTTCATGAAGGACTTGTTACCAAAATATTTCAGCAGTGAATGGAGCTTTGCACACGCTAAAATTCTGACCGAGAGTAAATGCATTGCAGCCTTTGGTGAACAGAAAAATAGTGTCATTGGTAACGTGTTGCATATCATGCATGACCTGCTTGCATTGCCTGCTAACAGTTGCTACGTAGCCATTTGTGCCGATGGAAGCTGTTACAAGTTTTTATTTGATTTGCGGAAAGGCGGCGAATGTAGTCGCGAATCGTTTGAGAAATTCTTGAAGGATGATCCATAGTTATCACTACTTTTTACAAACACACTAAATTAATATACCCTGATTTTTTTTACTCGCTGCGATGAAAGCAGAAGTCGATATAGTTAATTCTCATGTGCTCGTTAAAGGAAAGCATACAGAGAATTATTTGATGAGAGCTGGCTCTTAGGATCGAGGAGCGTTTTGTTTCTGGATCAAAAAGCTGCCTAGACAGAACGTTACAAACACATACGGCGGAGCATTGAGTAGCTATTATGGAAGAATTGGTATTACTTCAAGCGATACGTAAAGTATTATTTATTGCACGTATCCTTTGACTGCCAAAGGAATCATTCATATTGAATACGGGAAGCTGTTCCAATGGATAAAGGAAATCCGTCACCATTTAGTTGAAGTTCTCACGTAGACTGGTGAATTGCGAGGAGGTTCGGGACTTTGCTGATCTTGTCTACATTTTATGCACCAGGCTGTGTCTGGAAGAAGGATTAGCCAGCTCAAAAGTCGTTTGGTTTAGAGATGAGTCGTGGTCTGCCGAAGACACGTCATTTTGGATAATCATCAGACTCGTGGTAGTTTTTCATCATGTTTAACAACCTTTTTTGCCGCTAGCGTGGAATACACTCACCTAACATTGTTCTGCTCCGCGGAATATATGCATCAAGAGTTGCTGTTGTTCGATAGTAGGAAAGCAAAACGAGTCCCTTTATCTACGATGTCAGGTCGTAACACAACCTGATCCAACGATTGATCCAAAAGTCCATATAAGAGTGTCAGACAAGCAGGAAAAAATAAAAAGGATGTGAGTTTCTTCTTTTTCCCTCCACATCCGGGCCGCCGTTTCCATGTGTGTCCATTCGAGAAGATCGGGGTAACCACGGGCAATAGACTGTCATGGCCTCTGATAGGCCTTTGTTGCTTCGGGTACCTGACACAAAGGATCCCCAAAGACAGCTTAGCACTATTCACCTAAAAAAGGGATCGATGAGATGAGATATGAAATGAGAGAGCAGAGCGTGTGGAAAAATAGGAAAAGAACATGTAAGGCTGTTTTGTAAAAAGAAGGGCATGTAAAATTAAAGCTAAGCAATCAAGCCATGGTTATGCTGTTCTAGACCATTCCTTTTCTCTCCAAAAAAGAAACTGCTTTTTTGTTGTAACAAACAGGCTTTACATGTTTTCAAGGAAAACAAGTACACGGCGCGAGAAGGCAGCAAATCACGTGTTTTATAGAGCTCTACAGGTAGAGAGAAGAGTCGGGGATCTCTCTTTTTGGTCCCGGAGTATCGTCATATCGTCATCGGGCAGCATTGAAGCAATCGGCAAGTCGGAAAGAAGACATTTGTTGCTGACATGGTGAATCGGACCTGCACTTTGCCCCACAAAAATAAAGACGAAGAGAGGGAAAGACCGATTTGCATTCCCTATCGGAGCAAAATCTCGAATTGCTTGTTCTTCTTCCTATCCTTCCACTACTCTAACAACAACCAAAAAGAAATCATGACTGTCAGTGTTCAAGAAACTAAGCCTACACATCCTGGACTATTTCGTGTTGTGCGAGATGGAACTCCTGAACAATTCCGCAGCAAACTCGTTGCAGAGCGAGACTTTCCCAAGGATACAGTAATTGCTGATTTGACCGGTTTAACACCTGGTCCCAAACGATACTCTTCTGTCCAAGTGTCACCAACCGAGCATGTAGAGCTCAACAGTGACTTGCTGTATATGAACCACTCTTGTGACCCTTCTGCCCTTATGGACGTTGATCGACGCGCCGTTGTGGCAGCAAAGGATATCAAGGCCGGTGACGAGCTCACTTTCTTTTACCCTTCCACTGAATGGGATATGGGCAAGTTATATTTGTTTTTATTTGAAGCTTTTTTTTACTGCATGTAATATCTAACCCGCTCCCATCTACTTTGAATACAACAGCTCAACCTTTCTCATGTTGGTGCGGATCTCCTCAGGTAAATTACAGATCTTTTTGAAAGAATACAAAAGTATACATGGTGTATTCACAATGTTTGTTGTCAACACGCAGTGCATCAAAACTATCCGGGGCGCACGTCATTTGCCCACTGAAACCTTAAACAAGTTTGTTTTGAGCAAACACATCAAGGATCTTATTGCTGAACGCGATCGAGCATAGATTTTGTCTTTACATTAGAACAATTTTTATACACACTAACACATATAAAAGAAATATGCTACTTGGGTTTCTTTTTTTAAATTTTGGCTCTGGCAATGGCTTCCTTTAATTCCTTTTTCGCCATCTCTCGAGTATTAGAAGTTACATTGGCTATTTCCTTCATGACTGCTTCGTTCAAACAGGAAGCTAAAAATCAAGAAAGGACATTAGCTTGAATCGAGTGATTTGGGGCTTTTACTATATACAAGTGTACATACGTGGAAGTTCGTAACGCTCTGGTTCTTGGATACCGTCTGGAACACATACGAGCGTTGCACCTACTAGACTTTCATCCTGGATGCATCTAAGAAATGCCTCCACGACGGTTTCCATGGAAGCCTTTGGAAACTTTTTCATTAAAGGTGCAAAGGGAGTGTTCTCGGCAAAGTTGAGGATATCGGTTGCTAATATGTATATGGATGAGATGATCAGAATAAAAAAAGGAGAGATATTTTGTATCGTTTATTAATTTCTTACCAACCCAGTATGGACAGACTGCATTGACGCGGACATTGCAGATATCTGGCAAGTGATCCATGGATCTCGTCCATCCGACAACAGCGTGTTTGCTAGCATTGTAGGCACCCATGCCCCTATTACCCCACGCATTTTTTGTTAGCTTATCTAATCTCCTCCTCCAACTTAACAGGTATAAGAGTTGCTTACGGCATAGTTGTGAATCCTGCAACGGAAGCTGTGTTGACAATAACGCCACCGCCACGCTTGGCCAAGTACAACAGTGCGACCTTTGTGCCTATTTAGGAACGTGTAAATCTGATAAAAAGTCGATATATATATGTACAAACAATTCTTCCCAGTTACCTTTAACAACACCACCAAGATTGACATTGTAGATTTTCATATCAGCATCGTCTATATTTACACACAAGGTCGAGTAAGCATAAGTGTTTAAATTGAATGGCCATCGGACAAAAAGGAAAGTGCATGTGGCGTACCATCGAGAGGTGAAAGAAGCCCGTCTGCGCCTTCACCAATGCCTGCATTGAGAATAGCAATCTACATATGATATATGGCTTGCCAGTTATTTTCCCGACATCTGTCATTTCAAGTATGAATTCGTGCAACGTACATCCACACCGCCAAACTCCTTGCTTGCTGAGTCGAACAAGGCTAGCAAATCCTTGTATTTTGTCACATCTGCGTGAATAAAGACCGCCGTCTTTTGGGATCCCCTAGATGTAGTGGTATAAATGAAATGTTATCTGTGACCTATCTTGTAAACAGCTATACATACTTTTGATTAAGTTGATTGACAAACCCTTGGCCCTCTTTCACGAGCAAATCGCCAATTGCGACCTTGGCTCCACGTTGCGCAAGGGCCTCAGCGACAGCCTTGCCGATTCCTTTAGCACCACCGGTGACGACAGCTACTTTACCACTCAAGTCCTGAAAAGCGCTCATATTTTAGGGCAACTGGAAGAAGCTGAGACAGCCGTGGGTTTCCATCCTCCCTTATTTTAAATGGCGTTTCTGACTTTCAAATAACATTTGACAAGTCCATAATATTGTTGCAGTTCATCGCCTACGTTGTTCGACATCTTAGCAGTTTCTGGCTAGAAAACACGTTGGATAAGAACCTCTCCTTCGATTCTACAAAACTGTATGTTATCATAGCAAGCCTACAAATTCATGCACCAAAAACTCTCTCACACGTTCCCGAATAGGTAAATTTGGGATGACTTAAAGATCTGCATTTCCCCGCGTATAGCATGGAAAAAACATTTGTCAAATGCAAAGGTAAAAGGTTTTATGTGCAAAAAAGGAGACGAAAGAAAGAAAAAAAAGAAAATAAAATCTATACAAATCCGAAGCCTGTAGAGCATTCATTGATGGCCTTGAATAGGTTGCTTCGAAGACTCTCGTACGAGTCATATTCAGGAAGATCCACTTGATTAAAGCTGTAAGGAAAACTTAGCAAATTGTTCGAGTTCGTCGAATTATCATTTTCAAACTTACCAAGTGTGTGCAGATGGAAGTCGGTTTTCACCACCAAAGTCCTTGTGAATCTGGAACCGTTGAACACCGCCAGAGCCTTGTAGGTGAGCAAAGCCTTCCAAGGGCACCTTTGATGTACCAGTGGCAAATTGCAACAATTTTGCACGTTCTTCTTGATCAAAGCTGCGGACCGCACGCCAGAACCATTGGATTTGTGGCGACGAGGCATTGTATCCGCCTTGATATTCTGTGTTGTTCTTCCAATCGTCGATATCGATATCTGGCAAGCCAGAGATGAGCAATTCCAGTTCTTGTTCATTAAAGATTTGAATAAGGTGTGCCGGAATGATATCATGGAAACCTTGCAAGAAGGCATTGATCTGATCCTTGATTGCCAGAGTCAACTTTTGCTCCGTTACGAGTGCAACGTATTCATGCTTGTTCTCTTCGGTGACTGGAATATTACGTCCGTTAGGCTTGAGATCGATGACCTTGGTTGTGCCAAAGTCGTCAGTTTCGATGCAGAACGTGAGGTCAATGATATCCGTGATGTCATTCTCCAACATCCAGACCAAGCTCTTGTAATATTCTGGATCGATTGCTTCCACATCACGGTAATCCACCGGGCGACCAAGAATATGCTTATAGAAAGATCGTGTAAAGTAGGCATCCAAAAGTCGACCATCGTAGATAGCCTTTCCAATCACACGTCCAACAAACTTGAGGTAGCTCAAGTGGTCTGGGTTGATGGCCGATGCTCGGTTTGGCTGGTATGTGAGCTTGTCGGCAGCTGATGTGATAAACAGCGCATAATTGGGGTCAAACATTTGTCGTGCTAGGACAGAGAACCATTCACGAGCGACGCCACCGGCATCCACACCTTCTTCGTCGTAGAAGCGTACACTGAGTTTGCCGTATTTGATCTCGTCACCAGTACGTCCAAGAAGTTGATGGTAAGAGTCTTCAAAGACATACTGACGTCGAACGTTGAGTTGGAGCGGCGGATAGTGTTCGCGAGGTGATGTTCTCTTGTGTAGTTGTTGGACAAAGTAGTTGCGCTTGTTGTCAAATTCCAGCATCTTCGGATTTCGCACCAGCAGCGAGAATGAACCGCTCATAAGAGAAGGATTGTTCCGGACCATAATGTTCAGAATCTTCTTGTGTTCCTCTGTAAAGGTGAAGAAGAAATCATCCGGTGATTCAGCTCCTGCTTGCTGTGTTGAATTCGGTGGAGGTGAGCCCAGAGAGCCACCACTGTTGCGAGGTATCTGTCCCTTCTCTGCTGCGTACTTGGAGACGACCATGAAGGATTCAATCAAAGGTAAGAGCACTGTGGCGACATTGATAAGTTCTTCCTTCTCGTGGATAACAGAGAGACATTGTCCAAGAGTCTTCCAGAGTGGCAAAAAGTTGAGCTCGTCGTAAATCTCCAGCAAGCGCCTCTCGTTCTTGGCGGCTTCGTCATCAGCACTCTTCTCTGGATTGACAGCGGTCGTCACAGCTGCTTTTCGAGAATACATGTAATCGATAGTCTTTAGAACTCTCAAAAGCTTCGCCTGGTGGGAAGTTGCTGCAGAAAAGTGAGACAAGGCCGATGCATCGATTTCTGTGCCGGGCATTGCGTTTTCTAGAGCTCCATGCAGGTCGTTGAGATCGCGTAATATCTGCTCGCCTGACTCCTTGGCATCTGCCAACAACTCATTTGTTATTGCTTGCTGTGCACCATCCAACGCAGATAAATGCGACAATGCGCTCAGTGTGTACTGGAATGTCTTGCTTGAGCATTCACCCGACGTCAGAACATGGACCACAAGTTTAAGATAATGATCAGGAATAGTCGGCGGTTTTGGCATCGTCTTTTCTGCATCTTTAAATCGTTTGTTACCATCACCAGCCTCTTCGTCTTTGCCTTTCTGCTGTTGCTTCTCTCCAGATTCACCGTCGGCTTGACCTTCACTCTTGGCCTGTTCCTCTGCACTTTGCTGCTGTTGCTGCTGTTGATTCTCCACCTTTTCGACGTATTTCTTAACGAGCAACGGGAATGGACGACATATCGTCATGATCAAGTGCATAAGTTCCTCCATAAGGCTGGGATTTTCGACAAAAACGGGTCGATCGAGTAGGCTGATCAAGACCAGGAGTGGATACTTGCTTGAGGGCGTAACTTTCTCCTTGGATTTGCCTTTTCGGCTGCTGATACGCTTCAATCCAGCGAGACAATCATTCTCGGTGAGGAAATATGTCAAGGACTGGTCATTCCATTGCACCACATGCATCAAAAACTCCAAGCATCGTTGCGTGATAAGGTTGGGGACAGTTTCTCCCATGGCAGCAGCTGCACTTGTTTTGCTCTTGGGCACTGGCTTATAGATACCCTTGGATTGGAGGGAAAGTTGAGCAAAGCTTCTATCCACTGCTGCAAGATCACCACTGCCGTCGTGAAGGACGCACACTAAGAATGACAGCAAGTCGCTTCGAGTCTTGCTATTTTCGCAAAGGTTGATAAGCAGACGATTCAAGACAGCCTTGGAAATCGACTGCGGCACAAAAAGCAGTCGCGCAAGTGTTGCCAGTTGCTGTCTATCCACCAGTTGCATTGCATTTCGATGTGCTCCTGACCGTCTTTGGCTTTGTGTGGTTGAAGAGGTTCCCTCGCCTTCACGGCGTTGACCAGTTCTGGCAGACAAGAAACGGCGAAAGGAGTTTTCGTAGCGACCTTCATTGCTCGGGGTACCTGATGAAAAAAGTTCACTTTCAAATTCATGCAAAGGAGCAGACTATCGCTGCCCAAATCATTTGCAGATAGCATACCTGTACCTCCAGCAGCTCCTTGGCGCTGCCGATCCCTTCGTTCACGTTCCAAAGTCTCTTGGTGTAAAACTTCCTCGCGAATATCTGGTGGCAATGCATCCAAGAATTCAGGACTGATCGAGTCGGTCTCGGTAGCTTGGGTGGATGCGCGTCTTTCACGCATATGCTGGCTAACGACTTCTTCGCGCAAATCATCAGGAAGAGCTTGCAAGAATTCAATATCGATGCCTGTGCCTGAAATGTCGACTTGTTCACCGTTGATTGTGATCATAACCCGGCCTTCCTCGGAACCTTGAGCCTGAGCTTCAGTGGAGGCACCTTCTGAAACCTCGCCGGTGGTGGTTGTCTCTTGCGATTCTGCTTGTCTGGCACTTTCGGCAGCTTGATTTGCTTCCTCTTCTTCTCTTCGTCTCCGCTCTTCTTCCTCTCTGCGCCAACGTTCTTCCTCTGCTTTCTTGCGCTCTTCCTCTTCGATTCTGCGTTGTTCCTGGCGTCTGCGCTCATCCTCTTCTCGCTGTTTCTTTTCATCCTCAATGGCAATTGGGATTAATGCGTTCAACAGGGCGTTGGTAACGTTCTGCGCCTTGTCTGCCAAAGAGCTTCCATACATCATACGCGCTTCTTGATGCCAGCGATCAACGGAAGTCATGGGTTGGAAGTCATGTAGAACTGCCATAAGCTCCCTGTTTTGGTCCTGACTCTGAGGTTCACCACTTCTAGCAGCAGCGCGAGGACCGATAGGTAAATGATCGAATTCGAACGTTCGCATTATACCGCCGCCACGGCCTTGTACATCCACTCGTAGAGGTCCAGTTTGTGCACCTTGAGGAGCTTGGGTAAGAAGACTCTCGAGTAAACGTACAGCGCTGCCTCCGATGATATCTTCAAATGCTTGCCAGCTATTGTATGCTGGCGATCGAGATCGCGCATGACTACTGATATCTGGCAGAGTACGAGAGGGCTGACCACTGGTGCCAGCTGATGCTTGGTTCTCGGAGAGAAGTGGATGTGTGATAACGTCGTCCTGACCATCTGCTCCTCCACCGCCTCTGATCGAGCGAAGTGATCGTCCAAGTCCTATTCAAACATATTTAGTATTTAAACCTCATTCGATACTAATGTCATTCACGAACCTTGTTCAGAAAAGCGAGCGCGATTGAGTCGGTTGAACCGGCGCATATGAAAACCAGGGAAAGTTCTTGAGCGTCCTTCGTCCTCCATCAATAGACCATCTGCTTCAAGGTCCTGGGTCAAGAATGGACTATCAATGTCGTCTTCGAGCAGTACACCATCGTTCAGATCCGCATCGGCTTCTGCACCTTCCATATTTTCGGATTCTTCATCTTCGTCAAAGTCGGATTGATCCACAGTCTCCAATTCCTCTTCATCTTGTTCCTACACAAAAGAAGATGTTAGCAATTGTCGGGATATATAGTCTTTGCATAGTACCGTACCTCTCCAAATGCATCCAGAAGGCGACGGTGTTGTTGATCGTGTCCTTCGTCTCCAGACTCCAATTCGACCTCGGCACTAACTTGAATAACAGGATCACCTTCAATGTCCTCAAGACGCCAAGTCATCTCGCGACCATCTTCCTCTTCCTCCACATCATCTTCATCGGTTTCTCCGATTCTAGATTCATCATCCGTATCGTCAACTTCTTCGTCCTCGTCATCTTCGGTACCATCCTATATTCAAAGATGTTTAGCAGTTCATGCTTAATGAAGCAACATGCACACAGTGTAAAATACCTCTTCATCTTCCATCTCGGTATCATAATGTTGATGCAACATGGCGTCCATCTCTTCATCCACATCTTCATCACCGGTCTCGCCTTCGCTCATGTCTGAAAGGTCACTGCCTGTATCTTCGTCAAACTCCTCTTCATCATATCTAAAGAGGGAGGACATCAGTTGAGCTATGAGGTATGAGCTATCATGCATTGTCACTTACGTCTCTTCTCCTTCTTCATCACTGTCGAACTCATCCATTTCGTCTTCCTCCATAACGCTAGCATCGAACATGCCGAGGGCAGAGTTTCTGTACAAGTCTGGTGGTTCTTCTTCTCCTTCACCGCTTTCGTGGGTCGGCACATAGTGCTGCTGCTCTTCGTCACGTTTCTTGTCATCCTCCTTCATATCTTCAGAAATCTTGACTGCAAGTTTCGTAAGTTGCTCCAACGGTCTGAGCATCGTGTTGAGGATTGTCTTTGAGTGCGGGTAGTTGATATCGACATCACTTATGGCGGAAGTAAGCAAACCGACGAAGTTCTTGTCCAGCATGATCTTGGCGATATCCGTGGCCGAATCCTCTTTGACACGTTGAGCAGGACCGTTTGCGTTGGGACGAGCATTCAAAATCCTGTAGCACAGATCTGATAATGCAAGATATTTCGCATACTTCGTCGATAAGGGGCCAGATGAAGCGGAGGTCTCCTTCAAGGTGCGGATGATTCCATCAAATACGTATTTGCGAACTTGCGTGAGATCTTCCTTTGTAGAGTTGTTGGATTCCTTGTCAGGACCAGAGTCGTGACACATGGCTACAAGAACAGATGCAGTCCACATTGAAAGACCTTGCTGTCTCTTGCTTTCTTCTGCAATCGGATTGATGGCGTTGCAGGGCAAAAGATCGTTGATGAGCATATTGATTATGGAGTGCTTTGGCCGAGCGCTCGATCCATCCTTGCTGTTTCGTCGACGTCCAAAGTTATACACATCATACTTGCAAGACTTGTACGAGGACACCAGTTCGACAAGACATTGCAGGATAAAACCAATGTATGCGTATTTGACGTTCTCCTCTCTCTTTGCAGCATCAGAGTCAGTCTTTTCTTTTTCACTGGAATCCTTTGAACGACGAATCTCTGCCACTTCTGACTGAGCAGACACAAGCTCCTGCAGGAGATGATTGATGATGCAAGACGAAGACGAAGTCTTGGGACGATTTTCCTCTGCGCTGGACTCACCCTGTCTCGTGCCCGAACTCTCGCTAGTTTCTGCAGCTGGTGCATCCACCATTGTTGTGTCACCATCATTTGCAACCTCCTTTGTCAGTAACTTCACCTGGCGAGGAAGATCGTATTCGTCATAGTGCGTCAAGCGACAGATCCTAGTTGCGACCTTCAGGAACATAGCAGGATCACGAAGGACAATGTGTGCATTGTTTCGGATAAAGGCACTAACATCCATATTCCGAGGGCGAGGAATAGTGAACCAGGTAGTTATCATATCCTCCATGCTGCTTTCCAAAGTGGCCTTGTCTTCAATAATATGTCGAAGAATGAGGATGATAAAGGCTTGTTGACCTTGTAAACCTTCCAAAGACGTTCTTGGTTTGGTGAAGAGTAATGGAAGACCTCCATGCTCGACAAACTGGAGTGCAGCACCGTGATACCTGGTCAGTCGCACAATAATACGCAAGATGGCATAGATCTCATCTCGAGAAAGATCAGGCTTCTTGAGGAAGGTTATGCAATTGATTAATAGACGTGATCTTTGCTCTTCAGAGACGGCAGTCGGTCCTTCTTGATCCATGGCCTCTTTACTTGCATTTTTGTCACTCTGTTCGCTGCCACGAGAGAGAGTCTTCGACTTGCTTGCCTCGTCAGTCTTTGGTCTGATAAGCTCAGTCTTCTTTGGTTCATCTGCCTGAGATATAAATGACTCCAATACAAGGAATGCTGTTGTAATCCACAAGGGCAATTTCGTGTCCGCGCTGGAGCGACTTGCGTTATCGACCATATCGAATAAAAACGAAAGACGAGCTGCAGTGTCAGGAATGACGGACTGCAATGCTTGTTCTCGGAATAACAAAGCCAACAAGCGCATGTATTTCGTGATAGGAGGCGATTGATCCTTTGGAGGTTCCTCCGCATGAGCTCGAGCCGATTCGATACGATCGATCAACTGGAATAGTATGTTCTTGGTGACCTTGTTTTCTGTATCGTCTTTGCAAAGGGAAACCAGCAAGTCGCGTACATCGAATATCACGTCTTCTCGTTTGTCCACCAGATCGAGGACAAGAGGAGGAATTTCTTCCTTCATGGTATTTCGAATCTTTTGAAGCTCTTGTGCTTTTTCGGCCACTTCAGCCTTTCGCTTTCTTTGGTCAGAAGAACCTTCCTCGTTGGATTCATCTGTTGCATTGTCTCTGCTACTAGATGCTCCCGAGTGACCAGAACGATAGGATGACGGGAAGAATTCGCCACCATTGTCGTCTTCAGAGTCACTTTCAGGATCATCGTCATCGTCTTGATCTTCATCCATATGACTTGCTGACGGCGCATTGTGTCCACTAGTACTGCGATCGGACGGTTCATCCGCTTCGTTTCCGTCTGCTTCTTCGTCGGAGGAGTCCTCATGATTATCATCCGTATTATCCTGAGATCGACCTCTAGACGAGCCTTGGCCAGAAGTACCTCCTCCACTGAGCATCTGCGTGGGATGACTGAAAAGCCAATCAACTGCGCGAGATATTTGGTTGTTGCAACGAACCATGGCGTGCTCTGCAGCTGAACGCTCGAATCCCATGTCCACGAGAGTTTGTACGCCTCGTTCATCCGGTGTCGCTACTACAGGCGTTCGAACCAATGTGAATGGTGACGATAAAGGTGCTGCGAAGATGTTAAAGGGTTCTGATCGCAGATTATTTTCTTCCTCGGCCTTCATTATCTCCAGAATGATGTCAAGCAGAACGTGGATAATGCCTTTAGGGAACTCCTTGAGATCAGGACTGCATAGATAGACTTTGACCGACGAGAGTTTAAGTTGCATAGAGATGATCCACGCATATGGGTCAAAATGATCTTTTGCCTTGGTATCCTTGACGACAATGGGTGCAGTAAATGGCGAATCATGGAGTAGCTTGGATGATCCAATGTACGCAAGGACCGTCAATAGCATCTCCAAGCTGCTATATATGCGCTGCAACAGGTTGGACTGCTCCTTTGACCGCTGATCTTTTGGTACTGCATGCACTTTGGAAGCTTCCTTCCAGTTGCTGTCCAAATCCTTTAACAAGAGATCTGTTCCTTCCCGTCGGTCGAATGTAAGTGCCAATGGAGTATGCAGCGATGATTGCGGCCGATCATCCATCACAAGCAGCGATATCATGCTGTACATTGTAGCGAGGTAGTCATACTTGCAGGGTGGAGCATCTTCAGCCGTAATGGAGCGCCACGTCAGATTGTCTTTCAAAAGTTCCGTCATGCATTCGGTCACTCTGAAAGCTTGGGCTTTTTGAGCGTTGTCCATCATTCGTCTGCTCATTGAAGCTCTCACAAGTCCTATGGATGACCCTCAGTTTCCTCGCCCATTTAACCGCTTAGCTTTTTGACTGAAGATTACCTTGGAATATAGGCATCAAAAATTGGGGAATATCGCCCAGGAGCAATTTGAAGTGCTTCAAGTTTTGCATCCTTGGGTCATTGATATCGGGGACTTTCTCCTCCTGGCTTCCATCGTTATTTCCGTTTCTCTGACTACCTTGAGTGCTATCTGGTGCGGGTTCTGGAGTTTCGCGTTGGGTTTCTTCCCCTTCGGTGCTCACTCCAAAGATTCCCAATGGATGATCTGTGGAAGTTTGGTGGGGCTTCTTGGCCGTCTTGACCGAGTACCAGGAACCCGGGACAGATTCCTTTAAAAGGAAATTCTCCCACATCATTGTCCTACGCGGAATTAGCAAAATCTCCCTGGCTGCATTAAAAATCTCAACTCACCTGTGCAGGCGACCAAGCATCAGAACGATATTCTCATCACCGACACCAGACATGAACTCGGTAATCAGTGAAGTTGCACTTTTACCAGGTGCCAAGGCAGCGGAGGTGCAGATATTTGAGAGTAGGCCCACATAGCCGTGCATGATAATCAACTGTCTGAAAAGCGTGTTGCCTTCTTCAATTTTGCTCGTTTCATTATCTACTACAAGCTCTCAGTTACCAGCTTATAGCGCAAATTCAACCAATAACTCACCCTTCACGTCCACAAAAGGAGCGACGATACTTTCCTTCCGTACTCTATCATCCTCCAAGATGAACTTCATGGAGTTCTGCGCCTTTTCTGCAATCGCCATGATAGTCGGGAGTGTGCTGACTTCACTGATCATCTTGAATATGTATGCCAGTGAGTCGGAAGCAATAGTTACTGAGAAGTCCGCTGGTAACAATGGCAATGTGTAGTAATCCAGTAAGATTTCCGGGCATCCCTCTTTGACGAACTCCCTGATGTTCGTCTGATTTTGGAAAAGTCCCTCAAGAAACTAGCAGATATGTCAGTGCAATGTAATTTCATAGAATCAAATGAAGATACGTACCCTTGACACCATATCGATGAACGATACCAATAAGCACTCGGATTTCTCGTTCTTTTTCTCAGATCCTTCCAAAGTAGAAGATTCGGATTCTTTACTCTCGCTGCTCTCAGATTTCATGGTCACATCGCCCGAGTCACCTTCGGCAGTCGGCATGAGCTGAAGTCGGTGAGAATTATCACTTGGTTTTGCGATATCTTCCGTTCCCAGCTTTTTGACTTTTTTGATCATGCTGGATACACATTCGAAAACCTTTGGTCGAAGGCTAGGATGATGTCGAGTCAATTCGTCCATAGTGCTGCCGAGAGCGGTGGCACTGTCAACTTCAGCGGCGTTGAGGAGAAAGTCGTGTTCAGTCATTAGGTCGAAGAAATGAGGTAAGGGGTTTGCTTCGTTGAACATATCGAGGCCTTGCTGATTGAGGCAAATTGCACCAAAAGCATTGACAGAAGCCATCAAGACTTCGCTAGAAGGAGTGTCGTAAGCGCAGATCATGTCCAAAAAGCCCTGTGGTAATTTTGCTTCTTGTAGAATAGGCAAGGAGGTCGGCTCACTATGGATGAAGGTCGTCATGACATTGATGGCTACCAATAACAACGATGAATATAAGAGCGAAGATGGGTAATGTCCATCTTAGGCTTGCTTACCCAATGGAAGGACACTTGAGCCAAAGACTTTGGGATTAGAGATTATTTGCAATAGTGATTGTGGTATCGAAGATTCAATGAGATTTCGCAAACCATCCGCGGTGCCTGATGACTCCATCATTCTCAACAAAAACCTGAGCATGGCTTTTAATGCCGATATATGGTCGTGTGGAGCAAGTGGCGTTTGCGCGTTTTGCTCGTCTTGCTGCGAGGTGTTGTCTTCTGAAGCTTTCATAGACACATCTGTATTCTGCAAGCAATATTCCATTTCCGTCTAGATAACTGGTGTAAGAACCCTACCGAATAAATTCTTCCATTTTGATCGTACCTTTATCCGGTTTAGCAAAGTGTCCAAACCTCCAGCGTTGCAGAATGCTGAAAACGATGTGGAAAATGCATTGACTATAGCATCCAGTAAGCTGACCACCTTGGATACATACTAAAATCGAGTCAGATACTCCTACTAGGATATTTCAATATTGGACTCACCTTGGTTTGTATGCAGTTTGAGTTTCCAAGGATTTGCACCAATGAAGGAATAATTCCAGCCGACATGAGCATCTGACCACCTGGCTGATTCTGTAAGAGACATGCCAACAATGTGAAAAGTGCGTCGAGAAAGCCGCGAGAATACACTATTAAATAGTTAGTATCATATTGCGAAGATGATCATATAATATCCTTACAGTTCCCTTGTTCTTGGCTGATTCTGCGTAGTATTTGCAGAAGCGTGCCATGATTAGCCGATGCATTGAGAGCGGTCAGGACTTCTGAGAGCTTAGATCTATGTCTCGCTATGCCATCGAGAGCACACAAGGAATAGACACGGATAGCCTGGTTACCATTAGAGAAAATTTAATAAACTGGGGAGACAATGAAACCAATGATATCTTACATCCGGCACTGCCTTGTCAGGATGGACAAGCTCCGCGAGATTAGCAACCAAATGCGGTTCATAGATAAAGACCTTATTTTGAGCCGTCGTCTCGGACACGGTGTTTGCTACACCGCATTAGTAAGCACGGATTTTAGCCCCAATGTCCTTCTCAACTCACCCATTATTGCAATAGCAAGAATACGAATGATGAGCAGTTTCTTGCGCAATTCAGAATCGTCTATATGTCTGCATACACGAATTCGATTTGCAAGTTCAAAGTGATATTCTTTGGGTATATTGTGCTCCTTCACTAAATCTCGGAACACTTCAGTGTCTGATTTGTCCTTGGTCGATGGTAGCTGAGTTGCGATGATATTAACGCCCTCTGCATTGTCTGCATTTTGCGTTTCTGTGCTCTTGGATGTTCCTTCGCTGGATTCGTCTTGAGTGCGATAGAATCGAAGTTTAAGCATCTTCATGTCGTCCGTGACTGAGAAATCGTCTTTGCTTAGGTCGACAACTCTTGCTGGGACACTCCATCCTCGTGCTAGTTCCGTGATCCGTTCTTGAGGAGATACAAATGTCGATCGAATAGCTCGAGGATTATTCACTCGCTGGGCGGGGCGGAGCAAGAAGCTCAACACGGCTTCTTGAACATCAATATCCATTGAATTCATCAGCGAATTCATGTGCTACATATGGAGAGTCAGACACCTTATCATTCTCTAATTGATATAAAGTACTAATACTTGCTTCATACGAATTGTAAATATTCCTATTCGTACAGTTGTCAAACAAGATCCGCGACAAGTTGACCATCGCGAGAAGCAATCTCTTGGTCGATGGATCGAATTCGCGAGTTTGTATGTCCGTTAGTTTGTAGTCATTGCAAATGCGAAGTAGGATAGTGTCGAAGCGATTGAGAACTGCCGACCAGTGAAAGAGATCACCACGGGGATAAGTCCACTCCTTCACTTTGTCAACATGAATAGGGATTTGGTCCTCCGGCTCACGCTCAAGACTCTTGATTACGTCTCGCAGAGGCCGAGGCTGCAAAGAATTCAGTGAGTGTCCGTAATCTCGGCCTACCCGGTTATATCTGACGTGAAAGCTTACCACTGGTGCGAGTCTTTTTGAGGGAGTCTTTCTGATCTTCATGATCGTAGACTTGCTAAGTTACACGTCAAGACTGTCAGTACCGCAGTAATTACAAAGATCAGACCCCTCAACCAACCGAAATCAAATTGCTCTTTTCTATGTACAGATCAACTTCCTTCAACTGCGTTTACAAAGAGATTTGAGGAGCAAAGGAACAGAAGCGAAGGTAAGGGCCTGAAAAGAGGAAGAAGCAGCAAGGCTGCGTCATTCAAACCTTCCCGAAATTTTGTCACACAGTCCGCTAGCATGATTTCATCCACCCCTCCAACAGTTACAGCCGGGCTCCTAATATTCATTGTATGAAGAGCATTACAGAAAAGAAATAACTTTTTTTCTGCCTTTTTGGACGTAACTCACAAATGTAGTATTTCGTCCATTATTCGACGGCTGTCTTTCTTTTCGTCGTTTGGAAGGATCGTAAGTTTGGCCGAACAGTGAAGGTTGATAAACATTAGAAGAACCGGGAGACAGAGGGAGAAAAGCGTAATAAAAATTCGTCTACCCCTTAACTTACCTGTTCTAGATTGTAAATCGCAAATATGGCATGGTGGGTTTTCCTTCTTTCATTGAACTTCTGAACATTCCTTAATCTTTTCTTAAAAAGCGGCTCTGGAAGGATTGCTTTTACTGCGTTTTCTGTTGGAGAATGGAATGAATTTACTTCCAGAGGCTCTTTCGACAGAGGGACAGAACAGACATAACTCTGGAAAATATCTCTGATAATAAACATGCTTCTCCAGAAGCTATCGCAAGCTTTGAGGCACATAAGAAGCATCCGAATCCCTCAACTTGCTACACGCTTGATTTTGCCTTCTAGAGATAAGCATTCGAACTCACAAACTACCAGATGCTTTGCGCGAAATTGCATGCGCGACGTGAGGAGCGCAAGTATTCCTTCAACAATTTCATCGCTGGTGATAGATGTTTGAAATTGCTTTCAGAGGAGGAGCATGTGAGATCACAAATGATATACTCCATGCTTTGCGTGAAGCGCATCCGTTCAAATTCGCTGCTGTAAATGTCTGCATTTACTTTTAAGTTTGAGCACTGGAACTCATCGATGTGCGCAGCACAAGCCGAAGTCTCTCGATGACAATGCTGTGGACATCTTGACGACCCTGCCAATTTTTGATGTTTCGTTCAGTGCGCATAAAATGTCAGGGCAAGCAGTTCTTCAGCCTTTCTTCCTTCCTTTTCCCTGCTCCAACTCTAAAGCCAGAATGGAGTACAATGATGAGAATGTACAATTCAAGCCAGGGTTTTCTTTGAAGAGTCGTTATTGACTTTCGAGT
>KK100177.1:75382-116906 GCA_000611695.1 Rhizomucor miehei CAU432 | reverse complement strand
TGCATCATCGTGTGCATATTTAAAACCAATAACCCGTACCTGCCCCAATGCACTCTTTTGTGCGCGACACAGCGCTTGGCCTCTATGTAAATTTGGGAAGACACCCTAGTCCACTTTCCAGGCAAGCAACAATGAGTTCAAATTACTTATAAAGGGGAAGCATTCATTGATCCTTTAATACACTGCTATTTCTGTTGATATTACATTGTAAGCATATTACAACATCATATTTCTGGTGCCTTTCGCATTATTCGTTAGTACTTCCATGAAGTAAGCCATAGGTAATGATCTTGGAACAATTGATATCTTATTCCTGATTGCAAGGCAATTGAGACTCGGTTTCTTTTTGCTCTTTATTTACTTCCGACTTACAGACTCTTAAGGACTCGAGATTTGGACATCGGATCATATCATACACATTGGATCGTGATTGTAGAAATAGGACATTGAAGCAGAAAATGGTGATAATATCCGGAGGAAGGAAAGCTATACAGTTCGTATAAGTTATGAATATCAACATACAAGCTATACACCTACTATAGCTCTGTAAGATAGTATCACACTTACAAACACGTACCCATAGTAGCACAAGTATGAGGAATATAATGCTAGAGCATTAGTGATTAGAAGAAGTAAAGAAGGAAAAATTTACGCAGGCTGCTAGTCCTTTTATTGTTTTACACATAATGAATGTTTACTCGATCTCTTCATAACGCAGGTTATTTATAGTATTGGCAAAGTTTGTCCACGCTTTGCTCTTTAAGGATGAAGACGGGCTCAACTCTAGGCGGAAGTTGGCGACAATTGGAAAGCGGAATGTGAAGCTTGGAAGCTCCTCTTGCATAGGAAGACTGTAAAAGATACCGGCACCATGGAGGAATTACTGACACAAGCGAGCAACATTCAAAAAGCTCAACACAAAATGCAAAAGACTGTAACCGCCGGTCTTGACGATTTGGAACGACTCATAAAACGAGCGAAAGAAGACGTAACAAAAGGTGAATCTCTGCAATTCGAGTAACGTTCAAGATTGAATAATGACTCACTACTCTGGCCGTAAAGATCCAGCACACGTCAAACAAGCGCTGGAATGGCTCCAGAAAGAAGCCAACGAAAAATACTGTAAAGAAGTCAAAGACACTGATGGTAAAAGCGAAGCAAAAGACGAAAGAGAATTCTTTAAGACACAAAAGAAGTTCCACGCAGCCGTCAATAAGTTCTCAAAGGAAATGGATAAGGTCAAGTATTGGATGAGAACCTTGAACTGGCTTATACGATGGTACTGATCAATGTAACAGAGGTTTAAACAAGATTTGAGTGTCATATCAAACCCAGAAGCTTTTGCTGGCAAGGAACATTTATTACGCCGCGCACTCGCGATCCACTTTATCCGCCAGGGTCAATTTGATATATGCGACGTCTTTATGAAGGAAGCAGGCGTCGATGAGGAAGACGAATTGTACATGACCACGGAGCTTTTGAAAAGTGAGTTTCAAAAGCTGTACAGTATTTTGAGAGAGCTGGAAGAAGGTCACCACCTGGATCAAGCTATCGAGTAAGACCTTGTCACTGATAATTGTTGTGCTTCTGTGTTTTAAACGAGATGGATAGATGGGCACAAGCACATCACGACGAATTAGCAAAAATAGGCAGCAGCTTAGAATTCCAGTTACATCGATTACGATTCGCGCAATTACTGTTGGAGCAAAGGCCAATGGATGCACTGGCTTACGCCCGCCAGTATTTTGGATCTTTCTCTGATCGACACATGAACGGTAAGTTTATAGTTCAGAGCGGATCGACCGTGTAATTTACATTGTTGCCATAGAAATCAAGCGTTTGATGACTTCCATCATCTTTTACCGTGATCTGAAAGGATCACCATATGCAGATTTGTGCTCTCCTACCCTGTGGACAGATATACGATACCAATTCCAAAGAGACTTTTGTTCATTGTTGAACATGAGTGCAGAGAGTCCATTGTATGCAAGGTGAGTTTTGGAGATATTTACATTTTTTTGAACCATTTTTTCCATTGACAAGTGCGCGAACCAGTGTCACCGTCGGCACAACGGCTTTACCTGTAATCATGAAGTTATACAAGATCATGAGTTCCAAGAAAACAGAGTGGAGTCAGCAGGACGAATTACCTGTCGAAATACCTTTATCCGAAGATCTGCGTTTCCATTCCGTTTTTGCATGTCCTGTTAGCAAAGAACAAGCAACGGAAAATAACCCACCAATGATGATGCCTTGCGGTCACGTCATTTGCAAGGAAAGCTTGATGCGACTGAGCAAGAGCAGCAACAGCAGGTATGGGAGGCAAGTTTTTTTTACTGGTCTTCATTTGTTTCTGCAGCTCTCTTGCACGCTAATGCTAACTGCTATGTTTCCATAGAAACTCGATGCGTTTCAAGTGTCCCTACTGTCCTTCCGAATCCTCTGCAGATCAAGCCCTCCAAGTCTACTTTTAACCCGCTTCATTCTATATTTGCTTTCTTGTCTCCTCCTTCGAAAAAATGCTATAAAAAGAAAAAGAAAAAGAGATCGGAAGTTGTGTCCGGCAATACGGCAGCAACGCACCGATGTACTCAACTCTATTAAAACATCTGACTCAGCACAGGGATTTCCATTTTTCACACATCTTGAATATGTCTCAACAGAGCCAACCTACGAGCTCTGGCGCAGAGCTCATTGCGAGCACTTTGAAACACTTTAACGTTAAAGTCATTTTCGGTATTGTTGGCATTCCGGTGATCGAGGTTGCTGAAGCGTGCATCGCTGCAGGAATCCGCTTTATAGCTTTCCGCAACGAACAGTCTGCAGCTTACGCCGCGTCTGCCTATGGATACTTGAGTGGACAGCCAGGTGTATGCTTGACAGTGGGGGGTCCTGGTGTTATTCATGCACTCGCTGGCGTTGCCAACGCCAAAGTCAACTGCTGGCCTATGGTGCTCTTGTCCGGCTCCTCGGACACGGATCAAGTGGATATGGGAGCGTTCCAAGAACTCGATCAAGTGGAAGCATGCAAGCCATACTGCAAATACGCAGCTCGTCCAGCTTCAATTGATAAAATTCCAATTACTGTCGAGAAGGCGATGCGCGCAGCATTGTATGGACGACCTGGCGCCGCCTACGTTGATCTACCAGCCGACTTCATTCAATATCCTATTCGTGACAAGAGCTTGATAAATAATCTATTGCAGTCTACGCCATCGTTGCCTTCTGTTGCTCCCAAATCTGTACCGGATCCTTCAAGTATCAAGGAAGCGCTTACCGCCCTTTCTCAAGCAAAGAGCCCACTCATAGTCATTGGCAAAGGGTAATGATATACGTAATTTTGCTACATCTAAGTACCATCTCTTTAACTATAAGAACCAGTGCATCGTATGCTCGAGCGGAACAAGAACTAGCTGCATTGATTGAAAAGACAAACATACCCTTCTTACCGACGCCGATGGCGAAAGGAACCATCTCCGACACTCATCCACTCTGCGTAGCAGCTGCCCGATCCAAAGCACTTCGTGAAGCTGACATTGTCCTTTTGGTGGGAGCACGGCTCAACTGGATTCTTCACTATGGCCACTCGCCTCGATGGTCACGCAACGTCCGATTTATCCACATTGATATTATGCCAGAGGAAATTGGAAACAACGGTGCAAATTCGATCGCACTCGTGGGTGACATTAAGGCAACACTGGCAGAAGTTTTGCGACACAAATTGCCACAGTTGCCTGGCAACAACACGTACGTTTCAGGATTGAAAGAGCATGTCAAGAAGAACATGGCAAAGGCAGAAGCAAGCAAAAAGAAGGGAGACGATACATCTGTCATGACATATCAGACTGCATATGCGGTTATCAAAGACATTCTGCCTCCCAGTGACATTGTCTACGTGAGCGAAGGTGCCAACACTATGGATATCGCTCGGTCTTTCTTTGATGTGCATGAACCTCGTCAGCGCCTTGATGCTGGTACCTTTGCTACCATGGGTGTTGGAATGGGTTATGCCATTGCTGGTATGTTATTGCATATTTCTGGAACGATCTGTAGAAGTTGTTGTTGATTATCTTTGACAGCTCAAGAGTACTATCCCTCAAAACGCGTTGTATCCATTGTAGGTGACTCTGCATTTGGATTCAGGTATGTAGAGTAGAGTCTATTTATTTTACCGTTCAACTAATAAGAGGACTAAAAAATGCTTCCAGTGCCATGGAGCTCGAAACAGCTGTACGGTCAAAGCTGCCGCTTATCATCCTGGTCATCAACAATAATGGCATTTATCACGGTCTCGACGAAAAGGAATTTGAAAGTTCACGACAAAGCAACACGTTGCCATCTACCGCACTTTTACCTGACACTCGTTACGACCTTATTTGCGAGGCAGTTGGCGGACGAGGATGGCTGGCAAAGAACCGCGTCGAGCTTGCAAAGGCATTGAAGGAAGCATTGCAAGTCAAGGATAATGTATCCCTCGTCAATGCCATGATCGCTCCAGGTGGACGAACCAAGCTGGTAAGCTGTGGAAAGAAGCGCTAATGAGTACGTCGTCGTTGACCACCATATTTCTCTTCATAGGAATTTGGCTGGATGGCCAAGACAGATAACAAAGCCAAAATGTAAAATAACATTATAAGCTATCGCTAGAAATACATATTGTTTTATTTGTTTTTTATAAAGGAACAACAAGAGCTTATACTCGAGTCGTGGTGTGTATGTGCAAGGATTTTATATGCCGTAGCGTTCCAAAGCTTTTTTCAATTGTTTCTTGTAGAAAGCAATTTCGTCCTTGATAAAGGTATCTTTGCTTGCAAGAAGCTGCTCGGTGACGGCCTCGGCTGTAATGTACAACATGTTACAGTTAGTATATTCAAGACAAGTCAACTATAGATAGGATTCTTACGATAATGTTGGATGGGTTCTTGGGGTCTGATGACTCCACCAGGAAGAGCAAGTAGAGTCTGGGCTGTTAAAAGAAAGGAAGAAAGTAAAGTTAATGTCAAAGACAGTTCATGGTCGTTGCTCCGAAGATATCTTACCGTTGCGGGTCTCATCTTCAATGAGGGTCAACACAGCCTTTGCAACAGTATCGATTGAAACGCGGGGCGATGCTTTGACAAATGCTTCCCAAGGATCCTGCTCTTCCTTGTTACACAAGGCTTTGATGATGTCGGTTTCTATGCATAAGACAACATAGTTGAGTTACCAGGAGGTTGTCTCTAGACTGTTACAATATATGACTATGTACTCACCAACCCAGTAAGGGCAGACTGCGTTGACACGGACATTGCACACAGCAGGCAACATTTCGAAACTGCGAGTCCAGCCCACAACAGCGTGCTTGGATGCATTGTAGATACTCAATGGTCTGCCAGATACAAGTGTAAGCATACGCGCCAGCCACTACTTGATTTCTAACCCTTATAAAATCTTGTACTTACGGAGTGCTCACGAAACCGGCGACGGAAGCAGTGTTGACAATGACGCCTCCTCCTCGCTTGGCCATGTGGAGAGTAGCAACCTTGGTGCCTTTGATGACGGCAGTGGTATTGATATCAATCATTCGTTCATCGAGTTCTATATAATCATGCGACTGTGTAAGCCTACAAAGTTAACATTCAAACCCTGTTGCATTTTTTGTGCTACCATCATCCAACGGCAAAAAGATGGTGTTGGAGTTGTTACCAATGCCAGCATTCAAGAAAGCAATCTGATATCAAAAAAAAGATATGAGCAATGGAAACTTTGTCCAGAGCACATTTTTCACACATACATCGACACCACCGAACTCGGACTCTGCAAACTTGAAGAGTGCAATGTTATCCTTGTACGTGACGACGTCTGTGCGAATAAAGGCGGCAGCCTTCTCACCGCCAGCACTGTACATATTCAAGATATCCGTGTTGTGAGTCAACCATTCATGTATAAAAACGAAAAACAGCCATCAATCCCCTTACAGCTTGTTCAGTTCTTCAACTGTCGCTTGACCTTCCTTCTCGAGAATGTCGCCAATCACGACCTTGGCACCGCGTTCAATCAAGGCGACAGCGACTGCCTTGCCAATACCACGACTACCACCGGTAATTACTGCTACTTTGCCATCCAATGATCCTGTCATGATGTCTTCAATGTTTTCTTGTGGGAATGAGAAGGGAAATGGGATTCTTAGATCTTTCCCGGTTATATATCTCTTGTTCTCTTTTGATGTGACACAGAATTTTGTTTATGCAACGCTTCATGCTTGGGTAACAAAACCTTAAATTAGTGCATGTATAATTCCGGTTGCTGCTTGCTGCTGTCTAGGGTACCGGCATCCAGAAACCGCACTTGTAGAGACTTTGACTATGTATATGTCACTTTTGCTCGCATGACAACGTACATTCTTCAAGAACGCGTTTTGAACCGCCTTGATGGCAAATTTGCGTGGGTGAAGTTCGAAAACGAAACTTAGAATGCCCAGGGAATTGGGCTTAGTATGTGAGAATTTTCTTCCATCATGATAAAATCATTCCATTTTGTCAAGACCTTTCCATTGGTTGCAATGGGCTCAAAATGTTATAATGGGTTTCATACTACAAGCTGTTATCACGGTGTACGTGCACCCACCGTAGAGGAGCTTCCTGTCGCAAATACCTGGGAGGATCTATGTATATCGCCTAAGTGACTGTCAGGAAGAAGTATTTAAAGTTAACATAGTTTGGTTAGCTTCAGACCATCATGGAGAAAGAAAATACTGTATTTCTATTTGTACGAAAAAATCAATGAAGCATTCAGACTTCACTCTTCAAAACCACTATAATGTTTATAATAAGCAAATAAGTCCTTGGTAAAATGGCACCAACATCAATCCTAGTAAACGAAACACTCAAGTCAGTGCGAAAAGTTCCTAGATACCCGTGTACAAAGTTGACTAAGGACTTTTCCAACCTACGCAAGCTTATTCTTTTTCCGGCTACAAGAAGCCCAGATTCCCATGCGTACTCTAAGCTCTACGCACTTCCTACCATCAACTTTTGTGAAAGACAAATATCTTATATATAAAATACATCTGTCTTCTCGCTTAAATACGATTTTTATTATCGAATGTTGCTTGCTGCAATTTCATCAATTATGTTGGACCACGGTGCCAATCATGTTTGGAGTGTTCGGATTAGTGGCAGTAGTCTGGAGATCGGCCTCAATACTTTTGGGATCAATGGCGATACTCTTGGTGCAGTTGTTGGTCTTGTAAATGCCAACTAGGCGGTCCGCTAGCTCAAACATATCGTTACGCAAGCTGATAATTATGAATTGTGCATTTTTGGTTCGCTCCGCAATGTAGTTGGCAATAATGGAAACGTTTCGGAAATCCAGCGCGGCGTCAATCTCGTCCATGACATACAGAGGAGTCGGCTTGAAATGGTGCAACGCAAACACGAGCGCAAGTGAACTCAATGTCTACAAGAATAACAGTCATTAGTTATCTGTCCTGAGTAGCTCCCGTCTTCTCCCGCCTTACTCACCTTTTCACCACCAGAGAGATTGGAAATGTTCTTCCAGCTTTTCTTGGGTGGCATGACACTAAACACAATACCTTCCGAGAATGGATCCAAGCTGTCCACAAGCTCCAATTCAGCATTGCCGCCCATTGTAATCATCTACTCGTTATTTAGCAAACTGATAAGTTTACAACCAGGTAAGTAGTTTCTTCAAATACCTGGTACATTTCCTTGAGTTTCTGTGAAATGGTATTGAAGCCTTGCATAAACTCGTCCAAGCGCCGTCTTCGTAAACGTTCCAGTTCGTTCTTGACATCGTCTCGCTTTTGGGTAATTTCGTTCAAATCTTTAACTCTATCATTGTATTCCTCTTCTCTGCGTTTATATTCCTCAAGTACGGACAGGTTTGGTTTTGCGTTTTCGACAAAGGCTAATTATTCCCCCAGAACTGAGTAAATTCTTTCCCTCTTCTTCAAAAAATGGTTAAGTACTTACCCTCGATCTCAGCAATATCCGCTTTGATGGTTTGCTTCGAGTACTGTAATTCTTTGAGAGCTTCTTCATCATACTCCGGCAGAGTCTCTTCTTGATTTTCAGTGCCAGACCTATGAGAAACAATTATCAGCATACGCAATAATCAGCCGGTTAGAATAGATAAACTTACTTGTAATTGTGAAGGCTGAGGTTGGTACGTTGCTGTCGCCAATGAGCTGCTTTCCTCTCGTTGTCTGCTACATCGCCCTGGTATTCCTCCAACTTGTTTTTGATTTCGATTTTGGATTGGCGCAATTCGTTAATACGTTTGGTTTTCTCATCGAGCTCCTTTTTGATGTTTCCCATTTCTTTCTTTTTCTTTTCCATTTGCTACATCATTCTTTTAAGTGAGAAACATTAAATTATATATAACTTCCAATACTATGTTTGCCCTACCTTCTTGGCCTCTTCCACCTCCTTCTTAATTTTTTGAACTTCCTTTGCTTTTTCCTTGTATTCTTCCTCCATTTCCTTGAGATCCTGATCAATCTTTTCACATTCTTTTTCAGTCTTTTTGATCGATGACTCCAGTTTCACGACGTCCTTTTCCGCCTTGGCCTTTGCAACCACGGACTTTGTAATCTTGTTATTCAGGGTATCGATGCGTTTTCGTACGTCGTCCACAACAATCTTTTGCAGCCGCAAGTCCATACCGCCGGCATCCATAATTTCCTCTTGCAGTAATTTGATCTTTTCTTGAATCTCAGCTGTCTTTTTCTTGAGTTCATTCATTTCTGTTTCAAGCTGTTCAATCTCTGCTTGTATTTCTTCGTGGCGCTTCACATCTTGCGGACTCGGCTTTGTCTGTGTTTTGAGTGTCTTTAATCGACTCTTCTCTTCCGTCACTTGTTTTCCCAAGCTACGTAGATCCATCTGCAGCTTTTCATAGGCGAGCTCTTTCTTCGGAAGGACTTCTTGCTTGGATTTGAGAGCAGACGCAATCGCACGTCTTTGCTCGATAACGTCTTTCAGACTGAGCTCGAGTTTGTCGCGTTCACGCTCCAACTTGGCTACTGTCTCAGCATTCACTTCGTCCTCTTGGAAACGTGAGCCCATGGCGCCTCGCAGCTGCCGGTCGCCACCGCCCGTCATGGTACCCGATATCTCGATAAGTTTTCCATCCAAAGTCACTACACGCCAGCGCTTGCGACCATATGCAATTCGAGTTGCTTGCTGTAAATCCTTTGCCACCAGTGTATCTCGAAGGACACTGTAAAAAGCCGGAGCAAATTTGGGATCTTTAGGCTGGACAAGATCAAACAGACGAGGTACGTTTTCGGGTGTTTCAATAGGTCGTGTATCTTGAGCAGTCAGTTTGTCAAGAATCGTGAATACTGCACGACCGAGATTGTTTTTGCGGAGATATTCAATGCATGCTTCACCAGCCTCAACGGTGTCGACAACAATGTTATTTAGAGCGGGACATGCTGTAGAGATTGCCACGTCGTACTTGTCTTCAATAACACCGAGATTGCCCATTCGATCCTAGGAATATGATTAAATTACAATTTTCGTAAGCCTTCATGGGAGAAATATTTACTCACATAGATACCCTTGATACGACCAGAATCTCGCATTCGAATTAGACTATCAAGCACTTTTCCTCGACTCTGGGATTGTTGCATCGAAGATCGAGCTTCATCGGCTTTCTGGCGTGCAGCACTCAATTGACTGCGGGTATCCGCTTCTTTTTGCTCGATTGCCTAACATTGTGCCTTGGTCAATTGCCTTGAAAAGAAAAAGATTGATCATCATGTGTTGCTTACCTTTAGATCGGTCTCAAGCTTTTGGATTTCACCTTTTAGATTTTTGATTTCACCAGGAATAATTTCGCTTTCTTCTTTCTAATTAAATGTTTAGAAAAAAACATTAGAATATCGTTGTCGGTTCTTCTTTTCCAACGAAGGGTTTGAAATACCTTGTTCCTCAAGAGCTCTTCAAGCTTATCCAATTGCTGTTTAGCTTCTTCCACAGCTCTTTCGCCAGATTGTATCTTTTCACTCAGTATTTCGCGTTCGGATTTCCTGACATCAATGGCCTTCTTCGTTTCGTTGATTTTTTCAGCCCATGGTGCAAGCTCCTTTTGATGCTTTTCAATTTCTGCCATGTAATCGTCTGTCTTGCCTTTGAGTTCAAGATTGATTTCTTCCAGCGTTTTTTCTTCCTTTTTGAGTTGCTTTTCGAGCTCTTGAAGATTTTGCTTTCGCTTTATCAAATCCTCGCCGTGTGTCTTGATGGCTTCCCGTGCCATGTTTCTAGCCTCACGATCCTATTGTTTTGGCAATGTTAGGCGGAGGATTTGGCTGAAAAGCACAGTGACTTACGTGTTCAAGCGATGCCAGAGCTTTTTCTTTCTTATTCTCCAAATGATGCTTTCTCTCGCGCATTTGCACATCGTCCTTTTCGTACTTGACTTGCTTCTTCATGATCTTCTCCGTCTCGGCATCCAATTTCTGTGTTAAAGTGTAAGTCATGGCGTATCCAATTCAAAAAAAAAAGAGATCAAGCTTACCTTGTACTCTTTTAATTCTTCCTGATATTTTTTATCTAGCTCCTCCACTTCTCGCTCAAACTGTGAATGCTTTCCTTCTTCTTCTGCGAGTTTTTCTTCAAGTTCAGCCTGAAAGAGAAATGAAAGGTCTGTAAGAGAGAGTAGGCATGAATTGCTCGATTATTGTACTTTACCACCGCCTTTTTCGCGACTTCGACGTTGAGATTAGCCTCGTGCATGTAAATTTGATAAAGCTGGTTCTTCTTTCTCGCAAGTTCATTCTCGTTCTCCAGATAGTTCTCGGCTTCAATTTTCTTGTCCTGTTTTTACCCACGTTTAGAGAAACGGTGCATATTAACGAGCAACCCTCCTTTAAATGACATTACCTCAAGATTATCTTTTTCACGTTCCACATATCGCACTCGAGTCAATTTTTCTGCTCGATCTTCGTTCAAACTCTCTAACTGGATACTAGCCTGATCGATTGGCTCTTTGTATTTTGATGTGCCGATAATGTCCTCGAGGTATTCAAGTAAACCGTCATCATTTTCATCTTTTGCTTTCGGTTTCATGAGTGCGATCGATTCTACTTCTCCCTGAAGAATCAAAAATCTCTTGTGATCCAAATCTATTCCACGGGCACGCAGGAGTGTCGTCACTTCGGTATAAGAGCTGTTTTCGCCGTTGATAAAGTATTTGCTGGAGTTGTTGCGATACGCGTAACGTGAAATGACGAGTTTAGAATTCGGTACCAGTTCATACTCGCACGGTTTATCTCCATCAATGATTTCTCGAAAGTGGACCTCCACAGAGCATTCCTGACAATCTGGATTCTCTGCCGAATTGTGGATAAGTTCAGATAGTTTGCCTTGTCGCATCTTGTTGGCACGATAGCCAAACACAAAGAGTAAAGCATCAATGACATTCGATTTGCCCGAACCGTTTGGTCCCACGACTAGAATAGAGAATAGTGACTTAGAATTGAGGTCGATCGATGTTAATAAACACTAATCATTGCACATACTCGCACTGAATGACTACACAGTATCGTTAGCCTCTTTTATATCAATCAAGCATAAGCAATATCCTAATTACCTTATGAAAAGGTCCAATCTTCTGTCTGCCCGCATACGACTTAAAGTTGTTTAAAAACATCCTTGTGATCACGAGTCGAGGTTTTCGTTCCTCTGGCTGCTGTAATAGTTGACTTGCACCTTCATTGAGCACATTCTGCGATTGTGAACTAGGAGCAAATGAAACTCGTTTAGACGTTTGGCCGGAATTTTGAGCGCGGAGGGCTGTTGCTCGGTCTAATGGTCGCTTTGACGAGTCTGGTTCTGTGCTCGGTACAGGTGCTGTGTTCTCGTCATTAATAGTTTGTGCCTGATCCGCATTTTTTACGCTTGGGGTGGAAGCTTCAGGTTGAGAATCGACAGTTTTGTTCAGTAATTCGTGGGCTTCTGTGCCAATGAACCTCTTTTTACGAGGTGGCTCGCTCATTTCTTTATCAGGTACGGACAAACAGGTAATGAGTTCGCGGCAGACGCGCACACCGCGACTCAGACAGATAAACTGTACGCGTTTTCATGCAATCGTTATCCCTTTCGATACTCAACAAATACATTTGTTTGCTACGGAAGAAATGCAAACTCATCAGGTCCCTTGCAGCTTTCTTATATTACTTCATATCAAAAGTTGCTAGTCTGTAAGTCATCGTATTTATACGGTTGTTAAGGTTGCACTTTATGAGATATGGCAGTCAAGCGCGCAGCGTGTATGACGGGTCGTATGAGATATAAGCAATAATAACTGTGCCAAATCAAGCAAAGAACGGTGCCACATTCTTTGGATATGCATTTCGCTTGGAAAGGAAAAAAACTTGGCCCTTATTTGGTTTCCCTTTGGACGAAAATGGAAGCCTTGAAAGCAAACGAATAAAAAACGAAACTTGAAAGTGGTACATGTGTATTTCTTTGTTGCCTATGACAGGAGCACCAAAAACATTTGCAAACAACTTTTGGGTATATTGCTTTGCATTGCGCATATGCTTTGGGAAAACACATTCACGATTGCCATTGTCAGGGCAAGGACGATGCCGGTTATGAGGTTCTGACGCATAAGATGAATATGGCCAGAAAGACGTGTGAAGATCTCAAGGCCATGTATGCGGCAAAGTACGTATGTGAGCATTTTCATAATGGAAAAGAACGTGATACATACTTTGTTGACAACTTTTGTAGGGCGGCGCTGCACGAGGAGTTTGGAAAGAAAATCAAAAAGCAGATTAAGGCAGAATTAGGTCGAGAGGAGACTGGGTTTGTGTTACACCCTGCTGGACTTGCTATGCGTTGCATTTGGCTGAACAATGATCTATAGGACTCTGCGGGACCTACTAGATGCAGTGCACAAAGAATTGGAGATGGCTGCTCAGGCCAACTTTGAGCTTGCGCAGAAAATCAAAATGAATCTGGAGTTATCGTTGGATAATTTCATTTTAGAGCAAAAAGACAGGCGCAAGCTGGCAAGTCATCTTAAATCCTTTACATTTATAATAAGTTATGTCACTTATTCGGGTTTATATCTCTAGATGCAAACGAATGTGGATAAAGCTCATCGAAACAAGCAGCTTCATACATCGCATGTTGCAAGGGCAAGCAAATTGATTAGACCAAGTTCTTAGAGCAATGATTAACTTCTTTATGTTTTAGGCCAAGGAGAAATATGAGGCAGAATGTGCAAAGCAAGCCAACTTGGAGAATCAATTGCAGACGTCGACGGGAAGAGAGGCTGATCGGTTACGGCAAAAGTTGGATAGATGCCAGATTGAAATTAAAACTCTCGGTATTCAATCTAAAGAAAAGGATCAAATAGACTTCAGTCTGTTAACTCGAGCTTTCTGTAGAAAAGGAATATCGAAATGCCTGCGTGAAAGCAGCCGAGGCTACAGCAGTATGGAATCAGGAATGGAAAATTGCTTGCGATGTAAGGTCCATGATGTCAAATTGCTATGATCTAGCTAGATTAAAATTATATCTGGCAGAGGTTCCAAGAGATGGAAGAAAAGAGAATGGATTTTATCCATCATAGTCTTTGTATCTATGTCAACATCTTGTCCACTGCTTCGAGTCAAGATCAGGAGGTATGTTTTCTAAGATAAGGTTTCATGCAAGATGCAGAAAGTAATATATCTGTCCTAGTCTTACGAACGATTCTGGAAATCTTTGGATCGCTGTGATCCTAAAGCAGATCTCGAGAGATTCATTGATGAAAAGGGAACTGGACCTTTGATTCCAGGCAAGTTGCTCTATATACATCAATCAATTTGTCTGTGCTTATGTAAATTCTTACTCTGTATAGAGCCACCTGTATACGTCGACTACTTTGATGATCCAACAAAGACTCTACCCAAATTCCAAATTGCCAACTTTGCCGAGAACGATTCCTCCAAATCCTCCAAGTCTACCTGCGCGCCACCAGCAGCAGACGAACTTCAATATTCTGCGATCAATCAACAACCTGTAAAATCCTCCAGCACTACCACGACCTCTCGACGATCATCTAGTATTTTACAAAGCGATTTGAGCCAAAGAGACGTAACTCGACACTCTTCCGTGAAAAGCAACTCTCTTAAATCGAAGCCATTGCCTCCTGAAAGAGACACCGACGATATCTGGTTGCGAAGCTCACGGAACACAGAGTCAACTTGTATTCCAAACCTGACATTTCCAAAATCAAGAAACCAGCACCAGCCAAAAACTCCAACGGCCAACCGGACGTGCCCGTGACAGATGATGAAGTTATCGACCCTAGAGCCCAAATAATGTTCTCTGTTGGCGGCAACGTATTTCCAGTGAATCACGGGGAGCCTCAAGAAACTGTAAAGAGGCGTTTGAGCAAAAGAATGAGCAATAGGAGAAAAATGGACGACGACTTGAATACTTCTATCCGCGGTCTGCTGCAAGAACTCGGCGTTGTTGATGACAAGGGCAACCAAAAGAAGTCAGAATACCAAACTGTGACGAGACAATCTTCTCTAACACGAAGTACTTCCCTTCGACGTGTCGCGGCAGCTTCAACTGCACCTTTCAGCAAAATGCAATTGAAGGAGCCAGTCTTGGCTTGGGGTAAGTAGTTAGCTGCTTTGTATGTTTTATTGAGAAAGACAATGAAATTGGTAACAGTAAATTGTTGTCTTAGCTCGTGCTATATATGATTATCAAGGTAGCGAGCCAGATGATCTCATATTCACTCGAGGAACATGGCTGGCCATTGTCAGTATGGATCATGAAGACTGGTGGCTCGCTCAAAAATGGGACGAACGGTCTAATACCCTGTCGGGCATCACTGGTTACGTGCCTCGTAATTTCGTACAAAATTTGAATGAGATACCGTAGCAGATACCTCAAGTTTGTGAATAAAATGCATTATAGTTATAACTGTTGCTAGCGAACATATTTCAAGAACGAGACATCCTGAGGCCATGATGATGGCCAAGGTGCCGGGTGGAGTTTGAATTACAGATGGTCGTTACACTTAATTGCACTGCTACTCCTATGAGACTTCTTCATATTACACTTGAAAATGTGTCGGGTGAGTAGACACCTCGGACAGCGTGGAAGGAGACAATACAAAATGGATGGATGGAAATACGATGGATATTGTCGATTGATTGATACCGGTGCTTTCGTCGGGTTTGGTGGGACATTTGCATGTCCTGACATTTTGAAATTTTACATGTGCTAATTGTAGTTTCCTTCCTCGGCAACGATAGTTCCACGAGTACCAGGTATGGGGAGGAGACGTTTGTATTAATTCTATGATAGGAGGAACTGACTGAGAGAATATAGGTGGTCGGTCGTAAACTTCCCTCCGCTAACGACGAAAACCCGAAATTGTACCGCATGCGGGTGTTTGCTCCCAACGTAGTCGTTGCAAAGTCCCGTTTCTGGTACTACCTCAAAAAGCTTCGCAAGGTTAAGAAGGCTGCTGGTGAGATCGTCCACATCAAAGAGGTACGTTTTTTGCAGGAATCCGCTACTTTTTGTGGAGAAGAGGGTTTTGAATGACCGACGAATTTTATGCATAGATCAGCGAAAAGTCGCCCTTGACCATCAAGAACTTTGGTATCTGGATTCGCTACGACTCCCGCTCCGGTACTCACAACATGTACAAGGAATACCGTGCCTTGTCCCGTGCAGAGGCTGTTGAGAACTGCTGTGAGTCTTTTTTATGAACAAATGATGTTTTAGACTACGAGTATACTTAAAAGCTTATTTGTATTTACAGACCAAGATATGGCTGCTCGTCACCGTGCCCGTTTCTCCTCCATCCAGATTGTGCGCGTCGCTCAGATCGCTACTGCTGATGTCCGCCGCCAATACATTAAACAGCTTTTGGTAAGCCTGGTTATTTACTACAGAGAATTCCGGATCCAAGAGCTAATCTGGATACTGCATAGAACAACAAGCTTGCTTTCCCCTTGCCTCACCGTGTCCAACGCTTCGACAAGAGAAAGAGCCCTCTTTTCGTTGCCAAGAGACCTTCCACCTTCTACTAAACGCGGAACTTGTTTATGACTTTTATTAAAAAGCCAAAGACATTTTCATATACACACCACACACCAAATTTTCCAGATGTTGTCTGTAGCAATTTTCAGGGGTAAAACGTCATTGGATCACAGTTACACGCCATCCCGTCGGAGAATGAGCACCAAACGTTGTCGGAGAGAAAGAGGCATCTTTTCGGCTGGCTTCCGTCTTCCGCCTTCACAGCTGTCAATCACGCAATTTGAAGGACAGGGGTAACTTGAATCTGTTGGATAGCAAACCGTCATTTGAATCGATAGAGACATATCTCAGCTATCGAACTTATCTATGATTGTGGGGGCATACGACGTTTCTAACCATAAGTGCTCTGAAACAAGGCAAAGAACTCAGATCAGGACATCCATTGAAAATTCTTTTCGATTGTATGATGGAGGAAAAGCTTTAAAAGGGGCAGCTGGTTACCGTGTAAAATTTCGTTATTTTCCTTCTCTTTCTCTCCTCGTTTGTTCGCACCATGCTTGCCAATCCACCTGCCCAGCAACAACAACAGGAACAAGATGCTCTCCAGACGCCGATCACAGGTCGAGACGGCCAGGATATTGAACAGGCTATTGTCGCCAGGGACTTGCATGGTCGCAGCATTCACAATGATACAATTGGTCCAGCTGGTTGGATAGGCGAGACCCCAGATGATCGTGAAGCTTTCGAAAAGTCACTTCGACCTGTCGACAAGGTCTTTCTCGAAAAGGCATTGCCCAAGTTTCATGTTGTCACTGAGGATTATGCCCAGAAGCCGTTGAAGCAAGCTTTCAACTGGGACGAAGTTGCTGCGTATCTGGGAACAGAATCGGAAGGAGATTGGTTTATTGTAGCTTTCCGTAGTGTTCGCAAGGCAACTGCTGACAACAAGTTGTTGTTTGAAGCAGACGCTGCTGCACAGCGAGAAGCGATCCAAAGCGGAGGCTTACTAAAGGTAAGGCATTACTCAGCCATGCCATTGTCTTTTTCACAGACATTTAATCATGGTTGTATTTACTGGTATGACTAGTATTGGTACGGTGATTTGAATGAACATCGCGAATGCCTTGCTATGTGTATCTGGGTAAATCGAGACTATGCACTAAAAGCTACACACAAGCCTTTGCACCTTCAGGCTGCAAGACTGGCACATGAAATGTATGACACTTACAAGTTGGAACGATACAGCCTGGTGAAAAAGAAAGGAGAGAACTTTTTCCACTTAAACGAACTGTAAGGCATTTACTCTCTACCTTGTCCCTCACCTTACGTTCATATAGCATCAACCTATTATTATTATTATCCCTCTTGTTGGTAGTTTTACATCAGGCATGTCATTCCAATAGAGTATACCTTTTTTGCATTTCCTTGAAAACGGCGTTTGACGCTTTTGGCATGATGTCGATCAAGCATCGGACTTTCCGATCGATTCCAAAGGAAACGTCCGTGCACTGGTGCAACTTGGCAGCTTTTTAGCGTGAAAAACCAGGAGGAAAAGTGAAGAAGCATGGCAAGCGCAAGACTTTGTTGCGGTGGAGCCCGATACAAAGTCGTACTAGCAGCAATGTCTGCTGCGATTGTTGCAGCACATACAACCAGTTTCCATAATTCCAAACAGCAATGTCAAAAACGTCAGGTGACGATCGTTCATACGTCGCCCAAACGCCATGACGTACTTGCACCTCTTTTGTCCCGCGTCATGTCGACTGCAGCGTCAGAAGGACGACCTGACGATCCAAAGAAACGTTCTGTGGACGACTTTATTGGCAGCATGTTCAACAGCAAGAGGCCATTTTTTCCTGATCTGCCGCCTGTTGACAAGATTCCAGCCAGGGTAGCCGAGTCATTCTCGTCGCAAATTGACAGCTTGCAAAAGAGCTTTGACCGTTTCTGGGAAATGCTGGATATGGAAGATTTTCGCAGACTGGTGGACGAGACAGTGGAAGAGTACAAGGATGCTCAACTGCACTCTGAAATTCAACGCGACGCACATGTCAGGTACGCAGCCGGTTCCCATACCATGGTGAAAAGTCGCATTGATAAACATGAATGCTGACTCTGTCATTTGAATAGACAAGGAGCAGAATTGTCACAAGGCGAATTGGAGTTTCTTGAGAAGAGAAAGAAGCGGCAAAGAACGGCATTCGCTGGCTTTATTGGAGTGGATGTCAGCCAAGTCGATGAACGAGATATCCCTGTTGTAGGCGTGGCTGCTAGGCAGGTAGCAAAAGATTTGATATGTGTAATTGGATAACATGCTCACAAAACAATGTTGCTTTAGCGGCGGTGGATACCGTGCCATGATCGGCTGTGCAGGATATCTCAAGGCTATGGAGGACAGCGGCGCGATGGATATGGTGACTTACATTGCAAGTAAGAGATCACAACAGCAAAACGACATGCATCAATAACAAATTAATCCAGATCCCTTCTTTGCTACTTAGCGGTATCCGGCTCATGTTGGACAATGGCACAATATTACAGTCCATTAGCGAATGCATCCTACGATATTCTGTTGGACCATCTCAAGAGCCATATCCATACTCATTTGGCCAACGTGACAAACTTTGTTGCTGTCTTGAACGCTTCGCATGAGAATGCAAAGTTGCTGATGCAAGGCATGATTGAAAGATATTACCAATTGAACGGAACGGTCAACCTTGTCGATGTCTTTGGTATGTTGCTTGGTGGCACCCTTCTTACTAAGAAGGAGACAATATCCCCAAGGTTGTTGGAAAAAGGCCAGAAAGAGCCCTACTCGGAAAAAATCTCGGATACAAAGGTCCAAGCCGAAGACGATGAATCCACAATACGTGAAGAGGGTGGAGAGAAAGTGAAGCCCAGGCTCCTGTCACGCGGTTCAATGGCTCTGTCTGCACAAGCTCAGTATGTAATGGACGGCTCCAGACCTTATCCAGTTTACTGTGTTGTACGCCATGATACTGAGGAAAAGGGCAAAGATCAAGAACAGATATATCAATGGTTCGAATTTACACCTCACGAAATGGGCAGTGAAGAAATCAATGGTAACTAGAACGATTTGTATAAACTCGATAGTTTGAGTGTTGTTGCTGACGATTTTTATTTACAAGCGTGGATACCCGTCTGGGCATTTGGAAGGAAGTTTGAAAATGGCAAGAACATTGAAAGGCTTCCGGAACAGACATTATCCATCATGATGGGGTAAGTGAATTGTAGAAATTGGAATACCTACAAAAATCTGATATGATATTGTAGAACATTTGGCTCTGCTTTTGCAGCTAGTCTCGCTCACTTTTACAACGAAATGCGCAGCTTCGTCCCGGCAGCTGCACTCGACAAGGCTGATGAAATGATCACTCGATACCGCGACTCCATGTCTGCCTACCATCCGATATCCCCTGCATGCTTCCCTAATCCTTTCTATCGACTTGATACCCTGTCGGACGCCAAAGATATCCCTGGAACAGAACGATTCCTAAACTCGGAACATTTATGCGTAGCAGATGCAGGCTTAGATAACAACCTTCCATTTTATCCATTGCTGCGACGCGGTCGAAACGTGGACATCATTCTGGCTATTGACTTGAGCGCTGATATACAGACAGCTCCTCATTTCGATAGAGCCGAAGGCTATGCTCGACGCCGTGGAATAAAAGGCTGGCCGGTAGGAGCTGGTTGGCCCAAGCAAAAATCCGAAATCGAAGCCAAGGCAAAGGCAAAAGCATCCGAAAAAAGGGAATATCCATTAGGAACATGCACTGTCTTTGAGTCCACGGCTACGCAGACCACACCCAATGAACTTTCTCATCATCCTCCCAATATCAATCCCATCACAATTGTCTATTTCCCACTTATCGTCAACGAGAACTATGATCCGGACTTTGATCCTCAGACTGCCGAGTTTTGCAGCACCTGGAACTTTGTGTATAGCTCGTCCCAGGTTTCCAAATTGACTGGCTTGGCTGCAGCTAACTGGAATGACAATGTTGATCAAGTACGACAAGTTTTACGAAAAACCTGGGAACGAAAGCGCAATGAACGCATATCAAGAGAAAATGAAACAAGTCAGCGAGAAATCATATCCATTGGTTAAATGTCAAAAAAAAGAATAGCGCCTTCAATGTTCTATATCCTCCCAGTCACGTCCCTTGACCTTTGCCAGTTGTTCCTCCGTGAGCACGACGCCTGTAGTAAAGTAACCCGATGCAATCTTTGCATCAATCTCGACACTAGATAATAATAGCAATAGGTGTAAAGATGGATAGTCATTAATAAACAAATCTGTAACATATTGCTTACCGAGAATCTTCAGGAATCATATCTTCGGGAATAGGTACGCGCTCCAGGATGGGAATTCCTGCACCAACAATGGCATCATATTTCTAGTATTTGATAAACACACATTAGTCGATGTTCCTTCTTTTCTCCATAAATTTGAGCGAATCAAGACCATACCATGTTAGACATGGACTATATTCAAAAAGATAATGATGAGTATCTTAACAAAAATCACGTTAATTGAATACTAGTGTTCTTACCATCATTCGATCAATCTTTCGGATACCGAGCCAGTGGAGTACGTCAGGCATAAGCGCTTGGAAACGCATATCCTTGACACCAGCAATGCATTCAGTTCTCAAAAAGTAATTGTCTGCAGTATCACCACCAGCTTGTCGTTTTCCTTTTATTTCAATCAATATTAGCTACACTGTCCAACCATATGTTCCTCAAGACTTACTGGCATTGTATACGAGATACTTTGTCACTTCACCCAATGCACGACCTTCTTTTCGGACTGAACGTAAAAAGCAATAAGGGTTAGATGATGTCAAGGTTGTTGCCTAGTCTAGTGTGTAACTCACAGTAAACAATGACGCCGACACCACCCTCCTGAGCTTGTTTGACACATTGCTCAATACCATATATAAGATATGGTCGGCATGTGCAGATATCACTACCTATTTACAGCGATTAGAATCAAAACCCATAACAGACTTTTGTTCCATTCATGCTATGATGCTTTACCAAAGACGTCGGAGCCGTTGCATTCATCATGCACACGCAATGTCAATTTCTTGGTTGGGTCTATACTCCGAAAATAAAGTTTAGCAATAAATCTCTGATAACGTATAGAATTACGAGATAACAGCTATTGTTACCTGAGATGTATGCTGGGTTTCCGAAAATATAGACACTGATACCACCGATAGGTGGAAGATAGACTTTCAGGTCAGGTCGAGTAATCAACTCTGGGTACATTCCTCCGGTATCTTCAAACAGGGCTCGGCGGAGCAAACCTTCTTCAATGCCGAAACGTTTCGCGACGCCAGGCAGGTACCACACTGGCTCCACAGCGGCCTTGCTCACAGCCAAGTCGCCACGCTCATTCACGACGATCTTTCCGTCAACCTTCAAGCTTCCCTTTTTGACGAGCATTTCCATCTCTGCCATAGTCATGTGAGCCTTGGTTGCTGCAATAGTTGGGCGCACGTCCAGTCCTGCTTCGTATTCTTCCTTGAAGATTTGTGGTGCCAAGTGGCCCCAGGGATCCAATGATACAATCTTGCTCGGATCGGCCCAAGTCGGGTGTGGGCCTATTTGGAACGCTGGTTCAGAGAGTTCATAGTTGGGTCGGTGGTTTGTCGGCAAGTCGCCTATAGCGACCGCTAATGCACGGTACACGCAGTACGATCCACCGTAAGCGCCAATCGCGTTCCTGGATGGTATGATTGATTGGATTTTTTTAGCGCTTTCAGATGTGGTCTGCTTGGGGTGCGTGGGAAATCACTTACCTTTTCTTGATGCTTCCTGCATGGCGAGAAGCTACCACGGGACCACGTTTCTTTGCGTCAGACGCTCCCCAGTTGAGCTCCACGGGTTTTATACCATGCTGATGAGGATAGGCTAATAAATGGGGATGATTTGATCAGTTGAAACAGCACACTACTGTACTCCAGTGATTATCATGTACTGTACTTGTAAGAATCACACGGTTTGGATAAAGTGAGGAGGTAGAGTTGTTGCTACTGATGTTTGACGACGATGCGTCAGGAGACTTGCGTTCTTCTTGATTTTTTGTGATCGTTGTCAGTGAAGACGACGGTGAGGAAGGCTTGGGACTACCCTCAACGGTACGCGTCAAGTGGTCCACCTACGTTGTTGTTGTACCCTGTTGGTCAACAAAACTGTTTCCATAATAAAACCGAATTAACCACTCTGACTTGCCTGTGTAGAAAGGGTGTCTATTTTTGTTAGTAATTGCTGCAAAACCGTCTCATCCACCATAGTCATTCTTGAAATGAAGGAAGAAAGGATGAAAGAGAAAGAGAGAGAAGGAAAAGGAAAAGTTAGGGTTCCTTTATCTTTTTCGTGTCAAGCATTTGGACGACGTCAGGTCGTATCGAAAACAGAGCTGCCCGAATCATCACGCTGGCCACCAATGATGTCCTACATGTGCAACCCAATGCATAAAAATGCGTGAGAGCCTTTCCCGGATTTGAAAAAACGTTGTTCCCTTTTCCTTTTCGTTTCTTCTTACAAGTACATTCTCTCTCTTATACAAAACAGCTATGGTCGAAAACACTTTGCATGTTAGCAAGCACCCACTCGTCGCTACCAAGCTCTCTCAACTTCGTGAATCGTCGGCATCTCCCAAAGTCTTTCGCGAGCTGACACGCGACCTGGCAAGCATGTTGGCGTACGAGGCCACGGCGGATTTATCCGTGTCATTTGATAAAACAGTAACATATCATTCATTGACATTCCTTTATCTCAGCATCCAATTTACTGATCCTTCGTCTGTAGCGTCAAAGTCCCTATGAGCCATTCAAAGCAGCCGAGTTGAAACAGCGCGTCGGTCTGGTTCCGATCCTGCGCTCTGGTTTGGGACTTGTGGACGGTAAGAAAAACTTACTTGAAAACACCATCTTGGAAGCAATCACTCAAACTCCAGGAAATAATGATTTTAAGGCTTTTTGACACTATTTCCGGATGCTCCAGTGTTGCACTTGGGTCTCTTTCGGGAAAAGGTTCGAAAGTTGTTATCAAATTTTCGGAGGTGGTGGGGAATCTTTGATAGCTGATTACGATAAACAAAAAAACAGATATCACTCCAGCCTGTTGAGTATTACAACAAGTTGCCAGAAAATCCCAACGTGGACGTCGTGTACGTTTTGGATCCTATTATTGCCACAGGTATATTACTATCATTGGGTTAAACTTTGATAAGCGGGAAGAAAAAAAAGTGATAGTAGAACTCTAATTCTAACTAATAATTTCTCTATTCCTTTGTGTGATAAGGTAACACGGCGGTGGCAACTATCAATGTACTGAAGGAATGGGGTATACCTGGCGATAACATAAAGTTTGTCGCTATACTTGGCGTAAGTTCTGCTGTTATTCGCACATTGAGAGAAAAGTGTAATTATACTAATCGTTGTATTTCTTTATCTTATTCCAGTCTCAGCAAGGCATAGATCATTTGCAGCGAGAACATCCTGACTTGCATCTTTACGTCGCTGCCGTTGACGAAACTTTGGATGATCAAGGGTGAGGAGTCTCTCTTCTCAAGGAATTGCTTATACTCTTTGCTAATACGCACGCACACAAAAACATAGATATATTCGTCCCGGTATTGGTGATTCCGGTGACAGACTATGGAACACTGCATTCTAAGCAAGTGATGTTTATGGTTAAGATTTGGGTCGCTTGCAGTTGACAATGTACATGACAGACACGAGGAGATACATATCACCATCGTATAAATAAACGGCTTTTATTTCTTTTTGTGTTGTACTCAATCGATCAGTGTCCATCTAAAAAGGAGATGTTTTTCGCCTTCGATCACTAGCTTAAAGCATTTACTTTAATAAACCTTTTGCAAAAAGGATATTTCTTATCCATTTATTCGTCCATGCAGTCTGCAGCGATAGTCCTCCTCTATCTAATTTGGAGTACCTGGATCGCCCCTACATTTGCAAGCAAGTATCAACAGCTTCCTCGAGAAACAAATGGGAATAGCATGACACTTTAGTCCCTTTCTAAACATCTACTGTGTAATTTAGTTGCCTTTACGACACAGTGCTGGGAAAGATTGAATGGGTACTATATGCATCTAGCAAAAAAATGGACTTGTAGTGATATCCTTGAGTTCTCATCGGCGATCGTCTTTTAGAAAGCCAAATATGTTGCAGGATGGAATGTGCCGATATGTCAGTCAGGATCCTAGTTATGGTTGGCAAACATACAAACCAAATGATTGGATTTATTATCCTCAACAAACTTGTAAGGATAAACGACAAGTGCTGGTCCAGTCCCGTTAGCTGCATGCTCACAGACAATTATTCTCCTGCAGTAAACCTTTCTGTTACTGATCTCTATTTCTCCGTGGCTACAGGTCAGTTTGATACATCTTGAACAGAGGCTGCTGAAGCAAAAACTTAGCACACTGTTGCTTTTTGTGTTATGTAGTGGGAGGCTGCTGCGATCCCAATCGTCTGGATCCTACTGGTTTCATTTTCCAAGATAATGGGTCAACTTTTCAAGAAACCGGCAACAAGATCACTGCAATTTCGAACGCGCCTATAATGCAAACTGTATCGGTTGTAGGATCTTATATGAAGTATTTTGTTGACGATCATGCCATGGCAAGTAGTGATACTTTGGATAATAGCCAAGCCCAGCACAATCTAATTTAGATCGCACCATGTTATTTACAATGATTAGAATCTGACTCTGCTGCTTTCAGGTGCAATGGCAGATAATCAAGCAGTTCTTTACGGTGTGGCTATAGACCGCACCATGCTGGTCACATATCAGTACCTGGATCAGAACCATATATTGATAGGAAACTATTCAAGCGGGGTGCTTCGTAATTCTGTCTATGTTCCGGATGTTACTTTACCACGTCGAACACGGTTTATCGTAGGTGGTCTCTCAGCCTCAACATTCAAAGATTAATATTCCTCGTGTGCTGATTATGATGATGTATATATATTTTCCTTGGTAGAAAATCGCCATATACGGATCAAGAGCAAACCCATTATGTCTCTCATACATTTACGCTGGCCTTTACGTGGATAGCCCCCAGGCGACAATCACCAAGATATGCTCAACATGCAAGTATATATGGAGTAAAATGTTTGTAGAGCTGAAATTAATTGTCTAACGAGATGGAGAGATTGTAGTGACAACAATTCTGCAATACTTGGCACTAGTCAATTTCCTTCTTGTACCGATCTGCTTTGCTGTAATGACTTTTGTCATGCCTAGTTTCCAGTTTCCGCCGTAAGTATGCTGTGCAGATAAAAAACAAGGATTAACTCATCGATGTATATTTTGCATCGCTAACTACTTTCTTAAATGGACAGACCTGTACGCTTTCTATGTCGTCAACCAACACGACCTTTGCTTCTCAACATATTTGTGATGATGGGTACGTACACTGCATTAAGAGCACACCGGGATCATTTTAATTAATTGTTAACGTAATAGGTTCATTCATATTCAGTCAAGCATGGAATTTGATCAACTCGCAATCAAGCATCTTTGATGAATGGCTTCCTCGTGCAGCCAAGATTATTGGCAAGTATATCTCTGTTTTAATATATAGATTGTCAACTCGGTTAACAATTCACATCTGTTTATATTTAGAACTTTTCCTGTCCTTTTTCCTCTATGCTGTTTACTTTTATCCTGTCTTTCTTTCCTATCATGCAAGCTACAGGTCTAGGGTAGCAAATCTTCTTGGTAAGACACTTTTTACATCGTTGCTGTCATATTAAGATGAAAGAAAGTGTTCATTGATTATATGCTGACTAAATCCCACATTCTTTTTTCTTAGGCTTTTACTCTACATTGGTGCTGTTCGGACTACGCATCGTGATTGATCTTCCATCCTTTGTCATAACATACGCACGTGAAGTCTTCTTTCTGACGCTTATGATCATTGCCTCGGTTCCACCCATTATCGCCAATTGCAACGTTCTCTTGTATTTCTTTATCCGGATATTCGCCTATTCCTCTTGCGACCAGTGCCGTCTCGAGTTTCTCCAGGTCGAGGACATTGAGGAACAGTACGTACGGAACCTATTCAAAAAGCGAGGATTCACCATCGTTGTAAGTCTATGAAGAAAAAGGAAAACATTGCTGACAGAGAGAAATCTAATTGATGCTCGTCCTTTATTTACGATTTGCCAACTTTTTAAAGCGTACAGTACGCAGGTCGCGATTAGCTCGTCTGTGGGCATTCATTTCCAAGGATATTTGGGAGTTTTCTTTGTGGTCATTTCTTGTCAAGTTGCGACGCCACCCGATCCGTTTGATATCCAGATGGCTACATTCTGTGTTTGGAATGAATGAGACTGTGCGGTAAGCTAAATTAATAAATGAATCACATATTGTATTTTCTTTCATTTATTTCACACTGTATCTCAGCATTCCGTTTCCTGTAAAGGCATCTTTAACCCTCTTGTTGTATTGTCTCACGCAATTGGTATGAATGAAGGAGTAAAAAAGAAAATGGTAAATTATTGGGAAACTAACAGTACAGGTTTATGAATTGTAGATACCTGTTCTGTTAACGCAGCTTATTGGCGTTGGAGGCGTCGTTCCCACAAAAATCTGCAAATGGTCACCGATACTCGTCCAGTTACAGTCCAATCCAGACCCAATGGGCTTCGCCGAGACATCTTTTATGGCTATGCAAATTGTTGTTTACATTGCTACAGTCGGTGCAGGAGGATGCAAGTATATATCCTTTACACATTTTTAACGGGCAATCGCATCTTCTAACGTACAGTGTACGTTAAACTACAGTTTGCAGTATCTATGCACTCGGTATTCTAAGACGTGTGACCAAGGATATTTTGCGTATTCGTCGAGGCGACTATGGATTATTCAAAGGCAAGAAAGATAATGAGCAAGTATCACCATTCTTCATAAAGCCGGAATTAGGGACGGACAGCAGCCTGAGATGTTTAACTAAATGACTATTTTCTGCAGCATTGATCTGGACGATGCTATCCGATTCCTGGGCGTATGCGTTGGATTTGGCAAGTTTCACTGCTGCATATTGTCAATTCATGAGAGACTGACAGTAAAAGAATGAAATTGTATAGGCTTCACGGGTACTTTGTATTTTATGTTTGAATTGACAATCATTGGCGTTTTCATTACTCTTCTCATACTACTGGATCGTCTTCGCTACGTTATTTTTCACCGCGTTGGTTATGGTATGGTGTTTCGTTCTTATTTACATTCCTTGAATCTAGTGCAACGAATCAACATCTCTGTGTAGGCATCTTTTTCGCAAGTTTCTTTGTTGCTTTGATCGTGCAAATCATTCAGAAACGCACAACAGCCATGGTATTCATCAAGGGTCGCACAAGATTTACCATCCAGAACCGAGCTCCTCTTCTACATTATTGGTATTTCATGGTGTTCACTTCCATGACTCGAGCCCTCACATCGTACATTATACGTACATTGAAACTTGCTTTGCGATATCCGCTTTTCAGTTTGCGCGTTGACAGAAATGCAGAAACTTGGTCAGTCCGTCGCGGTGATGGAGGTGAGTCAGCGTAAACATAAATAGATATTCCATCATTCTTCCATCACATATTTGAAAGCATCACTAACCATGCTTTATATATGGGCTTTAGGCTTCTGTGGATACTGTGGCATGGCAAGTACACAAAGAAAATAATGATCACGTATCTGAAAGACATAACAGACAGGATGCTCACATTTTTGCGTATATATATGTAGCTTTTAGCAGAACATGAGTACAACAACCCAGGCGTGTTGATATTCATCGAATGTCTTTTGCATTGTGTGAGCAATAAGCAGCAGCAAGATGAGGATTTTCAAGCACGGAACAGAGCCCCAAAGCGACGTTGCAACAAGCATAAACACAAAGAGCTACTAACTCATCACGATGTACCGGACGAAGCAGTCGAGTTCCTCAGGTTCGAAACTTACTATCATGTATCGCAACGAGCAAGGACACGATGGTTCCTGGCATACACACTTATTCGCAATCCAATGGTAAGAACACCCATACTAACTAGGTAGAAAATAGTTTCGTGGCTAACCGTTTGAAAACTTTGAAAGCTTCGTCATTGTCGAAAACATGCCATAGAAGAAAAGAAAGAGAATAATGAAAATCAACAAGAGTTTGTTTAGTAATTAAAGGTGTGAATATGCAGCAATTACATATAATATATATATATATGTGTGTACAGCTACTATCACTATTTACAAGCTGTTGTTATGGGTTGTTATACACGTGCAACGACCAATTGGAGTGTCCAACCACCCGGGGTGAGCGGCAACCTCCACAAAGAACGTATCTCTACAGCCGCTTTCAGATCCAAATCAGGTATGCGCAATATAAAGCCAAGGATGAATATAAGCAGTATCATAAAGAAGGCAACAAAGAATCGCCTTTTCAAGCCTTTGATCTCGATTTCTTGGCGGCGACAGGCGTCTGACAATGCTCGCTGTTGTCGAACGCTAATTAATGGTGGAGAAGAAGGAGAATGGTATTCGTCCGTATGCGATGATGAAAAGGATGCGTATGACTGTTGCTCGTCTTCGAGTTCTTTTGAGGCCAAGAACGAGCTTGACGCATTTTTGAATGGTAACAACACTCGACTTCGGAAATCCTGAATTTGCTGCAAGAAATAAATAGGCTTGTAAGTACACTATGTAGCAGATAGGGAAACATATTTAAATAAATAACTCACATTTACACTCGCGGACACGCCTTCAAGAGCTGCAGTGACCATGCTACCACCAACAGGCGTTGAAGGTGGCTCCTCGATTGGGGATGGCGGGTGTTCGTCCTCGATTCGGGAGACTACTTCAACATTCGTCCTCTTGGATGCATTGTTCTTGTCTTCTGCCGTGCGGTCAGTGGTGGCCGCTGCCGCCGCTACAGTTACCTCACTGTCGATCTGTATTTCACGACCATTTAACATAATGGGACCATGCCAATATTCGTCATCTTCCTCGCCCAGTATGCCTGAGATCGTCAGTCGATTAACTTGGTTTCTTGACTGATTCCCACTGAGAGGTGCTATGTCCATTGATATTTTGTAGCCGATATTAAGTGTAAGGAACGCGAGACCTTTTGCAAACACCTTTATGGCATGCTTCCGAGGTCTATCCTTGCCAGCACTCACAAGGAGATGAGATGGCTCCGGAGCAAGCTCAGAAACTTGTAAGATAAGATTGCTAGACAAGTCTTGGTTGCTGTCGTCACCACCTTCTAAGCATAGCTTGATCTCGTAGCCGTCGGTAAACCGATGTAAATCGACAATAGATCGCAGTAACAGCGTTTTCTCATCCATATCCTTTGGTGGTCGCGAACTGGAGGACGGCGATTCGGAAGCGTTTGAGCTTCTTGAAGTGATTGGTGCAGGTATCGGCTTGATTTGAGGACTTCGCTTGTGTGGCAAACGTTGGCTGCTATCGCTTGCGCGTCTTGTTGACGGACTAAATGGTCTCGCTTTTGGCTGTGGGGAGCTAGTGCTGGGCTTTAGCACGTTGCTGATAGGAAGCCGAGGTTTCAAAGGCGCAAGTTGGAAAGCATTGCATATTGTCAATCGTCCCGATAGAGGATCATACGTCGTAGATACCTTAATCCAATCGATGCTGCCATCTTCATTAGGATATTGATGTCGACTATCGTCTTGTATTTTGCCTGCACCAAAGTTCTGAGCACAGACAGGCCATGCCAAATACGGAGGCGGTCCATCTGATTTCAAGTAGGCCTCTACCGACCGCAATCGTTTTGGCAAGCCAGTAGTAAGCAAGTTGCTCATATATGTTGGTACTGCAGTACCAAGGTCGATGGACGCAACAAGGGTGGCTCGCATCGAGGGTATAGGATGATTAGTTGTCGTTGTATAAGGGTCGATGCGCTCCAAGACCCATCCGGAAAAGTAAAATTCTGCCTTGGGGTGCTTCGAGCCTGCCGTTCCAGGATAATCGGGTATAAGTGTCTCCACATAAAGTATGCGTGTCGACGAGGTATTGATTGTTAATGTCGCTGTTTCATATGCTGTGCATGCACAGATATAGACTTCGCGGGATCTAAAAGTTGCATGCATTGTTAGTTAACAAGATAAAATCAATAGAAAGACAGAGCTAGACTTTACTTGAAGGGAAATATTCCTTTTATGAGCTGACGAACAACGTGGCATCCGTTGTTTCCCTGAAACAGTATTTCGCTTTCTTCGACAGATTCATCAAAGAGTTTTCGAAGACTTCCAGCATCGGTGACAAGAGAGGCGACTTCCTCCAGTGAAAATCCTTCAATGACCTTTGTAGCCCTGATAATAACCAATGGGTCGGGCACCTGTAGTTCACCGTCGTCTTCAGATCCACTGGGTGGTGTTTGATCGGAACTCTTGCTTGCTGTCGTTTTGGAACCAAGGCGTTTGCTGACTTGAACACCATCCTTGTCAGAGACAGATGTCCAGCCAAACTGTTGATCCGATATTTTGACGAGGAATGCAAGGGCTGACTGCGCCCGATCAATGGGATTGGTGGCCAATGAGGTAATAACGGGACCGGTATCATTCTTTGCAGCACCGAGGTCGTTAATGTCGCTGCCTTCTGCGGCTTTTTCCGTCGGATCTGCCGCATTTTCTGTAACCTCATCCTTTTCCTCTATCGGCTGAGTCGTGTCTTTCTCGATAGAAGTGCTGATACCGTTGACCAACAGATCTGCGCTTTCATGCAATTCAGGTTTAATCAAAACTAGTATCTTGCTTCTTTGTGGTATTATAGCATCCTCGTCATGCTCGATTTGAAGCCAGATACCCTTTGGATCGTAGTATTTAGACGACGCCCGCACTCTTGATGGTGGAGGATCGACGACGATGCTATAGGTATGACCGAGATCTAGTCGTGTACTGAGACGCACCTCTAACAGAGTGCTTGCATCATCCACATTATCTTTGGTTGTGAAGAGTTCAGTGGTCCGGACGTATTCGCACCGCCAGCTTCTTCGATTGTGCTCGTAGGATACATCCAACAGCGATCCATGCTCCAGTCTGATGAGATCGGGAGGTGCACCATGTTTCTTGTAGAAGTTGTATACATGCATTAACACCTCTGGAGAGTTACCCGAGAGGTTATTAGGTATATAGGATGGGATCCAACCCTGAGGATTCGCCTGCATCAGAAACTTGACAGAAACTTTGTCGTCGCCCGCCCGTTCTAACCGCCATCCCCACAAATCCAGTTGAGCGCGGATATATCCTTGCGGTGTGTTTGGTAAGGCTTGATGGTCGTAATAGTCAGTCGTACATGACGTAGCATAGATATTGATTTGGTATGGACTCGAATATACACCGCTAAAGACCAAGTAATCCCGAGGACTATATTGTTGAATCGTTACCGTTAGCTATATCATTTCGCTTGATCGTTACGTAGCAAAGAAATTACCTAACCAGCCAAAATCCCTTGACTTTATGTTGCCAAATTGAGCATGTAGGCGAAACCTGATGAACAAAGTTTCCATCCTCGTATGTATTATCCCCTAATATTCTGCCAGTTTATATCCATGCCTGCCCTAATTTAATGTGATTTTTACACTTACAGACTTTTCGTGCTCCTGTGCAGCTGATAACAGCTTTGACATCCCACACAGTACAATCTGTCCAGATAGACTCGCTCAATAAAGCGCCAGTAGGGCTGTTTGGTACATCGATCTTTTTGATCGCCACATGATTGTTTGTAGGTTCTGGTTTCTGCAAGACTTGCCAATTCCGACGTTGCAATAGTTCATCTGTATATCCGTGAACTTTTAAGATAGAAGGAGGATCTGTTTCTGGAAGCGCTGGTTTAGTCACTTTTGGCGTTTTCGGCGCAGTCGCCTGCTGGCTTTTCGTCGCATTATCATCCACTTTTTCGCTGGACAAAGGAATCAATATAACTCGGATCTCGTGCCGTTTGTAAGTACTAAATACTTACGGAACTGTTTGCTTCAAAGGTATGGGCTCTATCTTTGGTGCAACAGTTGTTTCCGGCATTGTTTCTGTCGAGTCTAAAGGTTCCATGCCTTCTATAAATATGTCGTCGTCCCCGCCTTCGCTCCTAGCTCTCTCTCCGCTACTGATGCTGATCGAGTCATGGTCGCTGTCAACGCTTTCGTCGTCGCTAGCTATCCACGGTTCCGACTCCTCTTCCAATATTGGCCATTCCTTCCCGTTGACGTAGATACAGAAACTGCCTTGATTGATGGGTCGCTTCTTCAACTGTAGCTGGACCCATATATCGTCATTTTCGCCGTACAGCAATGACTCGGAACCAGCAGGCCCTGAAGCACTGATATCGTCTGTCAAGTATTGAATCATCTGCGCTGGATGCTGGATGCTTAGATAATGGTCGTGCTCTCCTCTCTTTTGTGTTGCTGCCCTTTCGAAGCATCGGAGGCATAAATGTGCAAACTGGTCCTGCAATTTCGCCTGTAGCTGAGCGTCAATGTTACCACCATTCGTTCGTGACAGAATGATTGAAACATCCACTGCTGAGCCGGCTGACCATGGATCGCTGCTGATTTCGATAAGGATATCTGGGAGCGTTTTTATAGTCGCTTTGTGATCTCCAAACGTGTATGAAGAGCTGAATACATTGTCGCGAGACAGTGCAGGTGACCCGCGTCTATTGCCGTATTTCTGAAAATTCGATTTTGGTAACCAGACCTTTTCCGTTCTAACTGAACTGCCTCGTCGTGCAGCCACGCAATTCACGGAGGGAGATGGCATGAAAGAAATCGGAGACGACATGAAACTGTTTTTACGGTGCCGTAGTGGCGATGCAAACTGAAGTGGTGACCCATCGTGCTCCCAGGATGTGCTTTGCCATCTGCGCATATTGTAAGGCGATCGCCCTCCAGAAGGCTCGATATCAATACTACCGGCGACATTTGATGAATTCGATTTTGAAGATAGCAAGTACTGTATGGTCCATAATCGATCATCTGGATCATAATCCATTCGTCGTACTTCAAGTTCTTTGTCGCAATGGCTGATGAAAGGCGGTGATCCATGCAGTCCCAATAGCGACAGAGGGCCAGTTACCAGCGATACTATGTACGCCTCCTTTTCTGCATCTGTTGACATGGCTGATAGCCGGGAAAAATCGTTGTAATAGAGAATAATTCGCGAGTCCAAGGTAAGATCGTCAGCTGGTGCCATTGTTATATCATAAACAAGGTATGAGATCGGGTCTGGCTGCGAGCTTTCGGTGTCCGTTTCCTTCAGATTTGCTATGAAATGCAAAAGTCTGTTGCTCTTCTTGTTTGTCTTTTCGATGACAATGTTGCTAACTAGGCTTTAAGTATATCCTATCCCAAGAAATTTCCGTCAGAAAGTTCCTCGTACCTTTCGGTTCCATCGCTCTGCAGTCGTTGTTTAAGGATTACTGTATTCAGCGCAGGTCGATCAACGGTCTCGATCATTTCGATCTGATGATCCCCTGTGTACCCAGTCTCGGAAGTCAGTTGCCTGAACCCATCGTTTGCTGAAGAAAGAATCATCACTACTCACATAATTTTTTCGTTCCTGTTGCTTGGAATAATGAATGCCAACTCCCGAGAGACCAAATTCTGTCTGTACTTGATGCATATGTCAATACTACTTTGTACAAAGCACCATTTGCCTTCTTCTTTTCGTCGACATGTTTGTAAAGCTGTAGCCGAGACGATCTCGGCAAGTCTCGCGCGCTACGGATTTCCCACCGGGTAACACTTCGATTGTCGTCTGCATAAACCGATTTGTATTGTTCAATAGCAATTTCAAGAGCTTCCAAGCAAGACTCTCGAAAATGAGGCGATCTGCTACTGATCAGTAAGAGTAGGTTTCGTTGCAACTCTTTGTTACGTGCCTATCGCTTGTTTGCATCAAGGTCGAGAGAGGAGGATTTTTACAAAGCTGGAGCGGGTTTGAAGGAAAAGGCGGGGTCCCCACTGCGGAAGTGCGTCATGCAAATTCCGTCCTTTCTGTCAAATCTGAAGACGGTACTAAAGAGAGTGGAATCTCGCAGCATTCTATAAGACGTTGCTTGTCACTAGACAAGCATCCTGGCTGTACACAGTCCCACATAGCATAAATTTTGGTACTACATCTAAATCGTATCTAGATCTCATATATCTAAGCATCGTGAACTTGTTTCTGTCTGAGCCTTTTACGTAATTACTGCATGTAATCTGTATAAAGCTCTTTTCACAGAAACGTCATGCAGACAAACGTGCTTTGCAAAAGGAAAAAATGGCAGCTTTAATTGCAAGGTAGTCTACACGGCAGTAACGTTGCTACAGAGCCAAAGAATATGGAAAGACCACATATCGATATTAAACCTAATGCATACTTCTCCCAGTTGGACCGCTGGCAACCATGGTACTAACGCTTTGCTTCAAACGGGAGGTAGGTTGGGGTAGGATCTTTTGGTATAAGCTCGCTCACACCGCATGCGTGGACAGATTAAGTATTGTGTATTTGTGCAGAAAGATAATTTACGTGCAAATACAAAACACAGATAGAAAACTCGAGCAGCGTAAAACCATTCTCTTTAGCAATATGTAAACCTTTAAGGTTGAAGCTTGTGACAGTATCATAAAACCCATTAAATGCATAATAGCATTGTCGAAGGAGGATACTTAAATAGGTTGTATTGGCAGCAATCCTTCATCTTCTTTTTCTCATCAGCGTCGCGCTATCCCAGATATAGAGACAAACTGGATGATCTGCTGTTCTACAAAGAAGACGACACGACAAATGAAGCGGACGATGCAAAGTATTAAATTCTCGCTGAGTTCATTTAATAGACTCTTTGCAAGTTGATCCCAAAACAGTAATGATGACACAGAGAAATTAAAAGGGGGTTGAGAATGGAGGGATGAGACGACGAAGCATATCTTGTCAGTCGTTTTATTACTGCTTTCTTCATAATGAGACCCTTTTCGGTGGAGACGGAATGTTGCCAGTAGCAGGGAGCAGTGTAGCACAAACAAGGTCGTACACCCGAATATTAAAAGGATGTGGCCCGCCGACAATCAAATGAAAATTTCCCTTCTTTAGCCAAATGATGTTCAAAAAAGCAGCCTTTGCTTTTGCCACACTGTGTATTCTAGCCATTGCTACTGCGGTGCAGGCAGCAAGTAGTTCAGAGCATCGTCTAACAGCTTACATAGTCGATTGGGTAAGAAACAAAGATCGGGACGAGATTGTTCAGAATATACAACGTTGTCTAAAACAATGTATTATGCTGGGTGCGGTTTTAAAGGGGTTACCAGACTCGATACAGTGGGATCTGTTGGATCATGTCCACTATGCTTTCGCTATCCCAGACTCTGATGGCAAGTTGTCCGGTTTTGACAGTTCACAGTTAAAGTCAGGCAAGTTACTGGATGGTGATGAGGATGATGTCAAATATTACAAGCGTGGAGGTCGCTTGAGGTTTTCTTTTACTGATACATACGGCCAAAAACAGTTGTCAAGGAAGCACACGCCCACAAGAAAGGCATAAGTCTCAGCGTTGGTGGATGGACTGGTTCGCTCCATTTTAGCGGATTGGTGCGAACAGCATCAAAGCGTGAAGCATTTGCCGACATTCTCGTTAACACTTGCAAGGAGTATGACTTAGATGGTCTTGATATTGACTGGGGTAAAATGGGATTAGAAACTCGGAGCAATTTAGCCTGTTTATCTATACTTACAACATTTTCAATCTTTACAGAATATCCCAACGATCCAAACGGTGTCTCTTGTAATGAAAAGGATGAGGACGATACGCCAAACTTTCTCGCGTTCCTTAAAGTGCTACGCAAGAAGCTTGATGCGGCGTTCAAGGGCGAGCACAAGTGGCTCTCCGCGTCTGTTGGTGCCACTGTACTCAAGGGAAGCGACCAGGAACCTCTTACGAAGCTGAGTTCTGGCTGGGACACAGCACTAGACGCGTTTCAGATTATGGCAAGTGGAAACAATTAAGCATACTCGATGGTTACACTAAATTTTGTCGACTGCTCTTTTCTCTCTATATAGTGCTACGACCTTAATGGATACTGGGCAGAAAAAACGGGTGCAAATGCACCCTTGTATGGCAGCTCTTCAGACTCAAGCGTAGACCAGGCAGTGCGCGCATGGCACAGCGCTGGTATCCCGTACGACCGCATCGTTTTGGGAGTTCCCTTTTATGGATACACTGCGTTAACCACCCGACCTGCAACAAAGGCCACTATGCAGGTGCCCATCAATCATTCCAAGCCGCAGATCAAAGGTGACCAGTATGACTCTCAGGAAGCGGATCCATGTCCAGGAGCTGAGGCATCGTACTCTGGAGAATTCCAGTGGCGATCCATTCGCGAACAAGGTGTTTTACATAACAAGAATGGATGGAAATCGTACTGGGATGACACGACCAAAACTCCTTATGCTTACAATGCTGCCAAAAAGCAATATGTAACTTTTGACGACCCAGACTCGCTTTCTGCAAAGGTAGACTATGCAAAGAAACATAAGCTCCAGGGTATCATGCTTTGGTCACTAGATATGGTGAGTTCTGTCGTGTCCACCAGAAGAATACAACAGCAGGTGTGGATCTGCTTACTAACGTAAATATCTTTTCACTCTACTTTAAGGATGACTCGGACCACTCTTTGCTCAAATCCCTTCAAGATATAAGAACCTCATAAACTGTATATCAATAAATCACAGATGCCGCAACTTCTTTAATTTAGTTCAATCGTATAACGTTGATAAGGGATGCGATCAAGCGACAGCCTCGAGAACTAAATTGTTCGCGTCTCTGTCTGTGAATCACCATTTTCTATGAATTGCAAGACATACACTCCCTTAGCCGTTCTCGTAGATATTTTGAGTTATTCAGAATGAAAATTTGTTCGTCACAATGGAGGCATCATCTATTGAGGAGTTATGTGGTATTATATTTTCTTGCAAATGAATAACATAATAACAAAATGATAATATTAATACAGGCAAGGGGGTAACTTCTACAAAACAAATAAGATATAATGTACACACGATGAAATGCGTTTATGCCCATGTGCCCAGCACAGCCATGAGAGCCGCTCCAATGTACATGGATACCAAGCATACAAGCTTGTACGAGAAGGTCGAGTTTAGGAACCTTGTGTTGTGGTTGATTTCGGTGCTAATGAGAGAGATAAACGCGGTGTAAAGAAGGATACCAGCTGCTAAAGAGTCCAAGATACCCTGAGCAAGTGCGGATGATTCCGAGTAAGGATTCAGCGTCAAGTTGATACCAATACCAATAGCGACACCGATAGGGGTTGTCAGACAGAACGCAAGAGCCATCAGGAAAGGTTTCATGAATGAGTCAAAGTGCATTTCATTCAATCGAGTTCCCAGGGCAATGCCTTCAAAAAACTACAATATCGAATAAAAAGAGAGTGTTAGTTTTAAAGTATGGAAAAAAAAGAATTCTGGAGTAAAGTCTCAGTGTATCATTACCTGATGAAACACGAGGGCAATCAAAAGGGTTGTGAAGCCATCCGAGCTGCCAGTACCGAGGGTGATGCCAATAATGACAGAGTGCATGATAATACCCACTTCCAGAACAATTGTTCCAATATCCTTAAAGTGTGAATCGTTTTCAATAGTGCCAAAGGTGTATGTTTGCCCATGGTGATCAACGGCAAGACCATTTTCGTGAGACCCGAGCGAAGATGCATTTTCTACATCCTGGAGCTTTGCTGATGCCGCCTTGGCTTGAGCTGCTGCCTCTTGTGCTTGTTTCCTTTTCTCCAGGTGGGTCAGCATAGCCAATTCGATGAGTTGAATGAAGAAAACAGCAATGAGTGCAAATACGCCTGGGAAACCATGGTAAGTATGCCACCGACTTGATAAGCAAGGGCTCTCGAATCGTTCAAGTGCTTCGGGAATCATGTGGATGAAAGCGACTGCCAGAATAACACCTGTACCAACTATGGATGGGGGCATTGTTAGTCATATAAGTGGGAAGTAATACATGTTTGTGACAATCAAAACTTACAAAACTTGGCGACGGTAAGCACCCAGTAACGTGCAGCGCTTTGAGCATTAGGTTTGATTCGATGAAGGAGCATGGGAAAGTAAATACCTTTGTATGATGAACTTGTGAGGCAATGTATAAAGTTTGTAGATGTTTGTGTAAACAAAACTTACCGATAGCGGTAGTGGCCAAGATGATAAAGATAGATCCGACTCGCATACCAATGTTGAAATCTTCTACAACGTACGAAACGCAGTCTTCTGCAGACTCTGGTCCTCCATGCGCGTGGCCTTCGTGGCTTTCGGAAGATGCCGCTTCATCTTCAGCGTGTGTGTGTCCTTCGTGCTCGTGATCATGGGTCTCTTTATATAGTATTGTCAGTACAAACCGTCATCAACCTATATTGATAATAGTGATAAAGTAAAAAGGATACAAACCTTGTGCAAAGGTCAAGGCTGCCAGCGCCACAAAGCAAGAAAGTATTAGCAACTTTTTAAGAGTAGAGGATGCCATAAACAAATTGAATGTATACGGGTTTGAGAAAGTAAAACACCTTTGTTTCGATCTAGCTTTTTTATACCCGTGACCGTCAAGGTCCCCATAAATTTCCTCAAGCAGCCAATGAAACGCAAAAATCATTTTCGTGACTGGAGTCTGTAACTTGGAAGGTACTCATGCTTCCAGACATTCCATCGAGCTTTTTAGACTGGTAGCACGACTCTTAAACGGGTGTGTGTTTGTACACTGCGGATGTGACAACAACAGGCTCACTTGCCCTTATCCAGATTATAATTATGAGTCTATCTTTCAATGTTGATTTCATCAACAGTTGACTTGACTAGACCACTCAGCATTTTTTCGAAGGAAACTTCCCATGGAAACAGATGAACAACGATCCAAAGCTGGTTCGGATCGACCTCCGCCCTTGTCACACGTCAATCCGACGGACAAGTCAGTTTCATGTCTTGATCTTGCAAACAAATGCGCTGAACAGACGTGTATTTACTGCTCTGCTGATAAATCAAAACATGTCACTCGTACAAACAGTTATGGATCATTTGAGTATATTGCAATTTAAACTGGGACCAAAGTAAAACGACGCTAGACAGATGGTGGAAGAAGTAGCTTTTCGCATTTTTGGTAGAATTCGATCTGTTCAGCATATCTTCGTTCAATCTTGTAATGGATTTTTACTGTATATTTACTACATATCAAAAAAGGGATATCACTTTCAATTGTTTCTGTAGCATAGCAACGTGGGTTTGCGTGCCCAGGTTTTAGCATTTGTTCCTTGCATGTGATGCCTTTTAAGTCCAGCAACAGAGTCGCACGAGAAAATTTTGTTAAAAAGTTCTTCAAGCAAAAGATCGCGAGACAATGAGTGGCAGACCACAGCATCGCAGACTACCAAAACCAAAGCAGAATGCAAAGAAGAAAGCCAAAGAACCCGAGACATTTGACGATTTCATGTCTGGTAACGGCGATCCTGCCAGCGATCTGATTTTGTTTATGCTAAGACACGACGACATATAAAAAGAGGGTGTCGATCTCGAAGAGAAGGGTGAGCGTTACGGCAGCGGTGACAGAGCACAAAGATACTATGAGAATGCAGCAGACATGTACAGCAAAGCGCATGCTCTCAATCCTCAGGACGCTGACTGTCTCTACAACTGGTAATTACCATTCAATATGCCACAACCAGAAAATCACCAGCATTAACGATTTTTTGATAAAAATAAAAAAGGGGTCGCGTATTGTTCTTGCTTGTTGGATTCATGCCAGAACATGCCACGCCAGAAGACAAACTAAAAATGTTGGATCAATCTATTGAAAAATTCCGTGCCGCGTTGAACCTAGAGCATGGCAAGTCGGATGCCCAGTTCAATCTCGCTCAGGCCCTTCATCAAAAGTCAGAAATTCTGCAGGAAGCGACAGAACTTGATAATGCATATCAGCAGTCAGCAATTGGTAAAAGAAAAAAAAGAAAAAGAAGAACTGACATGTTCAGAAATGTTTTACTAAATGTGGTTTGATATAGCTCTTCAAGAAGCCATATCACTTTTTGAAACTGTTTACAAGTTACAAGAAAAAGAATACAAAGATCAACGATCGCTGCCTGAGCAGTCCATGGATACAGAAGGAAGGGAAGAAGAGGAGGAAGGACAAACGCAAGCAACGGAGACAGTTGAGAACACAAACGGCCAACAAAACAACGGAGGAGAAGGAGGAGAAACTAAAGATTATACCACAGTCACGGAGGTTGAAGCTACCACGGTATATTCCTTAATAGACACGTTGCTATCCCTCGCCGATACCATGACGACTATGGCATCCATGCTAGCATCCTACAAAGCATCCGTCGATCTTTTTAGTCGAGCACGATCCAACCTATCAATGGCGGAAAAATGGCTAGGAGAGGGTTCCGCGGAAGACAAGGAATACAGATCAGCGCATATACAGATCAATATCAAAGAAGCACAAACGCTTTCGGCGTTAGCGGAACGCATACTTCTTGCACAAAACAGGGTGGATCATGCACTCTTTCAACAAGCTGTAGAGCGGCTGGATGAAGTTGTTGAAAAGTACGATGATAGAAACATAGAAGCGCTGTGCGACCGCGGAGACATTTTGGGCTCGTATGCAGATGGGCTTGTCAAGGAATGCAAAGGCAACAAATTATCAGCGGACAGCGGCAAAAACATATGGCAGCTTTATGCACAAGCGGATCGGTCCCTCAAGGCAGCTCTCCAGCTAGAGCCCAAGAACCTAAACATTTTAAACAAGTTGGGGGACATGAGCATAGCACGCGCTAGGCTTGATCTGCCTGTAGCACAGCGAAACCGGCTGCAGCTGCTCAAGAACGCCGAGTTCTATTTTAAGCAAGCAGTCGAGACGAACCGACAGGTGCTGACAAGCGGATGGATCGGTTGGGCGTTCAGCACATGGGCTTTGCAAGAATGGGCTGATGTGCCAGATAAGAAGCAAGAGGCATCCAGGATTTTCCGTACGTGGTTGAAACGCGGTGGCTCTGGTGAGCTGTTTGGAGACCTGGCTGAAGATAGTGCTACTCTGGACCCCGAATTTGTTGATTGGGTGAATGACAACTTTCTCGAAGAAGACGATGAATAGATTATTGTACGACAAACAAAAAGTTCCCTAATAAACCTCGTCCCACCCTGCCATATTTTTCCTTTTCAAGAAGTGTATATATTGAGATGTCCATTGAATGCTTCGTTATAATGTTAGTGAGCAGGCGGATAGAAATTAGATATTGGATGGCTTCTGAAATCCATTTATTCATTACTCACACGCAAATCTAAGACAGTTTTAACTCTTTGGATATTCTGACAGTGGAATGTCCAGATTACGAGATATAAGCATTGTTTGTCTTCCTGAGTAGCTCGGTGTTATGTTGGGAATCAAAGTGATTGGAAATTCGGCGATATAATGCC
>KK100177.1:49491-73301 GCA_000611695.1 Rhizomucor miehei CAU432 | reverse complement strand
AATGTACTACTAAGATGTGAACTATACAAAATTATTAAAGAAACGATGGGGGATAATTGGGAAAAAGAGATAATACGATAAGATCTTTAGGGCAATGGGAAGACGGGGAGTCGGAAGTAGGATGACTCCTTGGTCAATAGACCAGACAAGGCGATGTACCATGCAATAAGAGCCGTAATGACGCCGAATGCACCACCGGCACGTTGGGTTGTGATGCTGCTGTTGAACTCAGCTGCAGCGAGCAGGACAAAAGTGAGGAACAAGAAGAAGAACAGGGAAACCATACCGACCGAGGCACGATGTGATGCGATCAACAAGATAAGAGTCATTAAAGCCCAAGCAACCAAATAGATACCGAGAGAGTGCTTCAAGTAGTAAGGATCAGTTCCTTCATAGGCAGCGGTGATGCCAGCACCGGGAATAAAGATGAGAGCGTAGGAGAGCCAGAAACCACCGTAGCTTGAGAATGCAGTGGCACCAAAGGTGTTGCCAGTTCTGAATTCCCACATACCTGCCAGAAGCTATAGAAATAAAAGAATGAGTGATCCATCGGTAATATGACCCAACGGTCCAAAATTTTCCATTACTCTACCTGAACGACACCACCGTAAAAGAAGGCCAAACCAACAACAACGTTGCTAGGAGCATCGGCAGGTCTACCAGCACCGGCGTTGTGAAGTGACAAGACAAGGGTGGTAAGGGCGAAAGCGCTCAGACCAAGAGGACCAGGGTTGCCAATAACAGTGCCTGATACTGCTGGGGGAGCAGCGACAGGAGCGGGGGCAGAGGAGGGAGCAGCAGACTTCGCTTCAACGTCAGGGGCGGCGGTAGTGGTAGGGTCAGCGTCGGATGGCATGATGGCAAGTAAAAAGAAAGAAGGTAGGGAAAAACAAATCAATGGAAAAGTGTGGGGTTTTTTATATGTGAGTGTGTGTCTGCTTGTTTGCGGCGGGTTCCTCGAGAAAAATTCTCTCTCTCTGGTTGGGTTAATTGATTCAACCGCAGACCACCTAAAGACAGTACAGGTCCCAAGCTTCCCAAAAAAAGACAGTACGGGTCCCAAGCTCCCCCCTGTTGCGCAACCCCTTTAGCTGCACTGCACAGCCTCCGTGTAATTGCCACTCCCCGTCCTTACGTCCATTCTTGACCAAACGCATGTATAAACCAACACGCTCACATTTTGTAAACATCTCCAGCCAATCTTCCTTTTTTTCTGAAACAACTGGCTAAACATTCTAAGCGGGGAATTACACACACTTCTCCACAATGCTGGGGTGGGGAGAAGAAGCAGCACTTTTTGCACTCCCGCCGCATCTAACGAATCACAAAGCATGACTTAAAAGTGCCCCGCTTACAGCGTGTGAGAAAATCTTGCTGATAACAACTTTTGTTTCATACTAAAACAAGCCATTCTAAGGAAAGCGCAACTGCACTTCGAATCGTCACTAAATGAAAGTCGACGGAGCGCCCCGACCATCCTAACGTTTAGGCGACTTGTTAAAGAATCATATTCATCGCTAAACTCGGTTTCGTTTTGCTAAACGCAACACAGACTTCGTTATTTTCATTAGCCTGATGCGCTAAGCCCTCTATTTCTCTCAGCCTTGTCCAGTCTTTTTTTTGTCGCCTTTTTGGTATCTGTCATTCACAGATCTACCCATTGTGTGCCAAAGAGAATCTTTCTCGGCAATATTAGCTTCTTTTGGTGTTAATAAAGAACTTCTGGATGCATACGGGAAATAGATCCATACTCGTACTTCTTTTCTTTTGGTGATACATACACAAGTACCTTCTTTTATGTAACATGCAAAGTCGGGTCGAGAAGCACACAGCATTACACAGGGACAATCGTGCAATTGAGGACAGGGCAAATACAGGATTTTTCCAAATGATTTGTACTGACCTGGAAACAATTTTGCACTCCGACAATTTTTCTTTTGCCCTATTGGTGGACAGTTTTGCGCCAAACCCAGGAATCACTTTGCGTTGTCCATTTTGCGCCGTCATTTTTGCATCAGCCCTTTTTGCGTTGAACTTTTGCACCGTGATTTTGCGGCAACCTTTTACATTGAACTTTTGCGCTAAGCATCGTCTCGCTCGCGGCTCAGCGACGTGTGCTCGAACTGATCCAATCGTGTCATGCTCTGGTTACATTTTGTCCCAGGCGCATAATCGTTCCTTCAAGTGCATGTCCTCGGGGCCTAGTTTATTTCTCTTTCGACAATTCTTCAATTTGCAGAACTCTAATCCTGGCACGAAGGTCTTCATCGACGCGCGGCAAAACTGACTGTCTGACTCCACGCCTACGCTTTGGTGGAGGCAGCAACATGTCCTGGTAAAACCGGATGTATTTGTGCGCAGTCGACTTCGGCATCCCAACTGCTTTCCTGCCTCGTTTGCGGCCACGTAACGAAGTTTGGGAACTGTATACACCTCTTCTTTGGTATATGTACGATGCTTGCGCTTGCTTTTCTTCTGCTTGTCATTTGTGGTAAAGGTTCTTGTCCGTGGGTCCTGCTTCGATGGTCATGGATCTTCATCGATTTCGTTTATGGCAGCATTTGGCTCCATGAAGTCGATGGTATCTCGTGGTATGATGTTTCGCGTGGCTGGCATTGTTGACTGATGGTCGCAAAACGTATCACTTTCTCTCGTTCAAATGTTCAGGATACCACGCTTAGACGTCCATGTTGTGGACATGCAGACCCTTGTACAATGGACGTTATAACAAAAGAAGCAATAGATCGGAATGTGGATGTGGCTGTGGACATCAAAGTAGACTTTTGCATGATTGTGGCAAAGTGCATCTGTAATGGATAAAGTAATGGACTGCGGGTATGGATCATACTGCAGACGCCAAGAGTGGATAGACACCTTTATACCCAGCTCTAATGGACACTGAAATGGTCCATAATGGATACTGTGATCACTGCCCATTGTTGACAGTTGTCTATTAAAAATGTCCGTAAGGAGTTTCCACATTTGTCTCCTTGCGAGAGCTCATTACAATTGCTCATACCAGAGTCTCCTCATGTGTCTCTACTTACAGTCTACTGCATTGTCCAATACAATTGTCCACTCTTGGCGTCTGCAGTATGATCAACACCCGTAGTCCGTTACTCATTCGTTGTAACATACGTTCTTCGGTTACCAAGTGCATCTCTTAGCCACAATCCATGACAAATGCACTTGCCACGTTCTCATGCAGGTGTCTACTTTGATGTCCACAGCCACAGCCCTGTCTGTTACTTTGCCCAGTGCAACGTCCGCTCTTTAGTTTCCCTATGCATCCCTTAGAAGTCACATAACAATCAGTGACAGTGTGTGCAAGTGATCTATAAAATAGTCTCGAACTTTTCAACTCCCCGTCACTTGAATACATCACTGCTCGCTTCCACAGCATGTCCCTGCAATTTGTGTACGAACTCAACTGCATTGCTGACGATGTCCTCGACGTGACACTTTACGCTGAAAGGCGCCGGCGACGAAATTGTTATACTGTAGTGTAACAGCAGTCCGAGCTCCGACGTTAAGGGTCGAACAAGACTTGTCATGTCTCTCTATTTTTTTTGAAGTCCTTGTTGCTTTTATCTACAAAATTACAAATAGCAGCGCTCACGACAAAAGATGGGTATAAAAACTATCAATGCTCTCCTATGGATGGATTACTTTTTACCAGCAAAGACCACCTTGGAATTGAACGCACTCTAATCCCAATTCCCAAATATCCAAGTGCTGCAGTGCCCATTGGCCTTCTTCGTTAACGTATTGCTTTTCCTTGCGCTGCACTTCATCCATGTGAATGTCCTTGTTGGGAGTCATTCGTTCTGGGTTCTTCTCCCAAGTATTTTCGTGTTCTTGATGGCATGTAAAGCCCTTCTCACTGTATACAACGGGCACATCAAACGTCCACGCTGCTGTGCCAATAAATTCAATGTCAACCCTGCAAATCACACGCACAAAGAGTTTTAGCCTCGTGTAATTCCAAATTTACATATCATTTTCCTCTGTGCTCTCATCTCAATTTACTTACCAAGCGACGCCGCCAGATTCTCTGTATCCTCGAACATCGATCCAAGTATCACGGTGAGCCATTGTGAAATCGCCAGCTTGATCTCCGAGGCGTAGTAAATTTTCTGTTGTCACGGTGACTGGTTCAGGCATTTCAAAGTTGCCCCAGTCTTGGTCATCAAGACGACAGGCATTGTACAGCATGTCATCATCAGGGAAAGCAGGCAAATTCACAATGGTGGGAGGCAGGTTGTCGTGGATGTTGTGTCGATCCTGATGCTGCAAATAAATAACGCCCTTCTTGAATGCATGCGATTTAACTGCATTGTGAAAATTGTGCGACCAAATGTCATCTAACATCAAAAGTTGAGTTTGTATCTGGGCGTCGATCCTTTTCCTTTTTTTTGGCACTAAAAGGGTGCCTCCTTCCCCAATTACCTTGATTCGTGCAAACAACAAACTCGCCGCGAGCAAATCGAATGCCCACATTCTTGCCCTCGAATTCGTGCAAGGGGGCATTGCCGTAATTTTTAAGTTTATCATGGATTTGCTGAGGTACACTGATAATTCGATACGTCAAGTATTCTGATCGGCGGAATCGCTGCAAGAGTAAAAAGAGAAAAAAAAGACATATGTCATCATCCCAATTCCACCCCAACTTTCAAAATATAACTCAGTAACTTACGAATGAATCTATGATGCGACGTCGATCACTTGGGGGATTCCATTCCACCATTAATAATTCGATCTTTTCCTGCGTATGCTCGGCCAACAAGTAAGCGCTGTCAATAAAGTTTTGAAGTCGGTGGTGTTGGTTGCTAAGCAATTCGAGTTAAGCAATTGTATTCTTTTCTTCCTGTTTCTTCTTATTCTTGTTGCTCGACAAGCCTTACCCAGCATAATCGTCCATCCGGGTTACAATGACAATGGAAAGGTAGTACGTTGATTCCGGGCCTGGTTCCAGGCACTTATTCCACTGGTTCCGGCTCAAGGTGATCTTTTCTGAAGTGTCTGCTACGCAAGTCGAAATGGTCGTGAAGGATCCCTTGGAAGAAGCCCGTGAGCCCGTAGCAGCCAGACTATACTTGGATGAGAGGCCGTTGCTGTGGAACGTCGAGATGGAGACGAGGAATATTAAAGAGATGGCAATAGTAGCCAGGACAGCAATGACAGCAGTCCGTTTTGACAGTCCCCAAATCATGATGCTCTAAAGGGTGATTGGGAAAAGAGCCAGAGTATAGGGGCTGTTAAAATAGAACTTGGGAAACTCTAAAAACCGGCAATACGGGATCAAAAAAGAGGAATTAGGGCTAGTTTTCTAGGCTCTTTTTTGCTCCGCCTCTTTTTTTTGTCTGCTCACAGCAAACAATGAGGGGATCTTTGCTTCACCGAGATCCGGGACACAACTCCTGCGGAAATAAAGTTGCTTTTCAAGCAATCGTATAAAAGATAAAAGGTTTTGACAAATAATAGATAGCGCCAAGAAACGAGATCGTCATCATCGTCCATTTCGTCGTTGCCGGCAGGATGTTTTCGGATAGAGTGTGGAGACAGCTGTGTGATATAACTTCCAGAAGAAGGATGTCTGAAAGATATATACAGAGATTATTGTCAGTTACAGAATATCCTTCATGGATGCTATTCGTAGAGAGAGGAGGTGTTATTTTTAGCGACGGTGCCTGCATTCCTCGTCCCAAAACAGTGAGCGAGACAGAGAGCCAGCGGGACTTTTGAACCTTGGCACAACGTGGACCTTCCAAAGCTGGGCGGGGCGGGGGGTTTTGGCTCACACATATTCACAGCTGTTGGCAACTCTCTCCACCACATCTTTTCATTCATTCCTTTTTGTCCCATCAAAAATCAATGTCAAGCGACAAAGAAAAGAAAGCGTACACTGCGCTGGACCAAAGCTCAATGCCCAACTTTAACTCATCATGGGTCAACTATAAAGGTAACTTTTCTTCGCTATTGTGTGAATGAGCACTTGGCAAAAAAGGTCACACTTCCCTAAACTTTTATTCTACAGGAGCTTGGTCGACAACTATATTCATTGTCATTGCGCTAAAGACTCTGTTCAGCATTATACCATTCATCTCTCCAGAAGCTAGCTGGACTCTGACGAACTTGACCTTTAACTTGGTACGTAAACTGCTCAATCGGTCAGATCGAGGCAAGGAGGACAAAAACGACTGACAACTTCTTTTGTTATATTACCTCGCATGACAACAATAGGGTCACTATATAATGTTCCATTGGGTACAAGGAATCCCGTTTGAAAACAATCAGGGAGCATATGATGGACTGACGTTATGGGAACAAATCGATGGTGGTGTCCAGTTCACTGCAACCAGGAAATTCTTTACGGCTGTACCGATTGCCTTGTATGTTGTATACAGAGAAGAATGGGACATGGCATCACGCGATCTCCTAACTTTTTTCTTTTTCCTAGGTTTCTTTTGAGTACCCATTACACTCATTACGATATTTTCCAATTTGCAATCAACTTTACCGCATTGCTGGTTGTCATTGTCGCCAAACTGCCGGTTATGCATCGTGTCAGGATTTTTGGAATCAACAAACTCGACTATGATATCGACTAGAAAACTCGACGCACAATCTTGAAGATATCCGCCCCGGCAATTTTTTTTTCTCTTGGCAATTTGTAACGCTGTTCTCTCTTTTTTCTTTTTCCTTTTCTCTTTCTCTTTTTTTCTTTACTACTTGATGATGTAAATACACACATACTATTCTCTCTTGCTCCGTGTAAAACCAATCAACCTCGATTACTACTTCTTTCTTTTTTTTTCGAATACCTTATGCATGATCCAGCATTGCCAAACTGGTACAATGCGGGTCATCTGCTGTATAGAGATTCGCAGCGCGGAACCGAATTGCCCGAAATGGAATCCACCGGGATTCCGCCTCTTTTTTGTCCAGGGTACTATGAGGGCGCAGTGTTGTCGATATTTCCAATATTACAGAGTCTTAAATCCGTTGCTGGCTCGAAAAAGATCATCATAAAATGGCGAGACATTATGTAAATGATTCGCACGTGCAAAGTTATCCTGATGCTATCTCTACATAGAGCAAATACCAAATTGTATACTTGTTTCGGAACGAGTAACACATCTGGCATATTTCTGTCGTGGTACTCCAAATATGTCTTTAGAAAATGCCATCTAGCGCAAGCAGACGAAAATTACTAATGTAGTCGCACCCTAACTTACATGTAGATAGTGGTGATACGTGGCGAAATAACCCCTTCGATCTCAACTCATTTAATATTTATTAAGTTGAGTTTTGTCTGAAACTAACATTATATGTGCAACTGTATTCGGATGCCTTGCATCTCATCAATATACACAGCGATCTTTCAAGCTTCTGGCTTTAGCAGCAGCACGATCCATGTTTGTAAAAAGATATAGCATGGGTTTCAATGCCTTGGTTTGCAAATGTATTATTTGTTTTGTTTCACTAATTGATTTTTGTTTTATACGAATGAAGCCCAAGGATAGTCATTAGTCATTATTCTTACCACCTCTCTTTTCTTTTAAGCACCTTTTCTTAGCATGTTAAGCGACACGCGCAAAGCTGAGCAAGAGATTAACCAAAACATTGAAAGAGCATCCAACACTGCTCAAGACGAAGTTACGCGTCTTCGAGCTGAACTGGAGGATTTGAGACGCAGAGCCGGACCAAAGATCGAAGAAGCTGAAAACTTTTTGTGCTCGCCACCAGCTCGCGGTTTCTACCAAGGTAATATAATCAGGTGCTCAGTACAGAGATGTTTATTGAGAGAGTTATTAATAAACATGGTCGACGCTGTAATAGGTCTTATTGTCGGTGTTATGCTGGTGCTCGGTTACGCCAAATGGAAAGGTGGTCTCCATTTCAACTAACTTTTGTTGCATGTAACTAGTACTACGTACTAGTTGTTAGTCCGCCCATTATTACACTATTAAAACAGAATGTTACTCTTTTCGTATATGCTACTCGTTTTTAAAAGGGAAACGTAGTCCTATAATTTCCATTTATACTGTAACGGTTCTATCTGCGTCCTGCCTTGATCCACCTCGGAAAGGAACTCAGCCAAAGAAAGGGTTCTCACTATGACATACTACATTTTAGACACTACATATTTAACAAATTTAAGAAGACACACAACTTACGCGGCTGTTCAGCTATTTCAGCCTGGACTTTGGAGGAACCTAATATACCACGGTTACTCTACCCGAGACAGCAAGAACATAAGAACAAGATGAATAACATACCAGACTCGATTTTCGCCTCACGGACAGCAACCCTTTCATTCTCATTCTCCAAGAAGCTTTCGACGCGGTGGATGAAGCACCCTTCGAAAATAATAATGGTCAGGATGAACATCGCAGGACACAAATCTAGAGTTGTCTACTTATGATATCGTGCACATCCCGAGCAGTGTTTCAAGATGTCACGATACCGACGTTGAATGTTGATGATGACGATCCGGATACCTTCCATGTCTATCAATACCAACATAAGTAGTCCGGAAACAAAGGAAGGAAAGATACATATCATTAGCTTACATTCATACTCGACTAGTTCGTCCAGGAAGCCGAAACCATAGCGTTCGTTCGATACACGAGACATTTTTACAATCAAACGAGCTGCCATCCAAGTGCACTGTACGACCAGCCAATGTGATCTCGGAAGGTGCAGTGACAGCGACAGCAAGAGAGGAAGTGTGCTACGTCTCGCTTTGTACCCACTCTTCGCCGTCGAACCTCGACAAGCCTGCTGGCTTCATTACCAGGGTGTGTAAAACGCTCCCGTCCTCCTCCGTAACTCGTCAGGCATCGATGCTTTCGACCATTTTTCTCGTGACAGAAGAGTTGAAACTAACAGGGTTCCACTGGAATGCACAATTTTTTCATGATATGTCGCATGGTTAGTCAAGGGGGAAAAGAAAGAAGAGAGTCTTTTCGTGTTAGTGATGACGGAAATTTACTTGCACGAAGCACCACCCAAAATGGCTGTGTGGCACACACATATTAAGTATGCGTCAGGATTGATATACTCCTAAGTAGCAGCCTTGCCTGATACTTGAGGCTTTCAGGGGATACGAACAATTGAATCACTAAACTTTCCGTGTCGTTCAACGCACTTGACCAAAGATCGTAAAATACCTGTTACAAGATTCGTTGCTGGTCGTGTGGCATTAGTATTGAGCTTCACGGGTCCTTTGAGACAGAAACGCGAAGCGTCTGCGTGCTTGCATAGAGCTTGGATTTCATTGTGTGGCTCGTATACCACAAAGGAGTGGAAAGATAAGAAAAGCATTTAAGCTTTGTATCTACTTGAAAATCATTCAACATATATATGGTCAAGCAACTTACACATACAGACCGGTTTCCAGAATAACGACGCTTTCCTCATGTACAATCAGATAAGAGAAAAAAGAAACAATGATTTTGTGTACTAGAATAAGTGTGAGACGGTTAGTAACCATGAATTAGCTACTATTGCCCATTTTAAGTCTCTCTCTCTCCATTGTTTGCGGACCTCAAAAGGTATAGCTTTGGGAGCGGCATTGCCTTTTTGTTCCTGGAACTAAGGTTACTCAACTTTCATGGTAACGGACGATTTGTAATTTTGAAAACTTAGGGCAACCTAGACTGATCAATCTGATTCTCGTTGACAGGGTAACTGCTTGGGAACACGGAATAAAAGTGATCAGGGTGGCCATCGTCTAGGAGGGTCGTCAGCATCCCAGCAGCATTCTTCTCAAGGGCACAAGCTTGGCGGCGGCAGCAACGGTCAACCGAGCGGCAATGCCAATAACAGGGAAACCATGCTTGCTGCTGCTGAGCAACGAAGACTTCAAGTATGTGTGTAGTGATGCAATGTTCTATCACTAGAGGAGCAGTAAGCAGAATATCATCTAACTTTTCATTGTTTCTTTCTTTCTAGTCTGAAAACAGAGGTGCAAAGCCCGGAGGAAAACTGAGCAAAAAACTTGCGGAACAGAAGCGACTCAACCCATTGCAATCATCTTCAGATCAAGAAATGCCAGAGAGAATAGTGGTAAAGTATATCTATTCACATCGTATTCTCCATAGAAACAACTTGATCGTCAGGATATTCTGATTTCATTTTTTGCATACTCTATAGTGGGATTAGCGCCAACAATATTAATAGTACGGGAACAATAAACAATATTATATAGTTTTGATACCTTTAGCCATAAGTCCATAAATACGTTTAACCAGTCTCGTAAGGAGAAAGTGGAAACAGAATGATAAGCCGAAGACGGGGGTGGGGATTTAAGCGGCCCGGCACAGTAGTCCAGATTCCATAACACACAATTTTTTTCTTTTTTTTCTGGATTGGCATGTCAGCAGAAAGAAACGACTTCTGGTCGACCAGCAACAGCAACAAAAGCAGCAACACCGTTTAAGTCGAAAACTAACCGTCGATACACGCGAGCCGTACGTGAGCATCCGTCCCGTGATCAAAAGTAAGGCCTGGATACCTTTATGCATAAAACTTGCCTAACTTTATATTGCGTGCTGTTGCAGAAGCGGACAAGGAAGCTGCATACACCTTGAGCGAGGCTTACAGAGACGATCCAACGCTGCGATGGATAACAGGATCAATCAAGGACGAAAAGAAACGATTGGATTTCTACCAAGATGTATTTAAGCAATTGATTCGCACGGCGGCCCATGTCAGTCGTGAGCTTGCAGTGCAAGTGAATGGTTGTAAAGGGGTCCTTGTATGGTCAGAAGGCGATAATCAGTGCTTGACGATACACAATGCTCTCGGCAAGCGAGGTTTATTTTCCTCACCAGGAGGCATGTCTGCTCTGGTATGCTTAAGAAAGATATATGCAAACTCGTCATCGTCTTTTGTTCGAAGCGCTCAATCATTTTGAAATATAGCGAGCTGCCATGACCCATCACCGTAATTTTAGCAAAGCAAAGAAACATGCCATGAGCGGCAGGCCGCATGTGGTTATCAATTATCTGGGTGTACTCGCTTCCGACCGAAGAACGAGTCTAGGCACGAGTCTCGTCAAATATGTCTTGCAGAAGGCAGACAGTGCACAGATGCCAGTGTTTGCAGAAGTATGGGGTGAACAAAATCTCAATTGGCTTACTCGTCTTGGGTTCCAGGTCTACACAGAAACTCGTCTCTGCAGCGATCCGAGTATTCCGTCCTCTTACTATGTTGTTCGTGAACCTCAACTTGCCCCAGATACCCCATTATCACCCACTACTCCTAGTAATAATCTACAATTAGAACCTCCTAGAGAAGAACCTGTTTCTGAAGAAAAGTAAAACGAAATATGCTGATATTGCCATTTTTTTATTGTTGAATGACTCATGGGAATCTCAAATGCGTGGCTGTGTAATTGTTCTTTCTTTTAGTGTTGGTCTTGTTGTTGGATATGCTCCAAGAGCGATTGCCTTTCTGGGTCCTCTACTTCGAAAAGACGCTCCCATTGATCCTCAGGAACAAGTGCACCAAATAATCGGGTCATACTATCACCGAGCTATCACAAACACATTAGATTTAGAAAAGGAAATGTTTGCTCGCTAGTAGATAGTAAATCCTTACCTTGTCCAGTTCACGGATGATATCTTCCATCATTGTTACGTATGCATAGTAAAACACGTAGATCTGCTCATTATCCAAGAAGCGCTGGGATTGGACGACTGGAAGATGTCGCAGATGGTGTATCAAAGATTGCCATGCATTTCGAGCAGGTGGGAGATAGGGTGGCAGAGGTGTCTTGAGTCGTAACGCAGATGCTAATAGATAAAAATACAAGAGGACATTGCCGACCATCTCGCGTCGCTCCTTGCTGACAGGCATGATAAAATCCTTTTGCACATCTTTGTACCATGCATCCTTCAGGACTACCGTGCGCATCGATAGAAACTTGTCTACAATGTTCTGGCAGGAGCCTAGCATTGCCCGGTAGGTCTCGGCAGGAAACCGGCCTTTCAGACGCGGTTCGTTGGGCGTCTGTGCCAGCAAATCTTGCAAGTCCAAAAGCGAGCGCTGCATCTTGAGTTCGACTTCTTCAAACATCCGCTTTGCCATTTCTTGCTGCGACTCTCTGCTCGCAAGCTGCTGACAGCTGTTGCCTTTCGAGTCGGGTCCAAGTAAAAGCAGAGCACGCCGTTCGTCGGATCTTTCAGAGTAAATCGAGACCAACTTTTGGTAAAGCCAAGCGAGACGCAAGAGGAAATCGGAAAGACCTTTGCGCAACTCGACGCGCGCTTCGTATGGCCACACATATGCCGTTGCAACGAGACCAAAGACTACACCGACCAAAATTGCAACGCAGCGTTGTAGAGCCAGTCGCCATACTTCGACGGTGTTTTCTTCTCTGTCGTTGTACTTGTTGAGCATGACAAGGTTGTATGCCAGCAGGGTGAATTGGCCGAATTTGCCGTGCTTGTGATTCAAAATCAACCAAAAATTGGGTATCGAAAAGAGCCAAGTGAGTACGGGAAGAACGTACATGTTGGCCGGGAATAACATGTAGAAGCACATGGCAGAGTAGCAACCAAGAACTGTGGAGAAGATACGGTAAATGGCTACCAAGTTGGTGCCTCCCACTGTAGGTGTCATGACGACCATAAGCTACGTACGTAAAATTAAAAAGAAAGTTTAATAATAGAGTTAGATACGATATAGGTCCTATTTGTCTTGCATTATTCTTCTTACCGTGATAAGTGCCCATTCCATACGCCATTCACGGAACCATGCACCTGTCGAATCCAAGAAAGCAGGCGTGGCTAACAGCACGGCAGCAACCATAGCCTTGAAAGCATATCGGATCTTTTGAAGCTTGAACATTGAAAACATTCGCCACATTTTCAAAAAGAATCTTCTCCACTTTGTTTTCGGTGCTGGTGTGTGGAGCGTATTCATAAGATTGCGTTCATTCGGAATAAATGCGTTGAATGAAGACCTTCGCTTTGTTGGCGCTCTGGCTAAATTTCGCTTTGTAATTAATGACATGCAAACCATTACCCAGGTTTCGTTGATGACTTACGTCCTGCACTATATTTCTTTGAGAATATCTGCCACCAATGCATCTTTTTTGTGCGTTCTTCTGCCTCGGATAAGCGTTTTACAGCTCCAACAAGTGTGATGAGTTCCCTTGCAAATTCGATCATGTTAAAAACGAAAAAGTAAACCAGGAACACATCTTCTCCAGGTGCATCATCAATGGATTGCTGCTCGCTGTCGGAAAGTGCACGAAGATGGCGTAATCGATAGCGTTGGAGTTTATCCACTGCATGCCGTTGTGATTTTTCAAACAAGGTGATAGCCTTGTTCAGATTTGCTTCCAGTACATCAAAAGGTGGAACGGTACTTTTCACACGCGGCGATGCCGTTGACGAGAAATGGACCTGTAAGTGATGAATAGTCTGCTTGCATGTGTAAGCTAATGATTTAAGCGGCTGCCGGATACCCGAAATAAACTCTATCAAGAATCCATTCTCCATCTCGTATTCGGTGCCTGTATCGCCCTCACTAAATTGATCTGACAGCGATCGCAGTAAAGGCTGCGACGTGGCATGCTGCTGCTGCTGCTGTGGTAGTGGTGAGCCTCCAGGATGTTCGTCAACGACAGGCAAGGCCATTGTCTTTTGTCGACGCATTTCCCTCTCGTATCTCTTGCGACGGTAACTTGGCTTGACATTCCAGCTTTGCGCTGGACCGGATGTCATCTTGTCCTTTCGCAAGCGATTGCGGGTCTTTTTCAAACTGCTCCAAGTATTTTCCTGCTTTCCATCCTGCTCGCCACTCATACGCTCAAACTGGATGCCACAACTGCTCCGGAGACCACCGACATGTTGTGCAAGGCGTTGCATACTCAATACAATCTGCTCATACTCGTATGCTCGTCCACGGACTTGATCGTTCCACATAGCTTCGAGTTTTGCCTCCTTGAGGGATTTTTGCAAGGACGTGAAACTCGAACGATGTGATTCAATTGCTGTCTGTAATGTTTTGTTTGCCTTGAATTCAGGCAGATCATCATCCAAAAGGAAAGTTTTCGTCAACAGTTTCAGTAAAATCTTGTACGACGAGAGCGTGGCTTCCAGATCAGTCCTATATAATAGAAATAAGAGACAATTCGTTTCATAGAAAAACTTAATGAACCGGGTCCCCGGGAAGAAAAAACCATATGCAGGGCAAAAACTTACTTTAACTTTTTTGTGGCGGATACGGGCCAAAAGATGAAACAGCACAAAACTGTGATAACCGTTCCAATAGCCACGGCGGACGTAATTTGTTTAATGCGAGTGGTATCAAAATCGCCCCTGTTTGCAGAACCTTCTCTGACGACAATGATGAAGATGATGATGAAACATAAGCTTGATGCTGTGAGCCATTAATTGTTTAGTAACTTGGATACAAAAAGAAAGATTAATATCTTTTTTCTTTGGTCGTTACCTGTAGCAACCGGGGGCTTGTTCCAATGTGCCTTGAGAAATGAAACAATAAAGGTGGCACCTGCGAGCCAAAAACACAAGGAAATGGTATGCGCCACGACATACATGTTTCTATCCACGAAGAAGTCGGTTGTTACCATGGAACCCAAACAGATTGCCACAGCAAACAAGGTATAGCCCCATCCATATGCAGCTGCTTCCACCATGCCGCCTAGAGATTTTGCGGGGTTGAAGAACACGGTTGCTGTGGCGACCAGATGACTTGATGTTCGATTGTTCCCGATAAGGGCATTAAGCGTAGGAATAAACGTAAACAAGGTTGCAAGAAAGTATGCAAAACTGCACTTGAGAACAAGTCGTTGTTTGGGTGTCAGGATTGGCGAACAGTTTCTCAAGTGAGATGTCAACTTGCTCCAGTAACTCGATGTGGACTCGTCGTCATCGATAACACGGCGATAAGAGTGTTTGCCTTTGCCTTTGTCCTTCGCAGGAAAGAATGGTTCGTCTGAATCGCTATCGTTGGAAGTTGATGATGAGTAAGTGCCAGCCGTTGCTGCGCTGGCGTATTGTGGAACTGTATCACGTAAAAGTGGCGTTGTCTCAAGCGGCTCTTGGCTGTTGAAAACAAACAAATAAGCGCGCAAAATTCACATAACCTTAACGACGATAGTTGTTACCTTGCATGCCTGTTACACGAAGTCTCCTCCTCATCTGGGTGGTCTTCCTCAGTGCTTTCCTCGGCCGTGTCGTGTTGCTCGACTTCTGGTAACGTCGACAAAGAAACTGTGCGCTTTTGAAGCGTTCCGTCATCAAGAACAACTTCGATTTCGCTGTACGTTGAAGGCGATCGAGTCGGGAGATCAAGGGCGTGATCCGAAACTTGTCCGAATGACAGTTGAGGCTGATCGCTTAGAAAAGAGCGCGGGGACGTGGACAGGTAATGCGTTCCATGGCTGCTGGCAGGAAATGGTATTGGTGCCGCATTCCTTGGTAACCGTTTCTGTGGTGGCGATTCGCTCATGCGGGAATAAGTTGGAAAAGGAAGGGTTTTGCGCTATCCCAATGTCTTTCATTTTCTATACGCTTTTGCCTTTCCATACAAGGAAATCCCTCCGTACTCCCCGTAGCATGAAAATGACCCTATCCCGGTCAACGCCATCTGGTGCCATGCTACACTTTAGGTGTTTGATTTACTTTGATATGTCCGTGGCAATGATTACGGGTGTATCCGATTGCCTGGTCGCTGCAAATGAGCCAAAAGGATGGAAAGGCATATAACTTCATTACCGATCATACCCAAAATCTTATTTCCTTATCAAGATCAAAAGGATGATGCAGGTCACACATGAGACAATTTAGTGGCAAATAAAGCTTTGGTGTTAAGGGTATGATTGACAACTACCGAAGCAGCTGAAGCTTAACATTGACAACATTCCGCGCAACGAGATATAATCCAGAAGTTGTTAGAACGATATACGAGTTGGAAGAAAAAAAATAAAATTATGGCATAGATGGATACACATTGTGATCTAGAAGCATTGTATGCAAGAGGAGGATCCAGTCTTATCCGACGGTACAAAAGTCCAAAGAATTTGCATGGCAACGGCCATACATAAGCAGACGACAGGCATGGCCAAAATACCGAAATGACCTGCAATTTGACCAGTCAAAAATGGAAACAACGCTGCGCCTCCCGCACCGAGACTTTAAGAACAAGAAAAGAAGGAAACGATTCATTAAAATGGATGACTCTTCAATAAAAATGGGTACAAGCTTACCCTGCGATGAAACCAATAGATGATGCATGCAGATATTTGGGCAATACTTTGGATGCCAATGCAATGGTGCTAGGGAACATGGGCCCCAGGAGAAAACCTGTCGCAACAATTCCTAATATGATTCATTCATATATATATATAGATAAGTATACGATATGCAAGCCATGTATGTGGACGAGGTTCAGTTTACCGATGGAATCCACTATCAGGTTTGGCACGAGATATATCACAATAAAGATTGCGATCGACATGAATGTAAACAAGGTAATCATTGGTCTTTTCTCCGAACTTCTCTGTCAAGAAGCCAAGGATAATGCGTCCGACTGCCAATGCAGCCCAGTACCCTGCAGCGACTTTCAACATGGTGCTCATGTCTCCATGGCGACCTTCCACGAGATACGTATAGCCCCATCCACCAACAGTTACTTCGGTGCCGACGTAGACCAGAATATAAAGTGCCCCGAGTATAGTCATGGGATGTGTCATGGCTTCACGGATAATATCATTTGCTGCCCTGGGGCTCCTTGGTGCCGGAGCAGAGTCCGATTCTTCTTCATCAACGTTACTGGGCTCGCTTTCATGCTCATTGTGATCCATCTCTGCGTCGCGTAGACCAAACCAAGTTATTGCCAAGTTCAGAACGGCAAAGGATCCGAGAGCGACGTAGAGACCGTTCCATGGAATATCAAACGCTAATAGGATATTGCCGACGACAGGTGCAAGCATTGCACCCACTCCATAGAGTGCTGACATTTTCTTCTTTAACCGCGTGCCTGTGCTATTCTTTCATGCTAATGGAGGAGGCTTACCATGCAAAATATTTAACATTAGAGTTGCCTTTGGAACATTGCTGGTGTAAACATTCATTCCTGCATCAAGCAATGCTATCGTCCCGATAATGTGAGAAACTTGTGCTCATTTTGTTTGTGACAGTGAGAACATGCATAGACATACCGATACCAGCACCCTGAATGAGCATAAGGCATGCTATGACAGCAAAGGGAAATCCCATGCATAGTAGCAGATATGCAATGATTAGTAGACTTGCTCCAAAGTACAAGGCTCCCAATTGACCCATTCGGTGAACCAGGAACCCATTTGCAGCCGCACTGACAAAGTAACCGCAAGAGTTACACAAGAACAACAAGGATACAGTTTCGTTTGGAATGCCATAATATTGCTTCAGACGTGGAATGATTACGCCCTAGGTGACAGGTGTAAGAGAAAGAGCCTGAGTCCACCACCGATCCCGAGACGCGCACTTACGATGCTGCCATCATTGAGACCACAGACCACGCTAATGAAGTTTGCTGCTATGAGCGGGCGAATGTACGGTTTGAGGTCAGCAAAGGTCTCTCTCTTGGGTGAGGCCTGTGTCTGTCGTTCTCCCTCCGGCAAGAGTAATGCTCTTTCTGGGCTGTCAGAAGCCTCCTCGTAATACGAGTGAGTAGAAGACATGTTGTTGGTAAAAAGAAGGCTGTGGTAATAGGCAGCGCGTGCAGCACGCAGGAGATGGTTCCTTTTCAGAATTGTGCACCAGCAGACACGTACCGCTTTTCGATTTGGAAAGGGTCTCTAGAAAAACCTTATCCTCGTACTGACAGTGTTTGCGGAGACTTCCGTTGTAAAAAAACGTCGAATTCTCCACCTAATTCTATAGCTTAATATAAAAATCATGAACACAGAGTAAGATTCGTCTACGGCAAGTTGCGAAAGAATTTCGTGCTATGGCAATCTCTCCTCATCCTCTTCCTGCAATAAATCCAGAACAACCACCCTCCGTTGCTGGTGATAAATACGTAGCAGTCTTGTTCGATTCTACAATAATGAAAACAATAAGATAGTTTTATTGTTCAATTTTACTGCCTAGATGCTTCTTCGTTGCATATCGTTTTTCTTATTGTATCTTTGCCCATCCACGAGCCGATCTAGAGTATTTATGTTGTGTGTTACTAAAATTAGTCCCTCACGACGCATCTTCCAATCGTTTGATTCACATGAAATGCGTCCTGCAGCAGGCGACAAATTGTTTCTAGGTCTGCTGGATTTCAATGCAGCAGAGTGATTTGCGTATCTCTATTATGTACGTCGCTCTACAGATCTTGCATACTGCTGATCGTATGCATCATAGTTAGTTTGAATGCCTTCTTATACGGTACAAGTAGCAGGCAGAGTACAAATTTATCACGGTATATGTTGAGCCTATGTTTATCATAATACTGTACAATCCAAAGGCATAGTAAATTATATAACTGGGTTCTATGTGGGAATACTATGAAGGGTAACATTGTATGCTGGCGAATATGACTATAAAGCTAGTATCGGTTCTTGAATACGACGGTCAAGTTTCTGGGTGCAGCGTTGGCAAAATGCTTCAATTGAGGATCATACTTGTGCACAGTGGAAAAAAGTTAAGAAGAGAGTCCATTTGTGAGTATTTTCATTTGATCTATTAGGATCAAAGTGACTTACTGAGCATAGTTAGCACAACACGTTGTTCCGAAAGACTAAAATTCATGCCGATACACTGACGACTTCCGTTGCTAAACGGTAGCCAAACAAGACCCTTTTGGTGCTCAACCTCTGCGCCTTCCGCAAACCGATCCGGTATAAAATCGCTTGTTTTTTCCCATACGGCAGGATGACGATGGATGGCTGTCAAGTCGACGGATACGGCCGCGCCTTTTGAAATATAGAGATCTCCAGCATACATTTCCTGCACTGCTTGTCTGTTTGTAAGGAATCCTGCAGGTTCCATCAACCGTAAGTTCTACATTTAGAAGATATTCGGTGTTAACAATAATTTTTATGGTATCTTTGTTCATTGCATTCCCACCACCAGGAGAGCATATTTACCTCTTTGAGAATCATATCAATGTATTTCAGCTCCTTCAGTTGCTCGGCAGTAGGAAGGACATCTTGCCGTTCTTCTCCAAACACCTCGATAACTTTCTGTCTTGCTTTCCTTTGAATATCAGGATATTTTGCCAAATGGTAGATTGCAAAGGACAAGGTATTCGCTGTGGTACTCATGGCCTGTTATGGAGACACTAAGACGGTGTAAGCAAATGCTCATCTGTATTTGTCTTAAGTTTTGAGGCTTACCAGCCAGGAGGAAGATTGCCAAATTACCCTTAAAAGGCGAAACGTTGAGATACCCGGTGGACATAATAGTTTTGTAGAGAGACAAAATGTATAACTTTACCCGAAGATCCTCGTCTGTCGTCATTCGGCGCACATTATCGAGTTCTCCTTCCATAATCTGCGTCAAAAGGTCCTTTTGATTATCCGGTACATCGATGTCCTGGGTATGTCGTTCTCGAATTTCTTGACGTCTCTTTTTGGCCATCTCCAGCAGCAAGTCGTTCAATTTGTCGACACCGCGTTCTATCCTTGGACGGGAAGGATTGAAATACTGTAATACAATGTCCAGCTGGGGTGCCAGAAATATCAATGGATCCCGGAGGCCAATTTGAACATTGTTGTATGCTTTGACATATGGCGAATTGTTGTCATCCAAAGCATTAAAGTTCAACGCTAAATTGTAGAAAAATCATCAAATGTCAAGCTAACCTGATGTAAAGATAAGCAAAATCAATTGTACAGTCTTTTCTTTTTCCCTTACCAAAAAGACCACGCGCTAGTGCATCAAGTGTTATTCTTTCCATAAGATAGATAACGACAACAGTCTGGCCTTGATGCTCATCAATTCTCTTGTAGACTTTGAGCATGAGGCTTCCAAATACATCGATGGGCATGGCACGGTGGAATGGTGGATTCAATGATTTGCGCTGGCGTTTCCATATATCACCACTCGAGAACACAATGTTTGTTCTGCCTGTAAACTTGGTAGCATGCTCGCTTAACTGTTACTTGTCTGTTTTTCTCCCACCTCAAGGTCATGAGACGAAGGTTGTTGAGGCGACCCCTTTGTAGGCAAATAGGTCGCCGTCTCCTGATTGGTGAGCTCGATAACTTTGCTGTCTGCTTCGTGAGACGCCACAATGTACGAAAGAAGGTGATCATCTTGAGGGGCTGGAAGTTGCCATTCTTCCGCTGCAGAGTTACGCATAAAACAATACCATTAACACTTAAAAATGGTCCGTGCTTCTTGTATAACTGCAACATTTACCTGAGTGAGCGACTATGAATTATTTTTCTGACCTCCTGCACTCATTGCAAGACTTATATTCGCGGAATATAGGCTCAAGTATTTCGACGGTGAAGTTCCTAAGAGCAAGTAGAATGCTTCCAGCACGTCAATAAAGAGGGCGTCTATCGCTGCTCTTCGTTCAAAAGAGCGATAGCATCAGGGTGGGTCTAGTACATATCTTTGCTGGAAACCGTGATGCTGTGGAACCCAGGGTTATCCATCCTTTGCTACCGTCAGATAAATAAATAAGTGTTGAAGGTTGGTATTGGTGCTGTCGCTGTTTTTGAATTGCTTAAGAGTGGAAAAACAAACGTGTGCCAAGGGAGAATAAAGGTTGGAGAGAAACGAGTAAGCGCTCAACAATCGCTCGACTGAAAATTTCCCTTTGAGTCATTGTTTGAGATTTTGCATAAAGAAAACATCGGCTGATGGTCTTCTTTTCCCTCTTATTCTCTTTTCTCCCCTCTGATCTTGGTTTTTGTACAATAAACGACAACACTACGTCGAAGACAAACACCAACAAAGAACAAAGTAATAAGGGCGATTCCAAGAATGATCCCAACAAGAGTGTATACATAATAATCCTAACAGATGCACCTTTAACGGTTATTATGCGCTCCTTCAACCCCTCAGGCAAAACAGACGAGACCCACGCGTAGAGGTGGTAGGTTCAAAAAGAACAATAATATAGCCTGGACAGTCAGTCTAATCGCTCATCATAAAGGGAAGAAGCGAAAGATGAAGCAAGCGAAGGATGACGATAACAAGATGGAAGCATACTCTAAGCAAAAAAGAGATTAGTGGCATGTAAATTGCTTTTTGTCTTGCATATGTAGATACCTTTTTTTGTAAATGAATATCAACTTGAATTCGCATTGCGAATAGGAACATGGTGCAGGCTCAAATATCGTGTGCTATTCTTACTCCAACCTGAAAGTTCAGTTATACTAAAGGGTTGATTATAAGGATTAGGACGACTCTTGCTGTTGAAAGACGTTAGATTTGTCATGCATTGTTTTTTATATATATTCTTTTCATGTCCTTAAAGATCTCTTTTTGGTGACTGGTTGTCATGTCAATTACAGTCTGTGCTACACCCAACCGGCAGCGCACTGGTCGGTAAACCAAACTATTGAGGCAGCACTCATTATTTCTCAAGAGCAACACATTCAGTACTATAGTTTCTCTATTTGCACTAATGCCGTCCTTCTTTGCATCTTCGGTCTGAGTTTCCTTTCGAACTTTTCCATGAATGGCAAGAAAAGAAGAACAACAGTCACTTCTCCAAATTTTGTTTTCCAGCTCGGTGGGCAGCCCATTGGCGAAAGTTCCGTCCAAAGGTTCTCCTGCCCTCGATCGCTCGAAAACTCCAGTTCAATCCGACGACACCAGTTCCATCAACATGCCACCCAAAAAGCAGCAGACCAAGAACGACAAGAAAAAGCAGCAAAAAATTGTTGAAGACAAAACCTTTGGCATGAAGAACAAAAATAAGTCTGCCAAAGTACAAAGATATGTCCAACAACTTCAAAGTCAAGCAAAGAACAACGCCAAGAACAATGTACGTTATTCACCATGGCAACGGTCTCGATATGTTATCTGACACAACCGTGGAAATATATAATATAGGATCCTAAAGCTAAAGAGAAATTGAGTGCCGCCGAAAAGAAAGCTGCCGAACAAAGACGAAAAGAGGAACTCGCGGAGCTGTTCAAACCTGTACAGGTACCTCAAAAGGTGCCTTTTGGTACCGATCCCAAGACTGTGCTTTGTCAGTATTTCAAGGCAGGCCACTGTGAGCGTGGATCAAAGTGTAAATTTTCGCACGATATCAACATTGAACGCAAGTCCCAAAAGAAGGACTTGTACACAGATTCTCGAGCAGAAGGTAAAATGCATCAGGAAAAAAAAGATAGATCAAACAAAGGAGAAAAGACCAACTTATAGTATCATATACACAGATACGATGGAGAATTGGGATCAGAAGAAACTAGAAGAAGTTGTCAAAAGCAAAGCCGGCAAACAACCACCCACAGATATCGTATGCAAGTACTTTTTGGAAGCAATCGAAACAAACAAATATGGATGGTTCTGGGAATGTCCAAATGGTGGTGATAATTGTAAATACCGGCATGCTCTTCCTCCAGGTTTTGTACTCAAGTCTCAACAGGCGAAGAAGGAAGAGAAGGAGGAAATCTCTCTGGAAGAATTTTTGGATATAGAGGTAAGTAGATAAAAAAAGAAGAAAAAGTAAGAGCATGAGTGTTTTCCTTCTTTTTCTCACAAATTTGTTATTTGTAGCGTCATAAATTAGGACCCAACTTGACTCCTGTTACACTCGAATCATTTAATGAATGGAAGAAGAACCGTCAACGCAAGAAGGAAGAAGAAGAAGCTGCGGCTCGCAAGGCAAAGGAAACCCGCATGAAGGCTGGCCGATCCCAGGGCATGTCCGGCAGAGACTTATTTGACTTTAACCCATCCTTGGCTCAGGATGCTGATGAAGAGGAAGATTACTTTGACCTTAGCCAATATAAACGACACAGCGATGTCGAGGATGAAGACGAAGAGCAGATCACCGACGGAGTATCTAATGTTTCTCTTGAGGGTGACAATGCAGTTCCGCTTAAAAACTAAAATGCCTTATAAAAACATCGAATAATCGAATAAAATTCGTTCCCCCACAACTTGATGTCTTAGTCTGGAGGTTCCTGTTCCTATCGCTGGGTACGGAAAATGAATGTCGCTCTTTCAAAAAATAAAAGTCGCAAGCAAATCGTGGCACCTCTTGGTAATATACACTCTTTTCAGAAAACTGTTGTCGCATTCTCGCAAGTGTGAATTTCGCATTTCCCAAAAATAGATTTCGCGCACTGATAAATCAGATGTCGCATATCCAGGAGGTCTTGTCGCACAACAAAGTTTGGCATCTCAAGGAGTATATAAAGTACGTAAGCGTTTCCAGCCTCACATCGCAAGATGAGTGTTCAATTTCTCTATGAAGATGGGCAAGGTAATGTCATCGATGAGCATGACAGGCCTGAGCCTATGGACTATGTCGTTTATGAGGAGCAGTATGCTCTTGAAACGGTTAATTTCGCACACACAGTATTTGCGCAATATGCTTCGCGAGAGCGACCGCGAGTCAGATGCTATGCAGACCGAAGATGCAAAGAAGGACGAAGACGTTCGCATGAGAGAAGCGTCTGTCAAAAGCTCCTACACGCTCTACACGGACCAGGACAAAGTGAGGTTCTTCAAATTGATGCTTGACAAGTGTTTGAGGGCCTCAGCTGCCGCAAAGCAATTGGGTATCCATGTTTGTACGGCCCAAAGATGAACCAAACAGTATGAGAAGGACCCTGACAGCGTCTTTCGAGAAGCCTAAGAAGAATGTTCGTTCGCCCT
>KK100177.1:27444-47327 GCA_000611695.1 Rhizomucor miehei CAU432 | reverse complement strand
GCGTGATAAGGCATGAATATGGAGTGAGCAGCGCCGTGCTCCAACGGCAAAGAACCATAAAAGAAGGTTTGCATACTTTATCAGATTGATGAAAATGACAAGCCTCGAAAGCTGTGTACAGAAGTACTATCATATGTAGGCGCATCTATATGTAGGCGCACCTTCTTGCCAACTTCCCCTTGGGCTTTTTGAGACTGAAGGAGCTATGCGTAAGAAATACAGAGGTGCAGAATGATGCGAAAATACAACTGTTGTTGCATTTTCAAGCAAAGTAAATGGCTATTATATAGCATAGTAGGAAGCAGAGTAGGTTGAGAACTTGGAACGCTTATAGCTTCAGTGTCTGGTTTCATTTCCTCTACAAGAAATCAATAGTCTTCGGAAGGTTACAGCAAACAACTTTACAGTGAGCGATGTGCTGGAAACTCGAGCACAACAACGATCTCACTGTAGCGATCGATTAACAACTTGATGGCTGACATATCAGACGAACTAAAGGAGTGGACGTTTGACCCTGTAAAGTCCAACGCGTATAAAGTTACAGACTACACGTAATCTTCTTCCAGAACTTTTCTCCTTCGCTCCCCTTTTACGTCGGTAAGTCACACCTTAGTATACGCAGAAAAGTAAAAACAAAAAAATGATGAATTATCAATACGAAGTGACCATCCAAGGAGTATATAAGCAACTAGCGGGAAAATGATAGATGTCTTTTATGAACATATATATAATGGGGTCTGGGGGAAACCCGGCTGGTGTGAGCGGTGATGACACAGACGGAGCGAAGCGAGGCGCGAACGCTTGTACCTACTGAAAATACATCCCATGCTCGCTTATTTAGAGTAAATTTTTGTGAAATAGAATTCCTGGTTCTTTTACAGAATAAAAAAAACCCGTTACGGATCTCGCAAACCTTTCCTATGAGAACTATACCATCCATATATCTAGCACCTGCACAATTTCTCTCATGTAGTTTGTCACGTTCGTTTTCATCATCAATTTAGCATTAATACCATTGTTAGCCTCGTGCCTTATATTTTAAAGCGAATGTTGAACGTGTATAGTGTAAGCAATCCGGCAGCAAGGACTGGCAGTGCAACTTCTCAGGAGATGGTAATCATAATGTAGCATATCATATGCAACACACAGTGAGCTTTAGGTAATCTTATATCGAAACTGACCGGACTTGATGCTAATCGAGGCTAGCCCATAGGTAACTAGATCCTCGAGAATATATATATATATATATATATAAGCCCTGTGAATTGAAAGCTCTGTGTAATGTCTTCGCTTGTTCAACATAAGAAAAGGGACCAGCGAGTGGAACGGGACTCGACCACAAAATCGAAGAAAGACTGTGTTATCTTTCTTCGAGATCCGCTACTCACCATGGCTTAATATTTGTGGCGAACGAGTATATAGACTAGTTCCGACAGATCATGTTAGCCCCTGCCAGTACACGCTTTGGATCTTTTTCAAGCATGCTGCAGCCAACAGGGGTTGGTCTGGATAGTGATAACTTCACTGTACAAAAACGAGGGAAATGGTGTAGCACCAGGCGGCTGTCTAAAAACCATCACAGCGCAGTCCTGCAGCCTGTGTGAAGACTGTCAGTCGGACACGGTGAGATGAGAGGGAAAAGGTATCAAGGCAGCAGGGTTACTAGTAGGATGAAGGTCAGGTACTTACAGCTAGATTGGACCAAGTAGATGTTTATGTGCTTCTAAGATAAGCCATTGTGCTGGTCGTGTTGAAGGTTATAGGATCCTGTTTATACCATTGCTGTACGCCGCTATCCTAGATCGATTCAACATTGATAATCGTAAACGATGTAACAAGATCCATGTTTGTGTAGAAAATTTATGTATTATTGTTCAAACCAAGAAAAAATAAGGACAAAATCCAAGTCGCTCTCTGCGAGATGTAAGTCATTTTTAAAGAACGATATGGATGTCATACGAAAAAAGCGATTCACAATTGTCAGAGGATTCAAATTGTTTATTGGGAGCAGTAATGCTGCCATAAAGGGAAATACGCATGTACGAGCATGTTAATTGAAAGGGTCTACAGAGGCTCTTTAAATGGAATTAATCTACGTAATTGCGGGAAATTCATCACTTGGCCAAATAAGCAGGCAACAAACACAAGTCTCAGCAATCCTGGTCATGAGCGTCTGCTCGTCTGATAGCTTGTCTCGGACTCTGCCCTGATGCAGGAAAATAGCCACGCGAGGGTCGCCCACGTATGATGTTTGGTGGTCTTGTAGTGATATAGCAGTAGGCAACGTGGACGCTTTGAATCTCTTTCGTATTTATCATAGGATGAGGAGGATGGGTAGCTAGCACTTTACGGGTAATAGATATATACCATTTGCACGTCAAGTTGCTCTTGACAAACAGTGTTTCGAATATGGGACCCCACGCTTTGATGAGCAGATCCAATTTCCGTCGACTTCGGTTTGTGGACATGCAGAATAGACTGCTGCTTGACATATTAATCCAGACTAGTAAACATCAGCAGTTACCTTCAGAGTCAAGAACGCGTGTGAATATTCATTGCAACCCACGTCAATGCATTCATTCTCAAAAATCAGTATGTTCATGGGAAGCAAAAGCACGTTGCCGCTGCTCTATGCCGCCTTGAAATATAGCAGTTTGAATCCCAATTCGCACCACATCAGTACTCTAGCGCATCTTTGTCATAAGCTAACATGACCCAGCCAAGATCATCATGGCCCGTCCAAATCGAGTAGCCGCCGCATCAAGATCCGCCACACCGACACCAATTTCTAATGACTGTCTTTGCGACCAAGCTGGCACAGGGAGCCGGCAGTGACATTGCCGAGACTGACCTTGACGATACGACAGCCATCTTGTCCCAAGAAGATTGCAAAAGAACTGCAGACCAATACCTAGAATGTGTTAGCTAGACCCGCATCTGTAAAATACACAAAAAAAGGACTAACCTTGGTTGAAAGCCAAGCACATCAACCACACGCGAAGACCTTGACATTCATAGAGCGCCATGTCACAAACAATTACGTCTGTCTTCAAGCTGGCACAGAACGTCAGCAATGTCAATTCTCCATGTGAAAATCCGCTGAACGTTTGAGCATGAATGCATTTCGGTCACCGGTCGGGGTTTATTTTACTGTCTGTGCCATCCGCGGTTCTGCCAACGTCTTGACTATCCGATTTCGACTGACAACTGGCTCCCACGACACTGATGCTTTGCAGAGAAAGTGTGTCGCAATTTACGAGCTGCAGAAGGACAGAATTTCACAACAGCATCGAACCTCGCAATCCCATCAACGTCACTTCAAAAACCATACGCTGACAGCCATGTTGAAGAAGCAACCACATCTCCGCAGTTCGTGGCATTTCGACAACAACGGGCACGGTCTTCCTCAAAACTTTACGAAACCTTGAACCTATTTTTGAGGAATATACCGCATTGCTCAGTTTTAGTTGGTCTTGTAATAGATAAGATCGATACTGTAAGCAGACAAGTTTATAAAAATTGGAAGAAAAGCAATAACAGCAAACAAGGCTCCTATATATGTACATGCGATTAAAAACATTGGATGGAAGCCGCGAATCGTGCTCTTTAACCTTCTTTTTCTTGGTTCTTTCTCTTTGGCATAACTTGGTAGCAAATGACTAAACAACAACGTCTTAGCTGGGCATCACCAACTCATCAAGTCACGCTAGTCTGCGCCAATCACACCCGTTGCATAAGTTTAACATTTGGCTTGACCGGCCCTGCAAGGTCGTACACCAGTCCAATTCCTTGAATCTGACTGGAAGTCGTTGTCAATAGGGTATACTGATTTGACATCTTGCATCTTGACATCCCGTTTAGGAGAAGATGAGGCCTGTTGTTGCTGAGATATGTTTTGACGGTACATTGCAGGTGAGTTGGCAAGGGTATCATTGAACCCGCTCAGCAGGTCATGGGCACAATTAGATTGTGAAACATGGGAAAACACGCGGTCAAGTAACATCATGCTGTCCTCGTCCCCTGTGTCTCCTTCGCCAGCCGTTTCCATGCCGTGATCCGCCAGAAACTCGTTCAGGCACGCTGTCAAGTCACTAGGTAGACCTTGGTAATTGACACTGGTGGATGCCAACACTCGAATGATGCGATAAATCATAGCCTTGGCATGCTGTCTAGTTGCTTCGTCTTTAATGAGAGCATTTCGACAATAAATGGTGGATGCATGATAAATGCAATTGACGAATTGTTGACAGACACACCATCCAAACTGTTTGGTGATCTTTTCAGCTATGGCGACAATGCGATTAGATGCATCGGTGCAAATAGCATGGGAGCGTTCTGTGCGTTGTTGAGGCAATGGTGGATGCAAAGGTGAGGATGGGCTGGTGGGTGTATCTAGGGGCGGTGTAAATGGTGAGACTGATTTGCTGGGTGATAAAAAGGTCTTGTGCAACAGAATCCATTGCGTTTGATATTGAAGCATTAAGAGTAATCCTGACTGCTCCTGCAACGTATCTGGTGGCATCGGATGCTTGGCTCGCTCGACATTATCTTCAGAGTTGTTGAACTCGAGTTGCGGATCTACTCGGTAGTATTCAGGCAGTCGGTCGAACCATTGTGATAAAGCAAATTCGATAGCCTGCACCTTCCTTGCCCATCGCAGAGGTAGCTCTCCAGTGTGGTGATATCGTAGCTGCTGCTGCTCATAGTCACGCACCAACAACCATGTCCGCTTTCCTATTCGAGCCAACTCCAGAGAATGTGTGAAATACGTCTCTTTGACGACCATGTTGTCATTACATCCGCCTTCTCCGTTTGCATACAGGATCTTGTTGAGCTCAATAATTTCGTAAAAGTCAATGTCGCATTCGCTGTCCATGATCAGGTACGGTTCACCAGAGTAGATGCAAGCTGTGACGTCGTTGTAGTATAGAACCATAAATAGCTTTAGATATTTTTTCCGGAGCACGCGGTCTGTAGGCAGTCGAGAGCGCTGGTGCATGCCCATTTCAGACATCATACGGAAGGCGAGGCTAATGTAGGTTCGTCCCTGAGAATGCCTCTTGCATACTGTACAGAACATGGCCAGATTCATCAACGTTTCCAGGGTGGCGCAGTCAGGGCTATCAAAGTAATCCATGAGTGCTTCGCGAGCGCGATCATAATAGTAATAGGCAATGTCGAGAGCGTTGGCGCATGCGTTCTTGTCGTGACGAATAACATGTAGAAAGACGATAGCCAGACCAGAATCGATACACACTTGATTCCGCTTTGGATCGCCTGATCTGTCCCAAAAGGTGTACCAGTCGCATGAGAATTTGGGGTGTAGGCAATCCCAATACACTTGACAGATATAATTCAGTACACTTGGAGACACATCTTCTGTAAGTCGGCTTAAATTCATCTCGCAGTGCTTGTAGTTTTCGAGGCATGTTTGGGGTCGTCGTCCAATGGCAACGTGCCAATATTCTGTTGCTGGATCAGTCTCCAGCGGATCGACCCAAATAGATACTGATGCCGATGACTCATCGCCAGTCGCTGCTTCTTCTGCTTCCTCTTCCTCCTTCTCCTTTGCATTTGATGACGAGTTGTCAGGATCTTCTGCCAAGAGACGAATTTTGCGCACTGCTTCTACGAGCTGTTCGATCGAGGTGATGTTAGTTTCGAGACGCAAAGAGTTGCCAGGTTGGAAAGATAATGTCCACTGCATTGATTTGTCAGTTTCTGTATCTTGCGGCCACGACAAGGATTGGAACAATCGTGGCGGAATTTGAGATGCCGCAGTCGATGATGATGATGTTGTTGTTGTTGATGTTGAAGGCTGTTCCTTTTGTTTCTCGTCATCGTTGCGCTTTTTCCGAAATTGCCGCGATGCCTTGTCGAGTTCCTTTGTCATTCTCGCGAGCACAGGCGTTGTCTTTTCGATCCACGACTCGATCTCATAAAAGGTTATCTGCAAGGCCTCGTAGTCATCCTGTTGCGATTTCTTTTCTCTGGCGGTCGCCCGTGCTTCAGAGGAGGCGTTTGCTGATGATGAGGATGAAGAAGTTGTTGATGAATGATGATGCTGTTTTGCCCTTTTGCTGGATGATCTAGTGGTCGTGCTCTGTGATGTGCCATGATGTTTAGCCATCGACCCCATGTCCTGTAAAAGCATAAAGGTACAACTGCAAAGTTGCGGGAGTAAAGGAAAATTTTGTGAAATGAGTGAAAGAGAAGAGAGGGAGGGCAAGAAAAAGAGAGACGAGAGAAAAAGTCAGCCAGTTGCAAACCAAAGCAGAAAAGGACAGACCTACCATATACGTCTCGGTTTAAGGTTGCAAAACCTGCGAAGGATGACGCCCGCAACTTTAGCGGGAAACCCCCATTCATGGTGATTGGTGAGCAGACAGGCGATCCCCGCTTATAGTTTGTGACTCACAAGTATATATTTGGCCAGCCATGGTTCGGCTCACAGCATCAGCATTTTCTTTTTTCCACTATGGAAAGGCTGGCAACGGGCAAAATCGTTTTCACCCGGCTCAAGTGATATCGTCGTGTTACGAAAAAATATCAACAGCTAGCAAATCAGGTTCCGCCTCGCAAAATTTTGGTTTACATTTTACGAGATTTGTGTAACTATCCACGATGCCATTAGTAAAGCGTGGCAAATGGGAGATTGCCGATAACCAATCGAGTGTTTGCCCTGCTCAGCACCGCTATTTTTGTCGTCCCTTTAGGCTCAAAACCTTTTTTCTCTTCTTATCTCCTTTAGAGCGATGGTATCCTTCCTTGCCAAGTAGACCTGAAATTTTACTCCACATCCAGAATATATCTAGCCAATTTGTGGCTTTGTGTGGGGGCCGAGAGAGAGAATGAATGTGCCTATTATGGAAAAAGAGTGAAGTGAATAAGCTACACAGAATTTATAAGGTTGATTGAACCTAGAGATATTTCTCACAATCAATACCCAGCAACCAAGTAGAAGCTTGTTAGACAAATCGATAACCATGGAAACTAATGAAGAGAAAAATAAACACAACTTTTCAGAGAACATCTATAAGCAGTCTTGCGTCAATCTATCAGCAAAGTAACTTGTTATTTTCACACGATCAATGGGAGTTTTCGAGTATGAGCATTGCTGTAGACAAAGATACTTTTCTATTTAAAATTGGAGTGCATGTTTCGCACTTGCAATGAATACTTGCATCTTAATATCTGGTTCCTTTGTCATCAATCTGTATCGATACAATGATGATAAGTGAAACTGAGTAATAAGAAGATCCGAGTAGTGTAAGGGATACTATGGATTTCACATTGTTTTTCCTTGACTCAAAATACTGTAGTTCAACGTATTTGAGGGATTTGAAACTGACACCAAAGAGCAATGACTGACGAGCGAAAAACTTCTTTGTTTCTCTTTCTTCTTTTCCCTCCTTCTTTTCTTCTCTTCCGTCTTTCATTCTTTTCGAAATGCGAACTGGTTGAAGAGAATGTATGGTATAATGTAAGTTGTAATGGAATTCCAATATCAGTCTACTTCACATATAACGATGAATTTACACTCAATACTGTAAACGGCATCTGAACGATTCATTCCACCAGAAGGAGACATAAAAAGCGGCCGTTTTGAAGTCATTGAATGATGTTCAACTACGAGAGGAAAATACCTTGCATCTGAAGCGCTTGTGCCTTGGACAAGAACCTTCGGATGGCGATTGTGAAAAGTTGCATTTTGTCAGAGGTGCTTGAAGGCAATAGCATATTCGTAAGTTAAACACATGTACAGTTGATCGATTCGCCACTCAATGAGATGACTTTATTTCTTGAAGGTCCCTTGATTGCATCCACCTCTTTAAGCTCTACAGAAACAAGGAAGCGGCTGGGTGTCTTCTGCCAGAAAGTATTCAAAGATGCTACCCATACGAAGGCAATAGTGCATACTATATGTTATAACAGCATGCTCGGTGGATACGCTCATTGATATACTTTTTGAAGGATTCTCTATTCTTGCATTCGGCTACTTCGGCCGTGCAGAAAGTGCACAGTTTGGTGCCTCCTGCCAGTATGAACTTGAAAGTTCGAATCATCGAACGACGCGGTGGCTCAATCTCACTATTAAAGGTTAATTACAATGTATCTTTGGAAGTTCCTATATGACAAGCATCGTAGTCTTGAAACATCGCATATAATATAGTGTGATTTCAGCATTAGATCGCATCTTCCCTGCGCCCGATTTTCCCGCAACATAAGAGCTGTTGTTAATCACATATTCAGTATCAAAGCACGGCGGAGACGGCAGCTAATGAAGAGCCAGCAATTGACTTCGATGGTGAGTCAGATCTACGGCCTCGTCAAACATTCGCAAACTATACCAGAACGGGTGTCAGAATTCCAGGACTACCTGCAGAGAGGAAAGGAAATTTATGATGATCCGATTCAATGGTGGAAAGGATACCAGCTTATCTACCCAGTGCTCTCCAAGTTAGCCAGGGATTATCTGGCCATTCCGGATATGTAATTGTCTCTGCACGCTCTCTCGCATCAATAACTAATATTTAAACCTAATCTGGCCCTTGATCTCGGTGAACGCAACCAAAAATTCTGAAGTTCCTCCCCGGAGAGGTGCCTCTGTAAAGCATCAACCAGTCATCCCGCGGCCGCACCCCCCGCTTACAATGCCGACGGTATTATAAGGGATAAAGAAGAGCATGAGATCCTACTTCTAGAAACTTCAGGCGAACTGAATAATCAAGACTACGCTCATCATGGTTTCGACCGTGTGAAAGGTGCATTCGGAATCAGGTCAATGCTTCGCGCACTTTCGCAGAAGTATTCTATGGTGATTTTGCCCTGCTGCTGTCCATCCGCTCTATTTCATGCATGCTCATGGTAAATGCACATTTACTTCACTACCAAATTTCAATCTTGATTTTTAACTGTCTCAAACTGATGTAGGAACCATGATCCATATTTGGGTGTTCAGCATGCCGATCGAGGGTATCCTGGCCCTCGATCGGATCTGCGATATTGAGATACCTTGGATACGTCTACAGTCAGCGATGTTTTCAAGTTGCTAAATAATTTTTGGGCTTTGAAGGTGAGCGTTCTTCGCGCGTCTTCAGCAGTATGAACACGTGTCTGTTAGAATCTGTTGGAGAAGGCGGAAGGCAAAGTCAAGACTCTGCAAGTTTCACATCACGAACAAGAGCAAATTGAGCTGACACTACCAGTGAAGTCGAAATGTCAGTCTGGGACACCTGCCGCGATACTTTAATGGTGAAGCTGCGCAAGATATCGATATAAGCGTCTTCAGGTAATTTGAGGAGATTGTGGAAAAAAAGTAAACGAATTTTAACAGTATCACATCCCATTCCATTACAGCCCATTGAAGCACACGATAATAATCTGCGGGGAACATATTGACCATCCAAATGAAAGCATCCCACAAACTGTATGCCAAGAAGTATTGGACTACGCTGTAAACGATCAACGTGAATCGAAGTTCGCAGGTGTTGTGTTGCGCATTCAGTTTATGTATCAACTAGAGTAGGAGTCGGCACTGGGACATCCCATCCCATCCCTGCTCAAGGATAAAGAGAGAACGAAGAGAGTATGTGAACAGAATCTTGGACGCAGTATAGGTTACGAAGAAGCCGTTTACTGAAACTATATGCTAATATACTGATATAGAAGGATGCCGCTAACATGGTGGAAAAGGCGAAATCAGTGTCGATGGATGACCGATAAAAGCGAAAGCCCAATTCCTGAGGAACATGTTCATTGACATGTGAGTACAACGTGAACCAGCCCATTGGAGGTGTAGCTGACTACTGTTACTACCAGAAGGCACGATATCTTTCTAAAGCGCCCGAACCTGGGCCATTCCGAGGTCATGCTCAATCTTACAGCAATTTGGCCAGCGATACAATCATTGCTATACGCAGTGGACAAAAATTACAAGAACTTTTTTTACCAGGGTGAGGAAAGCTCTTATCAATGCGTGATCAACAAGTGAACGTCGGCTATCACGATGGTATCTGTTACAAGGCGGACGCAGCTGTCAGAAGTCCTATTGATGATGTGGATCTCGAGATTTTATCGCTTGAAACCTCCAACGCGTTCCAGATCACAAACGAGGCAAAGAAGTCATTCGACTTCCATAAAGGAATGTACGGTGCTGTCCCTGTCTTTGAAGTATATGTAGTGACTCCATGTTGCAGGTAAGTCGATGTTACAGACAGAAAACAAAACTTTTGTTAATCAACGGTATGTACTCAAGCAAGTACATTCGAAAATGTCTCATCCACAAGTGGAGACGTTTTCGTTGTGATGCGAAAGTGATGTCCGGCATACCTTGTAATGTCACGGATGAAAAGACAAATACCATCCTACATTCTACTCTTTTGGACATTCAAAATAACTGCGTAAGTGGTACACAATTTATCTATAGCTGGAATTCCATTATCTTACATGCTCTAATGCCACAGGAGTGCCTTGAAAAAACACTGCAAATACTTGAGCTGTTAAACACAAGCTTGAAAGCATCTCCAGTTATCGGTGCCACTCATGGCAGCGGGCGTGAAGCCGTCTTCGGCCGACCAAGGCAGAAAGCGATGTCGAGAACAAGAAAAAATTCCCGGTTCACCGATCAAGGATTTCTCCAAATCTTCGGCTACTGAAGTCCTGTTGAAAAAGGGCGAGGCCAATATCAAGGCTCTGCATGCTCTCATTATGACTATCTTGAGCAAATTGAGCCAAGAGGGAACTTAATGGAAAAGAGAAGGACTTAAGGGACATATTTCATGTAGATACGGCCAAACCTTCCAAATATTAGAGTTTCCGCGTACAACAATAAAGAAGATATCTGCATCATATCAATAAGAACGATACGGAATACATGGCCGCATTACGGGTTCAACTAGGTCTAGCTGGGATGGGATTAAGTGAGATAACTCAAGTAGACTATATAATTTACAATCCTTATAAGAGCTTCACTGTCCATACACTGTTGCCAAATACTTTTGATTCCAGTAGAAAAAATGCCAAAGTGTCGTTTGCAGATAATGAAAATTCATCGTTTCTCACTGCTGACAATTATCAGCAAATGATGCCATCCTAAATCCACAACTTTGCATCAGCATGCATTTCCAACGATTTTATTTGATGCAAAGCATTCTCAGCTTGTCCTTTGATTGAATGAAATGTCCTGCTCGCACTTTATTTGAAAGCTTTTATGGCAGAATAGAGACCATAGGCATCGCTGGAGGCATGGAGAGCATATAGGAAACGAGGAAGAAGCGGAGTCAAGGTTTCTCACCTGAGATGATACTCGCGTTTCATGTCCACTGACCCGCTTGCAGCATGCGTCGCCTCCAAGATTACTGCCATGCTGGCACGGCTGGAGAAGCAGCTCTTGCAGCTAGGGTAAATTAGAAACCTACTGTCTTAGCCATTCCTACACAGAAGTTTCAAACAGTGGGTATTAGACAAGAACAGTTTGTGTTGAGTGAATCGCTCGCAGCTGCCAATGGTCAGTCACCGGATGCAACGGATATGGCAGAGCTCAAGGAACTCGTGAGTAGAGAATTCTCACAACGAGGAACTCTGTTCATGCTAACAAGAGACAATGGTAAATATAGATGTCTAAAGTATCTGCATATCATATGAAGCTTTTATCACTGCGATCTACGGTGTCCATGCTATCCGCTCGATCCGGTCAGCTTCAGAGACGAGCTGAAAAGTTAAAGTCGGCAAAGATCCAATATCTCTCGCAAATTGATACCATACGGAAATCCGAACAGGCTCACGATCAGACAATTGCAGCTCGCGTGGCTGTACCTCAGAGGACACTTAGTACGAACAGCAGTAGTAGCAGTAAAAGCGGATCAGTAAGGTCTTCTCCTTCCTCCACAACAGCAACAACTACTACTGCAACGCTGCTGCAAGCACAATCTCCGGAAGCAGCAGCATCGTCCCCAACAGAACCTGTCGTTGTCTCGAAAAAGATTAAAAAGAAGAAACCAAAGGCCAGGCAAGCTAAAATTGCTGAAGATGATGATGCAGACGGATGGAAACCAAGGAGATCTGGTACAACATCTTAGAAGTAATCACTATACTATCTATATCGATTCTTTCATTCTTGTTGCATTAAAATTTTCAATTGTAAATGAGAAGTTTGCATTCAAAAGCTGCCACAACTTTGTTGCAGAAGTCTGCTTTACAAAGTCAGCAGCCGTTTCGTCAAACACAGTCAGCCACACTCCTCATGAAGCGATCAACCAAGGAACCGACCAAGGAACCGATTGAACTAAAGTTCCGGGGCGGTTATATATCAGTAGAAGGCAGCCTCATTCAGAGCATTGGACGACAGAGCACGGAGCAACAGGTTCCGCGACAGTTTCGACGGAAGAAGGCCGAGCGAGATGAAGCCCACATTTCAAAGCAGGGAAAGGCAGCTAGACAAAAGGACGGCGAGCACTACCATATGACATTGATCAGCCCGCCAGACCTGAAATATCTCCTCAACGAGTATCCATTTCCACCAGAAATCGAAAAGAAACACAAAAGGCTCCATTTAATGAATCATATTATGGAGCAAATGGGACATCCGCAGTCCTGGGAGCTCCCGCTGGATCTTGGCCTAGGTCACGTTCGTGACCAAGACAGCGAAGCATACTTTCACGTTATTTTTTGGCCATTCGGTCAGCGTATCCGAGAATCTCTAGGACTCTCGCCTACTCCCTTTTTCCATATCACAGTCGGATTCATGCCAAAGGACGTTCACACCGTCGATAAAGGTCTTGGAACTCTATTGATTCTAAAGGGTCAGGGCGAAGATTGGGAGCTGCAGCGATTGGTCGAGGTTGCACACCATTTCGTTCACGATAGGCAATTTCTTGATGCTCTGTTGCGCCAATGCGAGCAAAGACCGCATCTAGGTTTAATATATTGGATCAATGAATTGTACAGAAGAGGTAAATGTACTTTTTCCGCGGGATTTCTTGTTGAATATACTCAAACGAGTTGTAGCCCTCAGCATGAATACCGAGCAACAACGTTGAAACACGCGAATAATTTATATACCATTTTCATCTCACAGATCATCTGTTCTCTCCCCCCCCTCATTTTCCATATTCCTTTTCTTCCTCCATCTTCGATCCAATTACTACAAATCCCATTGACTGTTCGAAATTCATTTAAACTTGTATGCATCGCATAAAAACTCTGTGTAATGGTTGTTATGAAACAGAACCGAGAGATTTCTCGTCATTCTGTGGACAACAATTTCGCATTTCCGAAAAGGAAAGACGCACCCTCTCCTCCACGGGAAAGGTGAACCGCTCTTATCTGCGACGTTTTATTGCTTGTCCGCCTCGAAAGGATCGCTGCCATCTTGGACGCATACAACTCCCAACCGTCTTTGCATTGACCGTCTCCTCGAAACTTTAAAGATGGTCAGCAGTCCTTCGTACAGACGACTTGGAACTAGTGGAAACGATGGACTCTTGTTCAGGTACAAGTTAGCCAAGGCACTCACTGTAGTCAGCTTGATTGCCATTGTGCTCATGGCAGTGGGATCACTGGTTTATTCTCGTAAGTATAGAGAGTTGTCTCTCTCTCTTTCTTTCACTCGAGTATCGCAGCTTGTAACCTAGCCACCACACACAGAGTCACCTGTGCACCAAGAAGCAGACATCGCCGATAGCCAACAACAACAGCAACAACAACAACAAGAAAATTCCTCAGAAAAAGCACCTCCTTCCACGCCCAACAAGGCAGAGGATATTGATGTTTTTGACCAAGATGATACCTGCCAATTACCCGAAGCATTGTATATCCCTAAAAGCGAGGATGGCACTTACACCCCTCCGGGCCCTGATCCTACTCTTTTGAAGGCTCTCCGCGGCGCCTCCGCTGACGATCTCGATTACTATTGCCGAAACGTGTACGATCCTGTTCACGGCTTCACGGACGAATTCCCGTACAACGTGAATGGAGAATGCGGTACCTGGCAACAAGAGTTTACGGCGTCTCAGAATGAAAAACTGAAGCAATTGGAGCGTATGAAGGCAGGCGAGGTACTCGCTCCAGAAGAGGTTCCTCGGTTCGCATCGTACCTATGCAAAGAAGTCCCAGAGAATGGCAACCGAGGCTGCGGCGGATTGGCAGATCGAATGAGTGGTAAATTGGGGATCAATTAGTATGAATATACATTTTTTTAGGGTTATCTGTGCTAAGGATTTTAAAACCAGGCATGATCTCTACATTCTTCTTTGCACTCTTGACAGACCGTGGCTATCTTGCACATTGGGCAGACGAGAACCCTATTCCGTTGGAAATTTTGTTTGAAAAGCCTAACATTGATTGGAGCTACGATCCTCGGGAAATGTCACGTTTATACAACAAGCCCAAACTTGGCATCACGTACCAAAAAGTCGACACATTGAACCAAAAGTACGATGATTTTGGAAAGGTTCTCTATCCAGATGGACCCGATCAAGATTTCAATAACCTTTGGAACGGCACTGTAAGTAAAAAACAAAATTGTCCTTCTTGCCGATACAACGGTTGCTCATTTTTTCCTCACCGCATAGTACGTTGAAATCCGGTCGAACCGTGCATACATTATTCGAACATTCCAAGTCTCGACGCGTTACCCAGCGATCCTTGAGAGTAAGGGCCTAACTATGCAAAACGCATTCGGCTGCTTTGCAGATTACCTGTTTCGACCAACAATTGGCAGCCGACGTTTCATCAACGCTTACAAGCAGTTGTTCCAGATGGATAGTATCCTAAGCATTGGTCTGCAGATACGAACGGACGACAATGCGCTTGCAAACCCGCAAAAGGATACAAATGATCTCGAAAAATGGGACTACTTTTTGACATGTGCGAACCAAATTGCTAGCGTGAAACGACAACCCCACCACAAACGTATCGTTTACTTTATGATCACGGACTCTGTTCGACTTCGCGACGAATTTGCAAGCTTGAACGAGCGACCTGATATTGCCGAGAAGTACTTCGGCGATTATTACTTGGATACAACGGTGGTGGTGACTGGTTTGCCTGTCGAACACATTGAACCGGACCAAATTGAAAAATACATTGATGTGGAGATTCCTGTGGAGGTGACTCGCGAGCGCATGACACCAGGTGCAAACAGTGCTATGATTGAGAACTGGCTTTTGAGTTATACGGATTATCGAGTCATTAGTCCGCAGGGATATGGCAAATTGGCTGCTTTCCATTCCAGGTCGGATAACACCACCTACTCCCTTCCTAGAGTCAATCGCAAAGACAAGGCTCCGGATTGCTCCAAACCTTCGGCTATTGCCACGTATGACTGGTTATCACACCAATGGTCTTTGGGTTAAGATACTTTTTATACATCATCTCCCATCTACAACTGTCTATTGTCTTTTTTCACACCATCTTTCATCACTCTACACTTTCTGTTCCAACATTGCAACATCCAACATGTAACAATAATATACTCTGTGATTATAAAAGCGATCCATATTTACATTTTTTACAAACTACTTTTGTTGATTCTCGAGAGCTTGCAACCTTTCCTCCATCTCTGCAGTAATCTGCTTCATTGTATGCCTTGTAAGTTCCTCGATAGAAACCATCATTGGTTTGGAGAGTTGCGTAGAGTAGTCGAATGTTTCTTGCAAATGTTCTTGCGTTATTTTTTCGTCTTTCAATGCGGCTTGTATATTTACAATGTATTGTATGAATTGCTCGTGGTTCCTAAATATTCAGCAAGGTTTAGTCTTTATAATTTGATTTTCACAGCATTTTTTCCCCTTCTACATTGACACTTACTCTAGCACTTCATCAAATTTGGAGAGTCCAGCTTGCAGCCGGTTGGGAAACTCTGGATCCAACACTGTTTCTCCATATTCTTCCAGGGTCAAATCAAGTTTGTCGATGGAATCTTTCAACTGCAGGAACAGCAGTACAACCTGGATTGCCACTACTTTTTCGTTCTCAATGTCGAACTTGCTGTGCATGATGTCAATCCTCTTTTTCAAATCATCCAATGGTTGTTCCAATCTTTCTGGCTCGAAACGTTTGGTCATATCTTGGCTTTGACGTAAGAAGTCGTCGACGACTTGTTCATTTACCCGAGTTTGTGTTTCGAGAGTGGTGATATCTTGAAGATCACGAGGGTATATAGACTCCAGACGCTCGTCCATCCGTTTTAACCAGTCTGTCAGTTTTTGGATTAGCAACGTCATTGCTAGCTGCAGCACATTTTCTTGGATCAACTGCTGATAACGAGCACTTTGTTCGGAGGAAATGTCGTCTGGTAACAGGAGATTGCCTTCAAATGAGGTCCCAGAAACTCCTTGTCGCAAATATTCGACACATTTTCTCGTAAGTGCATCCGGTATTCTTTGAACTATCTCTTCCAGATCTTTGATCTTTTTTTTGAACTTTTGCTTTTCAGGTTTCAGAATATCCTCCAGTAAGACATCTTTGATAATAGGTAAATTCTTGACTGCCATTTCTATAACAGATTCTCGCGTTGCTGCGTTGTCGAGACCTTGCAATGCCTCCGCAAGTTGCTGGTTTTCTGTTGAATGCCAGTATCCGACATATTCGGCAACTGCTGTTATGCATTGGTCGATCAATCCGCACATGACGGCCACAGGTGTGTTTTGTTCTAGCTGTGCTGCTACAATGTTGTCTCGAAACACGCGTGTCATTTCTGGCGCTGCGTCCATGAATTCCGTTTGCGTACTGCGTGGTCGCATATAAGCTCACCATATCATCATTTGCTATGCTATCCTGGTACCTACTTTTCATATTCCCCTTTTATTTTCTTCGTTCGTATCTCGTTATACTGGTCTAATATTAAGAAAATCAATGAGCATTGCAAAAGAATCAAGAAATACACTCGAGATTTCAACTTACTATAGTGCTTGATGACGCGTTCATTCAGTCGATATTTTGATATTCCAGCAGATAGTCTGTCAATAGAATGGAGGCGATCCGCGTCCTTTCGTAGTTGAGTTTTTCTTCGGTAGCCTTCAATGATCTTGCTGCATGTAGTAAAGGTTAATGGAGATCTCTTTTTGTGATTGCAGTTTTCTCTATTAACAGGAGGGTAGACTGACCTGAAACAATCTTCTAAGCTTGTGATGGGCTGCCGTGGTCCTTTGCTTGAAGACATTTCACAGATCGTTAAGGTTCAACATGAAGAGTGGTGGGAAAGAAGAAAGAGCAAGACCCAAAATGGAAAATCTCCCAGACTTTTTGAAGAAATCCTTTCTGTCTGTCCAGGATCACCAGATCACTAGTTCCTTTGTTTCCTATCATTGCTTTCTTTTTTGAGAAACCAGTGATTTTGATTGAGCAACCATATTTACTGCAAGTAGAGACTGACTGACAGTTGAAGACGCCATTTAGCCTTCTAAACCTGGAAAGACAGGTGACATTTTACCAACTGCATGAAAAATTTGCATGAGTAAATACGACGTTACTTGTAGTATAGCAAAGGACGCGATAAGTTGGTAAAAATTTGTCATACGGTTTTCAAACTCTTGGGGCGTGAGTAACGCAAGACTTCAAAAAGAGCTTAAACGGCAACATTTGCAATTCAGGAGGCTGCAAGGGCACATCCCTATCATTGTGGTCTCATGCAGCCCCGTTATAAATATGGAAGCCGCGAATCGTGCTCTTTAACCTTCTTTTTCTTGGTTCTTTCTCTTTGGCATAACTTGGTAGCAAATGACTAAACAACAACGTCTTAGCTGGGCATCACCAACTCATCAAGTCACGCACCACCATCGCCACCGTCGAAAGGATACGCAAGCGCCGCAATATTTCTATCCGCTCCATAGGTCCATAACAGACGAAGAAGCATACGCTGATAAACCATCCCCCATCACCCGTTTCGTTTCAAAGTTACTAGGTAATAAGCCATGTTGAAGAAGCAACCACATCTCCGCAGTTCGTGGCATTTCGACAACAACGGGCACGGTCTTCCTCAAAACTTTACGAAACCTTGAACCTATTTTTGAGGAATATACCGCATTGCTCAGTTTTAGTTGGTCTTGTAATAGATAAGATCGATACTGTAAGCAGACAAGTTTATAAAAATTGGAAGAAAAGCAATAACAGCAAACAAGGCTCCTATATATGTACATGCGATTAAAAACATTGGATAGTCTGCGCGAATTTGTTTCAGACTCAAAACCACCGGAACTTTGAATAACCGTGTATAGGTCTGACTTCCAGTTCTCAGCAGCAACAGCAGCAGCAACACCGACAGAAGCGTCCGCCATTCGCGCATAAATCTCACTCGACAACGTCCATCACCAAGGGGTCTGTGATTTCTGCGGCCTCGTCAACGCACAAGCACCAAACCGACTGTGACAGCTCCAGCACCAGTTCTTCCGAAGCTTGCACGCCATCTTCACCCGCTGTCGACGCACTCGTGTCTGCAGTTACTCAACACAACGAACAACAAGAAGAACGACGGTCACGCCAACAACGACTCGTTGGCTCTCTGGATATCATGGATCCCCCAAAACTAGTCAATAGACGCGAAGATACCGAGCCAGTGCTTACCACTGCAGTTGCTGAGCAGGTGTGGGGACCAAAGCAAACGTCATATTGTTCACACAAGAATTTTGGAGACTCAAATTCGTTGCTTGATATATGTAGCTAAGGCCTTATCTACCAAGGAGATATCGTCTTGCCTCTGAGTGGTCGCTGCTATACAGTCTCGACCAACATGGCACAAGTCTCGCCACACTTTATCGTCTAGTCAAAGCAAACAAAGGACCTTGTATACTCGCTATCAAGGACGCTGACGATCATGCAAGTCTAGCTCAAGCGGCCACGTATACATGCAGCAGAGAAAGATTCTAACTATGCATTCTCCGCCACCCTGTAGGTCTTTGGCGCTTTCTTAAATGAAACTCTCAAGGCAAACTTGAACTCGTACTATGGAACAGGAGAATGGTAAATAACGGATTTAAGTGCAAAGTGCGTTTTCATCAGTTTTTTTTAACTTTGACATCTGGGAACTCAGCTTCCTCTGGAAAGTATGTCGTTCTGGTAACGGTGTCAAAGTGTATCCATGGACCGGCAAGAACGAGTACATGATTTTGTCAGAAGCAGACTTCATCGCCATTGGAGGAGGGTTTGTATATTTACCATCTCACATTGTTGTTGGTTATTGACAAAATATTTATCTTCCCTCTTTAAGTGATGGCAAGTTTGGATTATGGATCAATTCTGATCTCGAACGTGGTCACAGCGAGCCATGTCCAACATTTGACAACGATGCATTAACAACACATTCAGAATTCGCATGCATTGAACTCGAGGTTTGGGGTTTCCGCATTTAGTTCCTGCATAGAAACAATCTGTATCTTCTTTTCTTTTTTTATTTTCTTGTACGCATTACTACTGGGATCTTTTTTTTCTTGCATATACAAACCATTTATATCCCCTTTTTTACATTACATGGGCATAACAAAATGAAAAGAAGTTTTGAATGTAGTCATTATATATGTACCTGCAAATACATGGATGTCTTTTTTACGTTGTAACCTTGATCTATTACAATGCATGTTTCGTAAACTTGGGAGAATAAAAATCTGCACATCTTGAGACGAATATTATAGGAGCAAATTTGTTGTGGAAACCTTTGCCACATTTGGCAAGAACTCCCAAGCTGTCGTCTGTCATCAGACGGAGAAACGATACTTGTTTTCTTTAGTCTGCACATATCCCTTTATCCCTAATAGAATCAACAGTGCATGCGCCTGGCAAAATCTTTGGAAAGATTCTTGCAGATCAGGACTTGAATCCCTGATACAGTGCTTGGGGGGATGGTTCGAGATCTTTCAATTAGCTTACAGTATGTCACGCGATTTTTT
>KK100177.1:0-14090 GCA_000611695.1 Rhizomucor miehei CAU432 | reverse complement strand
GCAATAAACAGTAGTTACACAACCAAGAACCCCGAACAAGTCTTGCCAGCACTGTATTGGATATGTTTCGCGGTGTTATACTTTGACCTTGAGGATTGGAATCCAAGAAGACCTGAACAGAACAGGGGTCTTGTTTCCTTTCTTCTTGAACAAAAAAATCTTTTCTTTTTCCTCCCTTTCAACTTGTTCGCCACCCAGTTTACCGTTTCTTTCTCTCCCTCTTGCTCATTTTTCTCGACCCACCCATTCCTTTCCTAAGGTAACACAGTTCTGTCATAGGTTGAGCGGCAAAACAAAAAACGATCTTTTGGGGACCCAGACGAAGTAGCGAGAAAAAAAAGAAGAATGACAACAACGGTTTTCTTGACAAACACGGCTCAGATCTAATCCGGCTCTGCTCACTTGATCACAGTCTGTGCGGCCATTCCACTACCAGAAAAAGGAATCCGGCTACGATGGTAACTGGAAGGGGGAAAGCAGGGTGTAAGGGGTCGAGAGAAAAAATCTAACGAGATTGGCGTCGCACAAACACAAAGTTTCTCTCTTATGTACGAGTCGATACTTTATTGAGAACCATGTCCGAAAGACAACAACAGAAAGCAACGACGAAAACAAAATGACGAAACAGCAACGGCCCAAAAAGACGCGCATATAAACAAAGGAACAGCGGGGATAACGACACCAAAGGGCCGATTACAGACAAAGAGGAGGGAGAACGACGGACCCACAGGACGCCCGGCGATGGCAGGTAACTCGCTAACAAAACAACAACTTTGTTAGCTCGGAGGACTCGGAAAATATGGAAAGAGATGGATGACTTACCTACCACCGCCTGCGCGCCACAGTATTCGTCGTTCCGGGCGTCGAACGCGACGATGTATTGGCGTGGGTTACTTATGACCCAGGATGGACCCAGGAAAAAAAAGAAGAGACGAGACAGACGGGACAAGACAGCCGGGCGATCTGCTGGTGCTGCCGTCGTCGGTCCAGCGAGGACGAGGGAGGCTGCTTCTTACAGCCTGGACGGTTCTCGGCCTCCCAGCGCGGATGATCTTGCCGCTACAAGAGGCAGCGGTACCTAATATTGTTGGAGGATGGTATGTGAGCGGACAACAAAGATCGTTTTTTGATCTCACCAAAGATAGAGGGCTTTTTCCTTACCTTCATGCCGTGTCCAGCTGGGGAGGAGCAAACGTCGTCCGGAAACGGCAGAGGACATTGCGTCTACAACCATGACATGTCAGGATAATGGCAGAAATGGAGAGTGCAAACGAGTTCATCGATCAAAACTATTTTTTCTGAAAAAGTAGCAAACGAAGAGAAGAAGGGAAAAAGAGAAAGAGAGAGAGAGAAAGAAAGAGAGAAAAGAGAAGAAAAGGGGAGGAAATTTTTACCTGCAAATAACGTTTGCTACGCGGTAGGACACGGCACGAGCGCGTTGATGTGACTCCCTTCCACCCAGGGATCCCTTCTTGACGAGCACAATGAGGAAAAGAAAGAGAGAGGGAGAAAGAGAAGGAACGAAAGGACAAACTTTGTCCTAATCGACACCGCTATATATCTTTTTTTCCTCCTCCGTACAAGAGCCCTTGGTTGTCAAATTTTCAATCGCAGCTAGTGAGCGTGCCACCTTTTCGAGGCACACACGAGCGTGTGGGCGGTGTTTGGAGCTCTTCTTTGAACCGGTAGTTCGGTTCAGATTGAAAGGGATGCATACTATCCGGAATGCACGGGGAGTCTCAATTACATTACACTTTGCGTTGTATTTGCAAAGGAGATGCGTCTAGTCAAGTGATGAAACATCAGAGGAGAACTTTAGATGATTGGGTATCCTCACACGCAATAAAGCTTTGTCTTCCTTTCAGCAATAAAGGAGAATATGTAATCAAGAACTACAACGATTATTATAGACGTCCGGAACCTCAATGGTTTGTCAACCTCTCGAGCGCCTGCACCTGTAGGCACATAGATCACCAATACCTTCATGATTTGGTTTTATTTATCCAGGCCTCAGAAGCTCGTGTTACGTTGCCGCTCTTATTGCTGGAAGGAAAACCTCAAAGTGTCAACTTTTGATACGCTCTTATAATCAATCTTTGAAACCAGTATCTGCTGGATCTACGTGAATCCACATGTCTTTTTGTTCCGCCATGCATGAAAGAATCATTACACATAAAGGTACATCTTGACATCCGTCAGTTTAATTTCGCTTATGCTTATTTCCTCATCAGTAACAACAGCGATCGATTTTCCAAATCAGTGGCGCGAATAGTTTGGATAGCACGTGGTCCCACATTATATTCCACTCTTTTGGACAAAGTTAACAGTAATAAGCTTTATTGGTACATGCGAGCCTGAAATGAATAGGGTGGGACTCCGTGTGCACAATTTATACATATAAAACTAAATCCATAAACCTTAACTATATTTTTGCATCCACTTGCCATTTAGATTGACTTTGCCGTCGTCACTCAAAGTTTCATTTACATGCATCGGATCAACGGTGACTCTTTCCATAGTGTAATGCCTATGTTGTGTACTTTAACAAGCTCAGACTAAACGTGTGCTCTTTAAACTTGACGCAGAGTGACATGTACGTATCTGCATTCATATTGAATGAGTTATAAACATCTATCTACAAGGCAGATATCAGGAGAGGATACAGTGGGCACTTGTTATAGCGATCATCCCTGTGGAGCCAAAAAACTAATCACTATAGTGAATGATCATTATGGCGCATTATTGGTACTTCACCGGGAACCACATGCGTGGAACGAACGAGTGATCACTTCATAGGTGATCACTATATCAAGTGCTCAGTGTATCTCATCACGTTGCATCACACGAGTACATTTGGCGTATAGGCTAGTTCGAATGTTTTTAGTAAATAATAGCCTCATATCATAGGTGCAGTGCAAAATTAGAAATTTGCCTTGTTTTTATTCAATTCGACTTGCTTATGCTTTCTCAGTAACTGAATGGACTCGCCCAATGGCAGATGGTTAACAAACAAGTCTAAGCATATTCAATCTCAGACCGCTTTCAATCGCATTTCGTTTCGCCTTTTCTTTAGCTTTCTTTCGCAGCCTCCAACAATGGGAAAAGACGGATTCCTTACACCCAAAGCAATCGCAAACAGAATCAAGGCCAAAGGTCTCTTGAAGCTTAAATTTTACTGCCAGATATGCCAAAAGCAGTGCCGTGACGAAAACGGCTTCAAATGCCACACAATGTCCGAATCGCACCAGCGACAGATGCTCTTGGTAGCAGAGAATCCCGGAAAATATGTGCATAATTTTTCAGATCAGTTCAAGCATGACTTTATCAACCTCCTATCTCGTCGACACGGCACAAAGCGAGTGTTTGCCAACACTGTGTACCAAGAGTACATTTCCGATCGACACCACTTGCACATGAACGCAACTCGATGGAACACATTGAGTGAATTTGTAAAATACCTAGGAAGAGAGGGCATTTGTCACGTTGACGAGACGGAACGAGGCTGGTATATTGCCTGGATTGATAACAGCCCCAAGGCTTTAGCGAAACAGGTGCGTTAGAGAACTTGTCTAATATGCTTTTATTTGTGGATTATTAATAATGTTCGTAATTTGTTCATAGGCTGCTATTCAAAAAATGGAAAGAATGCAACGAGATGAAGAGGAAAGAGAGCAGGAAATGTTAAAGGAACAGATTGAAAAAGCAACAAAAGAAGCAGAAGAACGAGGCATGAAGACAGAGCAACAAGCTACGGAATTGAAACGCGATGAGGGACCTATCAAGTTGAACATGTCTCTCAAGCCAGCCATAAAGACAGCAAACACAGCAGCCTTGAAGCCTGGTAGCTCAAACAAGATGAAGATGATGATGAAGACCTCCAGTGGAGGCATTAAGAAGCCTGATCCTCCAAAGCATCTCACCGCGTTCCGAACTCGTTAAAGCCAACCCACATGCACACTCCCCTATCGCCCTATATATGACTCATCAACACAACATCGTTTTGTTTCCATTATCATTAAACTTCGTTTTCTTGCTTTCCTCCTGTTTTACATGTTTTGAGTGAAATTATTGATTACATAATGCTTGCAAAAACTTTGGTGACTACATATATTTTTCATGCAGATGGCCTGGATCTGTTTGCACACTTGTTTTAAGAGGACATCGTGTATATATGATAAATGCAATCTCCCTCATTTGTTGTCTATTCCTTTCATGAATGCTTGTTATAAAACTATGAAAGGACATCTCTTTGCATTTGAAATATGGATCACATAGCTCTTTGCCGATATTTACTGAGGAGTTTTAATACCGTCAACTTTGGTTGTCATGCTTTGCATATGTTTGTTATTTATAACATTCTTACCAAGATGCTAAGCGAGATCTGATCCGAGTAGCTCGATATTCAACTTCTTGTAGTTATTAAGCTCTGAATTCTTTCCCAGTATTGTTAAGCAGTGCAAAGAGTTTGCTAATTAAGACACCACAAGAAGGTTTAATTTGGGTTTTGTGGACTTGATCCCAAAATGGGCAAGTGGGGTTAGCGGAGCAACTTGAGACTTCAATGCAGCAAGAACAGCCCTCTGAGCCTCGTCCTTGTCAGGAGGACAGCAGCTCAGCCGCGCCAAACGTCACTCTACAGAAGACTGTCTACTACGTTTATACGATTTCGTGTGCGTTTAGCACAACAGTACCTTCCATGCAATCTGTCATGTCCACAGCACCGCCCCCATCCTCGCCGACGGTTTTGACGGAAGCTCTGCAGCAGCTCAACATTGCCGAGGCTCAGCCTTCCAAGCTTCCATCTCAGAAGGCCAAGCAACGCAGGTCTGCCCCAACAACTCCCACGCACCAGCACCTACCAAGTGGGAAACGCTCCTCGAGTCGACCGTCCGAGGCTCGACGGCAAAAGAGTACAGACTTGCGACGTGATAAACGTGATAGTATTGAAGAGTTATTCGGATTCTCCGAGTCGCCAAGCAGCATCTTGATACAGCCTTCCCAACTTGGTATCATGCTAAAGAACAACGATGCGAACATGCCCTTCCTGATAGATATGCGAGATTACAATTCGTATGAAAGTATCAGGATAAGGCAGTCTGTCAACGTGAGCCTGCCAAGCTTGCTAGTGAAACGATATCGCCGAGGCACCGCATCCAACTTCAGCCTAGAAAGCTTCATATCGACGGTGGAAGGAAAGCAGTACTACATTGACTGGCAAAGGAGGCATAGACAGAGCAAGAAACCAGCTCGGATAGTCGTATATGACGAGCGAGATGCTGATGAAGATTCGCATGTATCTATTGTGCTGGGTGCGTTGGAACGAACGTTCTGTAGACAGCAACGGTCATCATATGATATACAGCTATATAGCCTCGAAGGTGGATTTGCAGCATTCAAAGAGTGGGACACTTGGTCGACCTATTTGACCGGTACGGATCCGTCACTGCTAAAGACGACGTGTTTGGGAACGTGGCATAATCATGAGGACGAGGCGACCAAGCAAACCAACCATCTAAGAATAGTAACACCGATGCAATCACGAAGCACCAGCACGCTTTCTTCTGCAACGTCCCCCATGAACAATGTTGATACAAACGTACAACGTAGAGCGAGTCTGTTTAGCTTGGATACCAGCAGCTCGTTCTCTCGTTCTAGACGCGGTAGCACTCGATCGAAATTAGCAGCAGCAGCAACAAATGATCAACAGCGACACAAGAGCAACAAGAATGTGTCACATGGCATACAGTTCAATCCACCTGATCTTGCTGATATCTCAGAGAACAGTCCAGCAACTGCAACCATGCCAACACATCCGTGTGAAGAGCTGAACTCTGCGCCTCCTGTCAACAAACCTTCTGTGTCACCCATGACTCCACAGACAGACGCAGAGTACGATTTTGTGATTTCAGAGATCGTACCTGGATTTCTATTCCTTGGTCCAGAAATATCGACATCGGATCAAGTATCAAAGCTACAGTCTCGGTCTATCAAGAGGATCCTAAATATGGCCGAAGAATGCGACGATGATGTACCTGGGCTCAAGCAGGTGATAAAATATAACAAGGTGGCTGCTCGTGACACTGTTGAGATGCAGAATGTGGAGGAAACGTTGCGCAACGCGGTTCAGATTATCGGTGAGTTTATTATATATCAAACGCGAGGTAATCCTCCAATAGTATGTGACAGTTTTCTGAACGATTATTTCGCTCTTCTTCTAGTGGATGCCAAGAAGCATCATGAACCAATCTATGTGCATTGTAAAGCGGGGAAATCTCGGTCGGTAGCCGCCATCTTGGCATATCTCGTTCTTGTGGAGAACTGGACATTGAAGCGAGCATATCAACATATCATCAAGGCACGGCCTAGCATGTCTCCAAACATTGGCTTCGTTGCCGAGCTCTTAAAGTTGGAGCAGAGCGTACATGGCAAAGTGAGCAACTTTGCAACACCTGACTGGCAGACAAATCCTCCAAGTCCTGGTTCACAGCTCGCCTTAGGAAAGTTACAAATGGCTTGGAAAAGTAGTAGTGGTAGTAGTCACAGCAGCAGCAATGGTAATTGATAAGCAATCCTATTCCCCAACTCCCCTCCAAAATGCACAGTATCATCATCTATTTGCCAAATCATATTTCTGCTTTTTATACATACACCACGCAAAGATGCAACAGAAATGAAGGACTCTACATGATCTTTGTACATGCAGAATATCCTGAGTGCTCTTTAGAAAATTGAGATGGCATTTTCAGGAGGTTGTCATTTTATTAAGAATTGGTTTTTGTGGTCAAGATATTTAGTACCTATTTCTTTTCAGCTGTGAGCGAAATAGAAGCGCTGTAATGTAGGCTTACAGGAAATAAAGTCGACCTATATCTTCATCACAAAAAACTAGTTGTTCATGACCGTTTCACGAGATGTATATTAATGCTTTTTTATCGGCTGTAATATACTTGACACACCTTTGCTACATTTTAGATTTAATTACGGTTCTGACGACGCTCTGCAGGTCACAATAAGATGGCACATAGAATAAGTATTCTAGAACTCTTTGTCGTATTCGAGACACTGATATGGTGCTCCTTGTAAAGCTCTGATGGTTTGCTTTTCTCCAGGTAATGGCTCTGTAGATGTGGCTCAGTGTAGCGGAGAATTTCCGTGCGTCAATTTCAGGAACGAAAAAAAAGCAGAGATGTTGTCGATGGACCCACCATGCGCCTCTGGCGACATTGTTCCAGACAATGATGGTTACACAGAAAAAGCAATATCGTCGTGCCTTCCAAGAGCGCTCCGTGCCCTCACCTGCTCTTGTAACCCTTTTCCTCACTATCTAGATGCACACACGGCAACGATCGCGACTGTTGCGAGGGGCACCAATTTTACTTTTAGCGCTATGCGCTCTTTTCCTTTTCACTTTGCAGATCTCGCCGCGATTAGCTGGAGACCACGCAGTAGGACGAAGCGGGAACGAAGCGGCGCCCGCTGCCAGCACTAAGCTCTCACCAGAGGAAGAAGAGCAAGAGCGGCAACGACAACTTAAGCTCGAGGAACAAAAACGGCTTGCGCGGATACAATGGGTCGAAAATCGTCGTAGTGTGATTGAGCCAGGTAACAAATATACTCTCTCGTGTCAATTCGCAAGAAGCTAAATGATATTGATATTGTCATGGAACTTTCAGTGATTGTTGCCGACAACGAAGACATGCGCCACCTTGGATTTACACACGATATTGCAATCCCTACCCCTATACCTCCATGGACAGGTAAAACGCTGCTGCTGCTGCAAAGCAGTAATTAGCACAAATGATTTGGATGACAGGCTGGCTGGGCTGACTTGCTATAAATAACAACAATCACAGAGTCGGACATGGCATTTTTGCAAACAGCATTGGGGCAATCGCTGCAGGCCGATCTATTAACGAGCCCCGAAATCATGCCTGATTTCAAGACATTGACCGTCCAGCAACGAGTCTTCAAGTCGCTTTTCCAGTACTTTGATCAAATCATTGCCGAGGATCAAGTTGATTATCGCTCCGACCCTAGATACAAGGATGCATGGTCACTGTACCTGAATCTTGAAAAGACATTGTATCCATGGTTACAGCCCCACTGGGAGAATGCATTTCAAATCACCAATCAAACATCTGGACGAGGCATTGTTATCTGTATTGGCAATTACCAATTTCAATATGCCGCAACAACCATCAGGAGTATTCGCGAAGTGCTGAAATCAGATTTACCTATTGAAGTGTTCTATATCCGAGACGATGATCTGAGCCAGACGCGCCGACTCTATCTTGAGACGGAATTCACCAATGTCAAGACACGCAAAGTGATCGATTACATTAATGATTGGTACACGCGTTTTGGAGGCTGGGCCTTGAAACCTTACGCCATCCTTGCTAGTAGCTTCAGAGAGGTTATCCTCATGGATGCCGATGCTTATTTCTTCAAGAAACCCGATACCCTTTTTGACGATGCCGGATATCGCAAAACGGTGCACTGTTCTTTTATGATAGAACTTTGTTCCCTGGCTGGGAGACCGGACGATTGTGGCTATCATCGTTCTTGCCCACAAAAAGTTCACTTGTAGAGAATAGTCGGTGGTGGAAATTCAAGACGGCACATGAACAAGAGTCAGGTGTAGTGGTTATGGATAAACGACGTTCCATGCTTGGACTTTTGGCAACTTGTAAAATGAACGATCGACGAGAGAGAGACCATGTAACATACAAGCACATCCATGGTGACAAGGAAGTATGTCAAAAGCATGTCCATAGCCGCAAGATATATAGATCGCTAATTGCCATTCCCTTATTTGTAGACGTTCTGGGTCGGCTTTGAAATGATGCAGACACCTTATGCGTTTATCAAATCATACGGCGCAGTTATCGGTGGCCTCGGTGACGCGGGTGATCCAAACATCGTCTGCGGTAATCAACTTCATCTGGGCGTAGATCGCAAACCATTGTGGTGGAATGGAGGTCTCTTGCGGGACAAGAACCGATGGCCTGATAGATACTTGAAGTTTACACACTACGCCGAGGGTCAAGATTGGCATTTTGAGAACTCGTGTATCAAGGAAACGGACCGGATACGCGAATTTACAAAGGAAGAACGTGAATTGGCACTGAAATATGTAGAACTGGACAGACAGCGGAGAAAGGACGAAGAGCTCATCCAGCAAGGACTTTGGCAGCCACGACAGCAGCATAGCAAGCAAGAACCAACTCAAGAGGAGAAACTAGTAGAGATTGAATCAGTACAAGACGAATCATTACCATAGTTTTCATTTATTTCATTAATCATCATAGCTTTACATTAATAACAACAATGATATCATTTATACTCAGTTCCATCGCAAGCTCGATAGGAGTTGCAGGCCAGCAGCAGCACTTTGCCTTCGGGGCTTCATTCACGACACATATCACATCCTCTCTTCTTTTTTTTTCTGCACAGATCGTACACCTCTTCTCCATCTTTGTTCTTTTCACTTCATGGGCCAACTTGACAAGTATGTCGTTTTATGATCGTCAGCTTTCGGCTTTAGTAATGTCTATTACGCAAACAGACAGCTCGATCAACTTCGACGGGGCGAAATCATTTCTGAGCAGGAAGTGAAGGAGCTTTGCCAAAAGGCCAGAGAGATCCTAGTAGAAGAGAGTAACGTGCAACGTGTGGACGCCCCCGTCACTGTGAGTGTGCGATGCCAACGCGATAAAAGGGCCCCTCCATCTTTTGCGATTCGCTAAATCGGCCTACTTTGTAGATTTGCGGCGATATTCACGGTAACGTTTTTCGTTGATAAGAGCTATTGCAGCCCTTTATGTTGTCTGGCATGAGGATGACAATGTTTATTTATCGATCCTGTATTTTTTTCCTTTTCTTCTTTTTTTTCGCGTTTTTCTAGGCCAATTCCATGATTTGCAAGAACTGTTCAAAGTAGGAGGCGAGTGTCCAGATACGAATTATCTATTTATGGGTACGGAAATCAGGGAAGGAGATACGGATGAAGGAGAGAGGGAAGACCTGAGCTAAGAGAAAAAAACCAAATAGGTGATTTTGTTGATCGAGGATATTACTCTGTGGAGACGTTTCTTTTGCTGCTTGCTCTCAAAGTGAGGTATCCGGATCGCATTACACTTATTCGAGGCAACCACGAGAGCCGACAAATCACCCAAGTGTATGGATTTTACGAAGAATGCGTCAGGAAATACGGTTCAGCAAATGTGTGGCGGTACTGCTGTGAAGTCTTTGACTACCTATCCTTGAGCGCCATCATTGATGACAAAGTCTTTTGCGTTCATGGTGGATTATCTCCAAGCATAAATACACTCGACCAAATTCGAACGATTGACCGAAAACAAGAAGTACCACATGATGGTGCAATGTGCGATCTTTTGTGGTCGGATCCTGATGGTATGCTTAATATAGTATACCATGCTATATTGTTTTTTCTTGTTCTGTTAACGGTCTGATTGATAGAAATTGATGGATGGGGTTACAGTCCAAGAGGTGCAGGATACCTTTTTGGAGGCGATGTTGTAGAAACTGTGAGTGGCACAAAAAATGTATAGGATCCCTGGATATAGTTGCGACTGACACGCCGTCTCATTTCCTAGTTCTTACATGCCAATGATCTCGAACTAATTGCCCGAGCACACCAATTGGTGATGGAAGGATATAAACTGATGTTCAACAACACAGTAGTCACAGTGTGGTCAGCACCAAATTACTGTTACAGGCAAGTGTCAAAGAATGAACGATTGTAACTAGGAAACAAGTCCTAAACATAAAACTTTAGATGTGGTAACATTGCCGCGATTTTGAAGTTGGACGATAATTTGAATAGAGACTACAAAATATTCGAAGCTGCTCCTCAAGTACGTTATCTTGACATTCTGTGTATCAGCTCAATCGCATATTAACACACTTAAACAAACACGAATAGCAGGACAACCGTGGACCGAATGTGAAAAAGTCATTACCAGATTACTTTTTATAATTCTTCACCATTCTTCGTATGCATATTTAAATTTCATTGCCTTTTTCCACATAAATACATCGCATTTCAGCAATTTGAGTAACATCGCGTCGATCACTAAGTGGCCGGGATGTTTGATTGATATTCCCCGCCCTAAAAGGAAATGGGACAATTTAGGCTTTCTTGGGTTGCTCTCCAACCACACAGCCGGTTCTTGCTTGCCATGACGTTGATTCATTCTTTCAAACGGCGTGCCGTTTTGCGCATAGCCGGTCTACTTTTTGTAATATCTCTAATAGTATATTTGTGCTTATCATACCGGGCGTCCTTGTACACAACCGTGCCGTCAGGTCCTCTTTGGTCATCATCCTTACCAGCCTACTCGAATCAATGGAACTACACAGCACCTACCAGCCTGAGACAGCCCAACCCGAATTTCAAAGCAGCGTTTGTGACATTGACCAAAGGCGATCGTGCTGCACTGAGCAGCCTTCGACAAACGATCCGTGACCTTGAGGACAACTTTAACAAGGACTATGGATATCCATATATAATTTTCTCCAGCGACGTCTTGACCGACGAGTTTAAAGAACTGGCAAGTTCAATAACGCACGGCGATGTGGTATTTTACGAATTGGGACCAGAAATGTATGGATATCACAACGAGACGGATAGAGCAAAGGCTGCACAGGCACGCATCGACATGGGAGAGCGAGAGATTATGTTTGGAGACAGCGAGGATTATAGGTTTGCTTCTCGTTTTATGGCAGGGTTGATATTTAGGCAGGTTGAGAGTTGCGTGGTTTCGACACGAGTTTCAGAGAATTAATTCCAAGTTCTTTATAGACACCCAGCGCTGGAAGACATTGATTATTACTGGCGATTCGAGCCCGGCACAGAATACGTGTGTCCAATCATGTTTGATCCTTTCCAGTTTATGTTTGACCACGACAAAATGATTTCATTTTCAATGGCACTTTACGAGTACGAAGAGACGATCCCATCACTATTCAACACGGTCATGGAGTTTGCTGGTCAACACCCTGACATTATTAAACCCAAGACGGGACCCAATACCCTGTGGCATTTTATCATTGATGCAGAAACTGGAGGTTTCAATCGATGTCATTTTTGGAGCAACTTTCAGGTTCGTAATGGATCGTTCCCCAAATATGCCGTTTTACTTTGTCGGCTTACAGTGAGACTATGTAGATTGCCGACCTTAATTTCTTCCGAGGGAAAGAATATCAAGCATATTTTGACTTTATTGACAAGAGCGGCGGCATCTTCTACGAGAGATGGTAAGTTGGCCGAAAAAAGAAAGACTACGTTATATTGGTACAATGGATGTTTACCGAGGCAAACAACCATTTAGGGGAGACCCAGTTATCCAAACGCTGGGTGCAGTGCTCTTTTTGGAAAAACAACAGGTCCAGTTTTGGCAAAACATTGGCTACCGCGTTGCCAACTATTTCACTCACTGCCCGCCTTCACTGTCCATATATTCAAAATGCAGTTGTCAGCCATCTCAAAACTTTGATTTTGATGGGTACAGCTGTCTTCGCTTCTTTTAAAGAAAAAAGGAAGTGATGAACAAACCATTCAAATAATTGATTAACTATATATATAACACATATATCCTTCAACCTAATCTACGATACTATTCATTCATGGAAAAAGATGTTGCTAATTGAAAAAGAAGCATTGGCATATCAGTATATATAGAAGAATACTCGCAAAAACAAGAGAGAGAAAAACAAAAATATTGAAAGAGAAAATACTCACCGAGTTTGTTGTTGTTGTTGTTGTTGATGGCGTTTCGTGGAGGTACTCAAGGATGCCGTTTGGCGAGACAAGTCATCAATTGAATCCTCCTCGTACAGTGCAAAAAGGTTACGTTCGATCCGAGATATTGATTGCTGCTGCTTTTGTTGTTGTTGTTGCGGGGAAGCAGGGGTCGGTGTCTTTGGTGAAGGAGATCCTTCATCGTGAGCGAAGGTGAAGGATGAATCCAGACGATGCGGGTTGTGCGCTTTGCTTGGACGTTCCGGTGGTGGCTCGTAAGAAAAGATATTGCGAGATGGAGCTTGGAGGTTGCGACGCACAGGACGACTAACCTCGTCTTCTGGTCGAACAGGTCCAAAGACACGGCCTGGTGCTATCAAAATTTAAAAAAAGAGCCAATGTCAGCCTATATATACTCTGTTTACATGACAAGAAATTTGTGTATTATTTCTTTACCATCAATCGCCAACGTCTTTTGTCCAGGAGCCTGTAAAAAAATTATCGCATTATAAAAAGGGAAAACATAATTACAGTATATTCTTTTACCTTTTTTACAGGAGGTGCCAAATCAGTGGCGTCAGTTTGGAAAGGATTCAGGGGCACAGTTTGTGGCATCCGTAATGCTTCAACTTGGACCGAGCCGAGCACTGGCCATTTCTGTCGATCGGAAATGACACGCAATTGTTTCAACACTGTAGCCTGGTCCCAATAAACTCGTAGCAAGTGAATCTGTGAACCCTCAAAAGTTGCAGAAATGACCTAAAAGATAAATAAACAGTGAGTAATTAGGAAGAGATGATTTTTCGGGCTAAAAACTGTTGTCCATCTATCGCTGTTATACTTTACCACAGGCAATTTAATCGTTGCGTTCATCTTTTGAAAAAAAAGAGGAAGAGCATTTGATTAGTAACAACATAAATGGAAAAAACGGTGTGACACAAGAAATAAATGACGAGCATTATATATATATTACCAAGATCCCCTCATCAATGTTGGGTGCGAGCCAGGTACACTCACCACCGTGGAATGTAATGTTCCATTCGGCTTCTTCAATGATACGATTACCCGCAACGACTTTGCTGTGCACTTGTTCGTTCAAGGTGTTGGCTTTTTGCGAGAAGCTAGGCTGCAGGTAAAACCTCCGGATCTGTGCGCTGCCTCGAGCGCCTGCACCTGTAGGCACATAGATCACCACGGCATCCTCAGTGTACAGACTGGCAGTCGATGGTTTTGATTTGTAGTTTGACCAAGTTTCTTCCATGTGTATTGAAGAAGAAAGGAAAAGCAAGGAAATAAGGAAATGGGGAAAAGGGAAAAAAGAGAGACC
>KK100176.1:178286-188579 GCA_000611695.1 Rhizomucor miehei CAU432 | reverse complement strand
GTACAATAATAATACTATTGAAAATTCCAGTCCTTTTTTTCAAAGCTAAAAAGCATAAAACAGAGAGTGATATTTATTTTTACAGTCAGCTACTATTAACATAACCGTTTATACAAATTTTGCTCGTCGTCATCGTTCATCTTCCAAGTTAAGCACGATGGTTTCCAGGAGCAGCACCAAAAGTCGTGGATGCAGACCGGTGAAGACTTCGGTGAACGAGATAGATGGGTTCTGTGTCAGTCGTACGCGCAGAACTGGATGTGGTGAGCACGGGCGCCGAGTGGCCTGCCAAGGTGGAACGGTTACCATGGATAAGGTCGCGTTGGCCCATAACGCGTCGAAGACTGAGAGGACGGGAATGATGAGGGAAACTCGAGAGCACTGGTGACTTGGAAGGCAAAGAGGAAGTAGAGGAGGTCTTGGGCGGACCCGCTATGATAACGCTCATGTTGTTGGATAGAGAGCGCGTACGCACTTTAGTTTCAACAACAGGGGCAAAAGCAGGTGTAGACGTGCATCGCGAACGTGAGGGGCTCTTGCCGTCAACATGATTCAGCGTCTCCTCCTGCTCTTCTTCTTTCTCTTGCTGTTCATCTTTTTCTTCCTTTGATTCTGGTACTGGTTTGGAACTCTCGCGTCGTGTTGGTAGGTCTGGTGTTTGAGGGTCGTCAGTGACGGTAGAAGAAGCGGCGGAGGTCGATTCAATTTGGTAAGGACTCTGGTATTCGATCGTTTCCTTTGGATGCGGGTAGTCGTGGTTGTGACCATTGCATCTTAGACTCGACATTTCTTGGTCGACGCCGAAAGTTTGTGATACATTTTCTGCCAAAACAAGAGCAATCAAGAGAAAACCACGGACCATCTGATGAGCGCAGCGTGCGAACGTTCCAAACAGAAACATGCGCTCAAGTGGGCGGAGCAAGTAACTCAAGGCTTCGATCGTGCTGATGATGGTGACCTGCAGCTGCAAGAGAAACATGGCCAGTATGGATGGTCGAGCGAAAGCATCGTTTGATAAGGATGGAACCTCGTCCAGGATAGACTGTAAACGGTGCACCTGGTCATAGTATGTGTCGGAACTCTCCTTGTCGGGAATGGCTCGTGCACGAAGACCGGAGGAAGATGAGTGATGACCGACGGAGTAGGCTGTGTGGCGTTGTTGCTTGAGCATATCACTGCACCCTAAAAAGCAACAGAGCAAACGAAAAAGCGGAAAGAGAAGGAGGAAAATGCTGCATTGCCCGCAGAGAATTTTTCAATCCATTTTATACTTCGCCTTTTCCGTTGTCTCATCCGTCCCACCCGCCGATAATATCAACCTAGGCACTCTCCAGCCAAGCAAATCGAGATGAATAATTGTTTAAATCAAGAACGATGCGCGCAAACTTGTAAGCTCGATATGCTTGGAACAAACGCCGGCTCCGAGTGTGCAAAAGAAAAAAAGACGAATGAGGCATATTTTTTTTTGGAACGTTGATCTTTTGGATAGCTTACAGGTCCGCCTCGTGCTCCTGACCCAGTGCCTGGGTCCGGTAACCAGTACCACGTAATACCATGTCAACTATTGCTTTCTTCTCTCTACTGAATCTTATCACCATAAACTCTGACATGCGCAATACGTTAAAAGTTGTAAAAAGTACTTTTCGGCATTCGCTGTTCCAGACAAACCTTATTGCTAATGATAACTGCTCAGTAGCAACTGTAGGATCTAGATATGTAGCTCTACCGGACAGCTTCCCTAGTCCTTCCAGTATCCGTCTGTTTCTGTCGTGGAGTGCATCACTGCATCTTGGTAGTCCAGATATATTGGGTCGTCCAAGAACTGGAGCCACACGAGCCAGAATTTTATCTTCATCAATAGTTCGTCTCCCAATATGACGGAGCTATCAGACATCTCTCTTAAGAAACGCCCAGATTCATGTAATTTTGCTGAGTTAACTCCTCTGCTTTTCTTTGTCTGTAAACTTTCTTGTTAAGTTAAAAAGCGTGAAATATTCAGATAACTTAAAACGTACCATCAGCATTGTTGGAAAGGAGCATATTACAGATAGGAAGATAGCGTTGGCGATCTTCCGTACTTTTCTCCAGGAGGCTCTTGATGCTCCTTGGAACCGACCTTGTCGATAATATTCACCTTTGGATCGGTCGATCGATCCCGAGGACTGTCCATAATATATACGACGACCGGATTTGCTTCTCGCTCTGGTTTTCAACGGCCTGGTTCTGGTTTGCTCTAGTAGGACATCACTGTAGACAAGAAACGCTTAGTCATCGCTCCTGTGCAATTTCATCATCTGTTGTTGTAAATATTGGCTTTTCTTGTGCTTTCAGAAAATCACTTGTAAGTAGCAATCATTCGTTGGCGCGGCATACCAGTAAGATTAATGATTATCGTCAAAAAGAAACGGGAGAGAGCCAAAAAGGCCTTCACTATTTGGCCGTGCATCGATGACTCGTGAAGAATCATCGATTTTCTCGATGCATGCGTCCGCTCTTTGCACTCTCCATGAAGGATGAAATCCAACTAGAGAAACCCTGTATCGGCTTTGTTCATTATCGAGACTCTCCTCTCTCGATATCATTGTCGGACAAGCTTGCGAGATGTTGTGTGCGTCGATCATCCAGGCTATCGGTTTTGGAGCATATCGGTGGAGTTCGTGAAAAGAGGTAGGACTCATACGAGGGTCTTGACGGAAACGATTTTAATTTCTGTTGGTTTGTCGAGGCATTTCAGTGTTCCAGGTGAGTTAAAATAAAGAAGTGTCCAACAACTCTCAACTGCTCTTTTTCTTTACCACCTGCGATAAACGGTCACATCTACTGTCATTGCTACGCGATGTTTTTCTAATTCCTTCTCCAGAAGGGCATCAGTACGCGCGTTTTCATTAATGCATCTTAAGAGACTTAAATACCTTGCTGCTCTAAATGCAAAACCTTGTCTCTAAATCAGGTCTATCCCATCCGATGCTTTGACTTTATAGAAAGAAATAATCATGGTCAAGCGCGTCTAAAGCTGATATGCATTTTTTGAGGATCCAGCGCGAGCAGCTGTCTGGGAGATCTACTGCCAATGGGTCGTATGCTTTCTGAGCGGTTTTGTGAAGTCTTACAAACGGACATGCTCCAATTTACTGTCTTGCCACAAGAAAAACAACAGTTAGTGACATGCAATCACTTACAAAGGCAATTGTACATGTCCGTACCAGCTTTGGATGCGATCACGCAAAAGCTTCAGGATCTAACCGAAGCGCCAACGTTGTAGTTATGCGAAGTAAATTCTTCCTGGGAGTCTTCTTCAGAGTCTTCTTTAACGAAAGGAAAGTCCCATGCGAAGACTCTCTTGTGATAGTATGTGCTATTGAGCATATTGCGGTTGCTTTGAGGCCTTTTTCATTTCCAAAGCTGTACAGCAATAAGCCTTCCAAATAGATGCATTCCATCGATTTAAAGAGGAATACACCTTGAAGATATTCTAAACGATGCCAACAAAGTGGATTTGGTTTTGAAAACTGTTTCGACGCAAGGATCATTTTGGCACGCCGAAGGGGATGGTTGTGGTCGCTTGAAGCGAGGCCGCAGACCTACATGCCTCGTCAGCGCAGGGGCAGTATCACCATCGCAGGCAACCGCTCGACGGTTGGGGAGGGGGAGGTTTGGATACTGTCATGCTTGAAAGGCAAGACGTAAAGACAACCTGGTCCTAATGTAACTTGTAGAACTTGTGTTTCAGCGAAAATGTTCAAGACTATGTACAAGAGGAGTATGAAGGCCTAACTTGATGTGCAGCGCTATCAGTGAAGGGCAAATACGGCTGGAGAAGTTTCCAGGCAGCAGCCAAAAAGACGAATTGCGCTTCGTGCATTGTAATACTCTTGTATGCATGGTTGTTTGAGGCTTCTTCGGCCACAGACAGGCCACCAGACCGACCGATGATGTAATGTAAAAATGAGAGCTTCTTGTCAACTTAAGATGTAGCTGCTAGAGAATCTTGATCTCTCTTATAGCTGTGAGTGGTGTCTGGAAGCAAGATTATATCAGGGGCATTCTTCAGAAGATCGTTCTTGTGCTAACCTTTGTGCACCACTCTATCCAGCGGCAAACACTTGCAATAAGAGTACTGGATAATAACTGCAATGGAATTGTACGTACCTGAACGTTACCTCGCCAATTTTCGCTGATAGACGGTATTTGCTGCTTGCTGCCATCATTGCTAGTTGATGATACAGCATCTCGGAAGACCCCATTGTTTTGCAAAAGCCATTTGTCGAAAGATCTGTTCAATAACCAGGGCTGTAGCGCCAGCCTGACTTGCAGAGACGGTCTCCAGAAGGCAAGTTCCGCATATGCCAGGCATACCCGCAAGCAGGAAAGTGGCATTGATTGGCTTTGGAGGTGCAGTGCTTCTGTCATCCGTCTTGCCAAACGCGAAGGCGTGAACCTGGCTCAGCAAAACCCAAGTCTTGTAGCAGCCATTGAAACGTGCGGCGTCGACTATATCTCACCGCTAGCCTGCACCGCATAGTATAGTGGTCGTTGAAGCCCATGAAAAGAATGCCCACCGGCACCATCTGGCGACCTTCATATAGTTATGGGGTCAGCTCGCAAGTTATTTGGCATCTGGCCGGAGCTTGTATGAAGCTCTTGGAAAATGCTGCATATGCTGCCTTGGGCCGGCAAACCATCGTATATAAGTAAGGAATTTCAGCTGTTTTACAGTTAGGAGTGTATAATGAATTCCCGCGTTATGCACACTTACTTTGGTCTTCAAAATCCAAGTTAAGGCATTTCAATGCTTCTTGTTTTACGTAATGACTGTTTTATACAGTGCTCCTGATTTTCTTTGTTGAAACGGTCGTTGAAACGGACTTCGTTGCAGTATCTTTTTAATAATCGTTGTTTCCCGTGCCACTCGCATACGTGCATAATCTTGTTCATGTTCATGTTATTTCATCTTCTTCGTAACTGTCCGAGGCGGCCCATCAGCCATAAGAGATCATGATTTTCGAGGCTGCTAAGCATAAGGCGGCCAATCATTACAAAGGCTACATGCGGATATATTGGCATGGCATATTTGCAAGTACCCGTATATCTTTCTGTGATTCCTCAACGCCAAAGAATCCGTTTCATATTCGTACTATTTATATTTTGAGCATTAATAATAGTATTTCTACATTCATTTCAAATATTCCCTTTTGAATGAGACTCACCACCAGATCAAGAACACTTTCATTGTACCGTGTACTTCAGCTCTGTCACAGCCGTTTTCAGAGACAGAGCTTCCGGCGCCTTTCGTGATCGTAGCCCGTCGAAGCTCGTCCGGAAAACCCGGGGTTATCGATATGTGATGATCCTTTCAGGCATGTCATATCATGATATTTGAAAAAAAAAAGAAAAGGAGAAAGAAAACAATCAATCCGGTTTTGAGTGATCTCGCAACCCACGATCGCGTCTCTTTGACGTTCTTTTCAAACCGTTCCAGAGGACCGCTATCGAAGACTGAAGCAGCGCTTCTCTATGCGCTGATATCCATCTTTTATAGAGCAAGAACGTTATTTTTGCGAGAAAGAAAACCTCCTTTAGATGTTTAGAGAAAATACATCTTCTGACCAAGGTTCTTTCAATAAATCGAATCCCGTTTTTCAAAAACTCGTCAATAAAAAGCATCTCCTTCACCAGATCCACATTCATAACAGTAAAAAGGTACGCCATCTCAGTTCACTACCGACAGATATCGAACATATTGGCAAGGTCGTGAGTTACCACACAGTTGAAATTGACATGCATGAACTTTGTAAAAAGAAGAAAAAATAACGATCTATTATTTCGGCACAACATCCGGTGTTGATGATAACGAGGAGAGTTTTAATGGTGAGCGTGCTCTTCTGCAGGTTTGACGTTGTAACCAATCAAGCTTCTACGTCCAATAATTTCGCCAATAAGGAAGAAAGTGTAGATCTCGGCGAAGACGACGCCTCCCTTTGCAAAGTCGCGTACGGACAAGCCCTTCCAGGCGTTAACGTTCATGTATTGCTTGACAGTTTGCTGTGCCTGGCTAAATTGTTCGCCGGTGGGGAAGCTCATTCCTTCCTTGGTATACACTTGTTTGGCGATTTCGCCGGCAACCTTGAGGTTATAGACGATGGGCTTTTGGAAAGCTAAAACTCGAGTGTTAGATAACTGTCTCGTTACTGTGCTGTACTTGTAAACTTACAAACAATCTTGGACAAAGTACCCTGGAGCGCACCGAGAACCTTTGTTGCAGACATTGTGGGAGGGAAAGAGGGGACGGAGATAGGAGTGTCAGGTCTGTAAACAAACTTGGGTGACGAGCACAGTCCAAGTATCTGGGGGGGAAATAATTTTTCAAGTGGTGGTCTCCAAGCAGACATACAGTTTTTCAAAGATCGTTGCATACATGTTGGTTGAAAAGCTCAAGCGTAACTTGTTCCCTACGCTTGCAGTCATTATAGTCCCCGTGGGATATTTTGTTGGAGTGAAACTGCGGGAATCGCGCGATGAACAAGCACTTCGTCAGAGCATCGTCAACCAGCGAGAGACTCTCGAACGACAAAAGGCTGCCCTGGAAGAAGAACGCAACGTACTTCAAGAAAAACGTAGAATGCTGGAGGAGGCACGGAGGTACAAGGAACGCAGAGACGACGCGTAAAAGAAAAAAAAGAGCTATGCCCATATCACCAGATTACATTTTACCCTCTAATGCATAGTAACGCGAACAGAAACATTGCATTCCATCCTTAACAGCTCTTGTCTTTTCATTTTGTACATGCAAGCTTTTTTCTTTACTTGTATAAACTATTTTTTATGAAAGAATGTTGTAAGCGATTTCATTCCTTTGGTATTGACCTTTGCAAGACTCCTTGGAACATCAGCCTTTTTCGCTTTCTGCAACCCATGTCGTTAGCTATTATTCGCCATCACTTCTATTATTATACTTGCCTTTGCTGAGCGCTCTCCGTCGTTGGATGACGCCTTGGTAGCAGATCTCATGAATGCATCAGGGGATTCTGTAAAGTAGTTTGTGATATCGCCCATATTTTGTTCAACTTTGATTTCTTCCAATCTAGCAATAATACACTTGAGTGGTTGCATTCAGCAGAAAGTTTGACGCGAATATTACCCATAGCTTTCTAATAATTTCAAGAACCAAGTTTTTGACAAGTATTTTGACAAGAGGTATACTGCTTCTTGAAGATGAATATCTTATTCAAGATCATCAATTAGTATCAGAAATTTCTTTTCGCATATCTTTGCCAGGTATAAAGTTACCTGTTTTCTGTGAATCATCTTTTCTACTAGATTCTTCATTTACAGAGTTTGCTAATGCTGGTATTTGCTCAAACTTTGATAGCATATTGTCCACCTTCTTTCGCAGCCACGACAAGACTTTATCATCGTTTAACCTGTACATGCGTATATCCTCGGTGACTCCTAAATATATCTTGTCAGTAAACATACTTGAATGGAAAAAGCGGACATGTTGCTTACTTTGTTCGTCGCATAAATGCATGAGTTGATCGATGAATCCTTCAAGGAGTTTAATGACATTCACTTGACAACCCTCATCTGCGTGTTCTGCACTAAAAATCTCATCCAAAATTCGAAATCGCCCCTGAGAATCGTCCGTCTAAATAAAAACATGGACACCGTAAGCTTTCAATCCAGATGCCCCATTGTAATCTATCATATCTATGTACTTGCCTTGTTTCTTGCACGATCCAAAATTGGCAAAGCAATGTACAATGGATCCACAGGCGTTATAAGGTAAATTGAACCGTCTATAAAAGGTAGTCAGAATTTCTAGGAACAAGTGAAATCGCGCGCGCCATTTTCTTTCTTTGCTAAACGTGCCTTTGTATACGGAGTCGTCAATCATCCAAGAGCTTTTCCTACCACATCCGGCTACTTTTTGTAGCTCGAAAATTTTGGTATTTGCTTGGTCGATAAAGTACACGGAAGTGGTGCCTTGGGCAAACAGCACCTGTCAACGAGCGGAGGCGAATACAAAAAGAAACCGTATGCCAGTCTCACCTGTCCTCGGGCACGGCAGTTTGACAGTATTTAAAGTATCAAGATCTACTCTGTCACGATTCAGACTAGAAACACGAGCATCCCATGGATCGTGATCTGACCTTCATATCTCCTGTTGGTGAATGCAACGATCGAGTTGACGGAGGTCATTTCTGAAAAGGCAATAAAAGGGAATTATGATCAGGCCCGAAACCCGAAAATTTTCATAGAGACGGTCGTTGAAAGGTCATTGGATATGTAAGGCACGGTTGATTCCTCCTGGCTTTAACTTCTTGCTCAGTGCTTCTCTGTCTGGATGCAAGTGTTTGTAAAGTTGCTGTATATGTACATATGGCTTCTCGCTACGTTGATGTTTGTATATAAACTATCAAACTTTCCAAAATATAGAATTAAGAACCCATTATTCGCCACAGCTATGCGTGAATCAGACTGTCCATCTTCTTTCTGAATTTTGAGGAGAGAGGGTTCAGGCTTGCCTTTTATTGTGGTGAACGAAACGATGATATACATTCAGAACTAGCTCCACTTTATTAGGTGCCAAGAAAGATTACAGGATCCTCTTTGGCTTTGACTGTTACCAAAATGCACATTTTATAATGATGACATATGTAACGCTTTTATAAAACGAGTTGGCTGCTAAAGAAATACGGTTATTTAGTTCGAAATATTTTCATCGCCTTCCCATCCGCCGACGCCAGGGCACTGCTGTAGCCATTGTTCATTGCCCATAAAGCCTCGTCTTTCAATAGCTGCAGCTTTGGCAAGAGATTGTTGTCGCAATCCTGAGTCTCGGTGATAACTTCCATTGCTGCCAGACACCTGACGACGGAAAACTGATAGTTGGACGGAGCTTTTTTCTTCACGGATGTACTCGACGTCATTGCTTGCAAAAAAGATCAGCGGATGACAAAGTGTTTGGCGCAAAGAACGCCTTGAACTCTGTCATGCTCCTAGGTGTCGGCAAAATATTCGATTATTCGTGGATTCGCATTCGCGACGAATTCGAATTGAATTCCACGAATACGAATACGAATACGAACCACAACTTCGAAGACGAATTCGAATGAATATATATTCGAATTCGTATTTTGCAAGATGCCGACCAATTTTGTCCGACTACTTTGCAGCAATACGACATCACTGGCGCAACTTCAATACGAAAGCACGAAGATGAATGTTGGAGGCCGTTCCTCAACGCTTTTGAGGAAAAGTTTGGGGCAAATGCCACCTTGGTGATAGGTGATTGGAACGCTGCCCATCAGCGTTTCCAGAAGCCCATTAAAGGCAAAGGATTCCGCCAACTTGTCCGGCAGAAGAATATCAACGTACTCTTGATCGACGAGTTTCGGACAAGCAGTTTCTGTCCGGCTACTACGAACCAGGTCGCTCACGTTGCAAGACGAAGAAATCCAAGACCATGGCAACGAGGAGATAAAGTGGTGCACGACCTATTAGGGTGTACGAATCCCCTATGTAAGCATATACCATCCCTGGAACAGAGATCTCTCGTCGACGTTGAACATGCGGGGAATTGTGCGTGCAGTGCGTGATAGTTTCGAGCATATGAGGCCGCAGTGTTCCCCCGCGATCAAAGACCACTGCAACCTCGAAATTATCCACTCGAAAATGGATACCATAGATCGCACTCAAAGGCAACGCCTCAACTGACCGGAACCAGGCGAGAGACATATCGTCTCATTATTTTTCAAGGACTTTACAAGCATGTCCGATATTGAAAATAGTTTCAGTCTGATGGCGTGAATAGCGTCGTCATCAATAAAGTCCGGGAAAGATGTAAAGAGAAATGGTCGTATTCCCGCATGAGAGGGCAATAATACTATCTTTGTATCCAATACTCAAGGAGGCGCCGAAAGACAGATTCCTGCAAACAAGAGTAACAACTTTTAAGCTGAAAATAAAGCAGCTAGCAAAGCCTTTTCCAAAAGGTATACATGAAACGAGGATTTTGACCATCCATGGAGAGCATTTCGAGTGCAAAGGATTTTTGGGGTTATTACAAGATCGTAATGAAGAAGAAAAAAAAGCACATGTGAAGGGTGTTGCTTTCTTTTAAGGAGTTCAGGGACACGCAATCTGTGTACGGTTGCTGTTTGCCCTTCGATGAAGCCGAAGCAAATGGTGTCACAGAGGCACATGCAGAGGCTCCGCAAAAAGCTTGCTCTTGTGTCCCTACTGCAACTGGGCTGTCCTTTTTTTTCCACTTTACACTCAAGCAATCTCAAC
>KK100176.1:165490-176256 GCA_000611695.1 Rhizomucor miehei CAU432 | reverse complement strand
CAAGAGCAAGAACAAGACGACGACTCTTCAATTGCTTCCCCTGAAGATACCGAAGAAGATTCTTCGGATAAAGATATACCAACGACTCCGGCTGATCAAGAAGATGTTATGCGACATGGAGAAAGCAGCATCAAACAGCCTGAAACTGTGAGCCAAGCTCACGAACAGCGCCCGCAGCCTTCCTACGGAGCTCTGGCAGCCACCATGCCTGTCAGCAAATCTGACCAAGTATGTTTTAAGCTTGAATGGCAAGACTTGTCCGATACTCATAAATTATACCTCTCATCTTTTACAGTTCGTGCCATTAAAGGATTATGAAGAGCTTCGCTTCAAGCTTAGAATTTTGGAAGCCAAGCGACAAGAAGATCGCGAGCGCTACCGTGAACATGAAAAGATCAAGGAGGAAGCCGAGCAGTTCCTGACGCTCCGCAACAAACTTCAGGGTACGACAAAGTTCTGGTGTAGTTGCTTTGTATGATCAAATTGTAAATACTTTGTAGACAAAATTGCCGAGTTGCAAAAGGACCTTCGAGACAGCAAGCGAGAACTCAAAGAGACTGCTGCCGACAAGGAGGCCCTGGAGCAGCGATATATTGATCTAGCTGATTCTTTGGAAATGATGACGCTGGACAAGGAAGTAGCAGAAGAACGTGCGGAAGCATTGCAAGAGGAAGTTGATTTCTTGAAAGAGAAAATGGAAGAAATCAGCGTGGATCTCGATATTCTCAAAAAGGAAGCAGGTAAATCATTTGCATTATTCTTGTTTTAATTCCGAAAACAAACGTGCTAAATGCCTATAGATATCATGAACAGAGCTCCTGAAATGGATGGTCAAGAGCGGGCACCTCTCGAGGTGATACAGCTCGAACGACACAATGAACGTCTGCGTGAAGCTCTTATTCGGTAAGGAAATTCTTTATGAATTGAAGTGCTATTTATGTTATTTGTTGACATGTCCAAAGATTGCGCGATGTTACCAATGAACAGGAAGCTGAGCTTAACATGAAGATCAAAGAGCTTGAAGAAGAGAACTATGAGTTATCTGAAATCAAAGGTGAGATCATATTTCGTGAAAAAATCCCCCTTGAATTGGCATGCTGACAAACTCGTAAACCAGTTCAATATGAAAAGGTCACTGAAAAGTTGGAGGCTGCAGAGTCTCTCATCGAAGATCTTAGGCAAAGACTTGACGACGCAATGGCTGCTGAGGATCTTGTCGAGCAGCTTACAGAGAAGAACCTGGCTCTAACGGAAAAAGTCGAAGAGCTTCAAGCCGCTGTAGATGACCTGGAAGCTCTCAAAGACTTAGCTGATGAGCTCGAAGAGAATCACGTTGAAACTGAAAAACAGTTGCAGGCTGAAATTGGTACAGAGAAAAAGGACCTTATTGCTATGTTTCAATGATCTTACTTTCAGTTTCTGCTAGACCATCGCGATATGCTTTTGCGCGAGCAGCTTGAACGAATCCGTGCCTCAGAGGAAACCAATCTCGACTATGAAAACACTATCCAGCAATTCCGTGAACTTGTACAGCACCTTCAAAGCGATTTGGAACAGTTGCGAAGCAAGCAAGAGCAACAGCAGACTGAAAACATCAACTTGAGCAGCCAGTCTCAATCCATGATGTCTCTCAATATGCAGCTTCAATCGACTGTAATGAAGGCACAGGCTAAGGCTATTGACCTTCGAGTTGCGTAAGCTGGAAGCTGCACAAGCAAACGACCGTCTTAGCTATATCCAGGTTAGGAGACGTGAACTGATCAATTGTAAAATGCCAAAAGCTGATATTTCTTGTTATATCTAGCCATATCTTCCGGAAGCGTTCTTCAAGACTGAAAATGATCCCATCTCCTGCTTGTTGCTCTTCAAGCGTCTGGTATTCAAGGCTGAGCTTATTATCAAACATTTGGACCAGAACCATCCCATTAGTGAAAAGCTCATGGAGAATGTCTCGGAAAGTCTCGTTGCTGTGTGTGAGGCAAGTGTCTCTGGTTGTTAACCTCTCGACGCATATACTAACCAGATTTTGTACCTAACAGATGAGGCAAAAGGCTGCTTGGCTCAGCGACCTCGCCAAACGCTTTGTTACCTTCATTCGACACTGCTCACCTGAAGTATTCTCAAAGATGGGTCAAGTGTACCAAGACCTGATTGGCAGTGAGCGAAGGTAGGTTGACAGGAGTTCAAACTCAAGATCCTTTAATTACGGGCATTAACTGTGCTGCGCTTACTTGTAGACTGAATGCCATTGTTGAACTTTTCCGTACCGACAACACTAAAGAATCCGAATGCTTGCTTGACTTGCACCGGTATGTACTGCAATTTACTCTTAACTAAAATATCTACATGATTGCTTATATGTTATGTAGCCTTATTGGCCATCTCGAGCATCTGGCAGAAATCTATTTGGGCCAGACTAGCGAAACCGGCAACGTAGATCTTTTCTACAGTTTGACCCGCGCTCTTGATATGAATGCAGACAAGATGGTGGTCGAACTCACATTTGTCAAGCAACTTGTAGAGAATGCAGTCCATACAGAAGGTAACTGGCCAATTGAACCAAGTAGCTTTTGCGAGTAGCTAAATTACGCTCGTATCATACAGGCATCCCTGTCACAGAAGGCATGGAGCATCTCGAATACCAATATCTGCTGCCTCTTGGACAGCTGATTACTGAAACAAAGAGCAGCAAATTGACTGCAAAGTGAGTATACATCTATCTAAGAATGATTCCTTGAACAAACTACACAGGTTCTGACGCTTTATAATGCTTTCTCTTCCAGGAAAATGCTGAGACAGCTGGATGACTTGTCAGAGCAAGCTCTTACACCAAAGGCTGAGCATTTACACCGCTTCAGAACCATGTATGCCCTCAGCATGAAGCTTAGTCAATTCTGTTTGGAGGTATGCTGATACATATTATCTGTATGGCAGCAACGTTGCATCATTTTCTAATATCCCACGTACAGACGTTGAAACAGATACTCGTTTACATTGATGTCAAGCGCGGATCTCGGGAAGAGATTAGCCTTGCTGCTATCCAGCAGATTGTTTATGTAAAATCAGAAGAGATTCTCGACATCTCAGAGACTAGCTTGTGGGATGGATGCTACAAGGTGCTCAAGTCGCTTACAAGCGAGCTTGCAACGACCCTCAAACGTGTAGAGAATGATACCCGAATGGACAAGAGTAAGTAACAAATTTGTTCAGGTTGTTTAAGTAGGAGCTTTTTTAAACCAACATTGTTGCAAGTTGCCACGAGTGTGCCTCCATGGATTCAGAGAGCCTCAGATATGAAGGCTGAAGTTCTTGTCAACCGCGACATGGAACGAAAGCTCCAACAGCACAATGATGAAATTATGAGACTTTTAAAGGATATTAAAGCAAAAGTAAGCAACACAAGCTATCTGTACAAGGGACAGAACTGAAAGCTCATCATATTCAATTTTTTTAGGACCAAGCACTGCAAGAATCCTTTGTCAAAGTAGAAATATTGGAGAGACGAATGGAAGTCGCCAAAAAGGAAGTCGAGCATGTACATCTATTGGAAGATAATCTCGAGAAAGCCAAGGCACAGACACAAATGTACAGCGAAGCTATGGAGAACCTCCAAACAGAGTATGAGGCTCTCGAGAAAGAAAATGCACAGTTGAAGAGGTCTCTTGCTGCGCAAAAGGAGGAGAAACGACTCTCTTATCCACAAAGACTGTTTGAAGTAGTAGACGATGCCTCAGAAAGTTCCTCAGACCAAGATAACCTTGGTGATATCCATGCTCAGGTACATTGCTGGAAAAAAGGTTTCTTTTCAAACGCAAAGGTGTTAACAGAACGATGGCATAAATTTAGATGGAGACTCTCAAGGCTGGAATTAGATACCTGCGGGCTGAGAATGCTCACTTAAAATCTTGCGATCTTGCTCGGTCGCTGCAGTTGGATCTCGATCCAGTGCCGTCAACACAACAAGAACAAAACGAGACAGATAACAATACCCTAAAGCGGTCTATAGCCGTAGAGACACGAACCCTTATCAAGGATATGCGCAAGGCTGCGGCCTCACCGAGGGTGGTTACACTTTCGGCCGAGCGCGACAAGCGGCGCTGGCAGAGTATGAAGAAAGCACCCGATTATCAATACCAGGCACAGCAATCTGTGCTTTATACACTTAAACAGCGCAGCGAGCAACTCAAGCACAAGGCGCGCCAGTTTGAAATTGAGAGCGGCAACAACAGTAGCCGCATACGTCCTTTAGAAACCGTTTTGCCACAATCGATTGGCAAAATCCAGATACCCTGCTTTGCAAACACCACTTCACGACGCCATTGCATCCAACTAGGTAGCGCTATTGAATTCGAGCGCATTCATGGTCTCTTTATCCGTTAAACTATTTTGCATATATCTATATATATACGCCTCTTTCCCCCATCTTATACTTTTGAAACACCCTTTTATACTTTTCTTCTTCTTCTTCTTCTTCTTCTTTTTTGATGATAAAGTTCCTATGCTGTATGTAAAGTTTTAGAAAGTCAGTGTTCTTGCATCTCGTGTATGTGTGACACTCTGGAAGCTCCGGATCGCTGCTCCGAAAGCAGAAAGCCTTTCTTGCGACTTTTCAACTTGTTCACGAATTTCAGGTACCAGCTTCCCCACCTCTTTTATTTCGTCTCAGAGCACTCCTTCTGAGCTGCAACAGGCATGTCAGGCAACAGCATTAAAGTTGTTTGTCGGTTTCGACCGCAAAACAAGCTCGAAATTCGCGAAGGAGGCCAGCCCATCATTGACATTGACGATGACGGAACCGTCGTAAAACTCAAGGCAAGTTAGTCTCTCTCTTTTCAGAATAATACACATATTGTTCATCAAATCTAAGACTCTACTTTTGTGTTATTCAGGGCAAGGATGTACAAGCTTCCTTTGCCTTTGACAAGGTGTTTGGCATGGATACAAAGCAACAGGATATTTTTGCATATTCCATTAAATCGATTGTTGATGGTACGAGTGCATACACACAGAGAGAGCATATAAGAATAAGTTTTGCGTGAAGAGAATTCTCATGTTTCCCATAATATCTTTTTAGATGTTGTGGAAGGTTACAACGGCACAGTGTTTGCTTATGGACAGACAGGTTCCGGAAAAACATACACGATGATGGTAAAATGAATCAAAAAGCCGATACGTCAAAACGTGTCTCACTGAGTTATAATATCTGAACATATGTAGGGTTCAGATATCGACGATGAAGCCAACAAGGGTATTATCCCACGTATTGTCGAACAGATCTTTACCAGCATCATGCAGTCACCAGCAAACATTGAATTTACTGTCAAAGTATCATATATGGAAATCTATATGGAGAAAGTGCGCGATTTGTTGAACCGTAAGCCGAAACAAAAACAACAATGCTGTCACCACCCACAGCTTTGCTCTGACACTTCCTCGCTTTCTCAGCATCCCATGATAACTTGCCTATCCACGAAGATAAAGTTAAGGGCGTCTATGTAAAAGGTTTGCTGGAAGTCTACGTGTCTTCTACAGAAGAAGTATATGAAGTGATGCGTCGCGGTGGTAACAATCGTGTTGTTGCATACACAAGTACGTAAAATACTTGATCTACATGTGTACTTGCGAGAAAAAAGGATAATCTTACTCTTATTTTCTCTCTCTCTCTAGACATGAATGCTGAATCATCACGCAGTCACTCCATCGTCTTGATTACTATTACTCAAAAGAATCTGGATACCGGTGCTGCAAAGAGTGGAAAGCTGTACCTGGTCGATCTTGCTGGCTCCGAAAAGGTTGGCAAGACGGGTGCATCCGGTCAGACTTTGGAAGAGGCAAAGAAGATCAACAAGTCACTCACAGCTCTCGGCATGGTTATTAATGCATTGACTGACGGCAAAGTAAGTTATATCAAACTTGGGAGAAAAAAAAGATTTCAGATGATGTATACATATATCTTATGATTATATAATCTTCTTACAGTCAAGTCATATTCCCTATCGAGACTCGAAGCTGACACGTATTTTGCAAGAATCTCTCGGTGGTAACTCTAGAACGACACTTATCATCAACTGCTCTCCATCTTCGTACAATGAAGCGGAAACCGTCTCGACACTGCGATTCGGTGTACGTGCAAAGACCATCAAGAACAAGGCCAAGGTGAACGCCGATCTTTCGCCTGCCGAACTGAAAGCACTCTTGAAAAAAGTCAAGAGCGATACCGTTTCATATCAACAATACATTGCCGCTTTGGAAGGCGAAATCAGTATTTGGCGTTCTGGAGGCAAAGTTCCTGAGGAGCAATGGGCATCGCCTGACAAGAAGAACCAGCAACCTATTCAGTCGCCAGCTGCGCGTGCTATTGCAGATGTTGATTCAAGGCCCTCGACACCTGCACCTGTCTTGAGCAAAGATGAAAAGGAAGAATTTTTGAAGCGAGAAAGTGAGCTCACAGAACAGATAGCAGAAAAGGTAAAAATATCTATATACCGGTCCTATGTTTATATAATTTTGTGATAACCGATGCTTTTGTTCTACTTAGGAAGCAGAACTTAACAGCCGAGAGCAACAAGTTCAAGCGTTGCAAAAGGAGCTGCAGTCGCTTAAAGATCTGGAGAAGTCAATGACTGCAAAGAATCAGCAAATGACCTCTGAATTGAGCGAGGCCAAAGTGGAACTCGAAAAAGTCACATATGAAAACAAGGAGGGCTTAATCACCTTGGACTCTCTAAAAGAAGCCAATCAAGAGCTTAAAGCTGATATCCAAGAGCTCAAGGATGCTTTGGCAAAACTTCGCAGTGAGGAACAGCAAAAGACAGGTGCAGATGCAGATGCAGCTGCTGTCGCTGGTCTGGTTAGCGCCGTAAGTACAAAGCAAACAAACTTTTTGCGAGTTGGTTGTATAAGCATCACTAAAGCTCTTACACATGATGGTATATTTAGGAAACCAATGGAGTGCATCAAGAAGACCTGAAGGCGATGACCGAAGAGTTCACAATGACACCTGAAGAGCTCGAGAAACTTAAACAGGAGCTTGCAGAATCAAAAGCACTTTTAGAGCGCCGTCGGGACACCATCAAGTCCTTAACACGAGACAAGGAAGGTTTGGAGAGCAAACACAATGAGTTGGAGAAGCGTTTGAGCATGCTTGAAAGCGAATACGAGGAGCTCCTGGACAGGACAATTGCCGAAGAAGAGCAAAATACTGACATTGAAGATACTATCGCGGAGTTAAAGGTACGAGTAACGGATTTTGGGACCAGCGTTATGTTAAGGAAATCGACTGAAACGTATAAAAAACTTTCTGTAGTCCAAACTCGAAGCGCAATACAAGGCAAAGAAAGAATTGCATGATCGTGAACTGGAAAGTTTGCGACAAGAGCTGCAGACTAAATCGGCAGAGGAAGACGAGCTCAACAATGCGGTGAACGAGCTGAAGGCACTTAACGAAAAGCTAGAACAGACATTAGCTGCACGGAAACAGAAAGCCAACGGTATGACGTTTAAAGAAAAGGAAGAGGACTTGGAGAGGATGCGCAAATCGATGGCGCAGCAGCTGGCCGACTTTGAAGTCATGAAGAAAGCATTGATGCGCGATCTACAGAACCGGTGTGAGAAGGTTGTAGAGTTGGAGATTTCGCTGGACGAGACTCGCGAGCAGTACAACAATGTCCTGAGAGCAAGCAACAACAAGGCACAGCAAAAGAAGATGAGCGTGCTGGAAAGAAATTTGGAACAGCTTACAAATGTTCAAAAGCAGGCAAGATATCAGAGAACATTTGCATGCGTCTTTATCTTGTCAGTAATTAACATGGAGATCTGTTACTATTAGCTTGTGGAACAAAACTCTCAGCTCAAGAAGGAAGCTGCTTTGGCAGATCGTAAGCTTGCCGCTCGCAATGAACGTATCCAGAATTTGGAAATGCTTCTCCAGGAAGCTAAGCAGCGTTTGATAACTCAAAACGAAAAGTAAGGATAACGTTTGACATCAATTTTGCTTGAATCGACTGTTTATCCATTCTTTTTCATTTGTCTTTTTAGGTTTGAAGCACAGTTGCAGACGGTTAGAGAACGATTAGAGCAGGCTCGATCCGCCAAGTCGCAGAGCGGCATGTCTGCATTAAACTTTGGTAGAATCGCCAAACCATTAAGAGGTCGCGGTGCCGTCGAGGAGACGAGGTAACAATAGAGTGTGGCATATAAGAAGATCCGTCAATAACTCTGATTTCCATCTTACCCACAAAGTAGCAACAGCGACGCACCAGCCCAGACTAGCAAGAGATCATCGTGGATGCCTTCCTTCCGATAGACATTAAGTTCTATTTCACATTTATTTTCTTACTTTTTCTTCTTCTTCTTTCTGAATACCCGGTGCCAATATATCTAGTGAAATTTGCTCCTCTTCTTATTTTCTTCCTTTATATTTTGTATCACTTCACAAATATATATACAAACTTTTCTCTCTATATTTTTGCCTCGAATTAAAGAAATTGTGTCTTCTTTTCTTTGTGGATGTGATGATTCTATGATCGTCATCACTCTTTTTTTGTTTTGCCATGGTCGTCCCGCAGCCAATGCACGACTTCAAAACCGACTTCTACGGTGATGAGTATGATGATCATCCATTCCAACGTGAGAGAATGCTTTTCGGAAAGATGCTCTCTCAACATGGTCGCAGTTCATTGGCATAATCTAAGCAAAAAGCGTTACTCAATCGTGAATATATTGACGGATTTCAAAACTTTTCATTTACCTAGCTTTTTGTTAAGAATTGCTATGCGAGGGCGCACATCCAGATGGCGAGAAATAGTATTGTAATACTCTGCATAGTTGGAAGTTGGCAGGCTGTCAGACAGAGAAACACCATGAATACCTTTGTTTTCCTTACCTTCGAGCTCAGGACGGGCCCAATAGAAATCAGGCGTATCAAGGAAACTTTCCCCTGCGCTCAGGTTGAGTTGCTGCCGGAAACTCAGTAATTCACCAAGCTTCTTCAAAATCTCTTTTCGTGTCAAGGGTATCTTTTTACCCTGCAACAATAAAGTTGGGATACGCTTTGTAGAGGAGAGGTATGTCTCGAGCATATTCTCCAAGACTGCCAGTTTAGCCGATCTCGCTAATCCATGCGAAAAGGAGATTTTTGAGAGCGTTGGTGATGGAACATGAGGATTTAAGAGGATGATATCGCCTTTCATGCTAGTTGCTCTTTTGGGCGTGCAAAGAAAAGACCATTGTGTCAATATGTGAACACATGGCTGTCCTATATACACACGGACATAAACTGATAACTTACTCGTCTTCATCAAATGCAAATTCGGCGTCCTCAGTCTCCACGTCATTGTGTGGATTGATTTGGACGTCTCCTGTCTGTATGCACTCGTTCAAGAAACGCGTTGCTTGGTCGTCAGGCACAGCCCAGGTCACAAATGTGCCATTCGAAAACGCAAACACTTCACCGCCGCTTTCCAATTGAATATGCATCATATCCGGTATCACGACTGGCATGATTTTAAGTTCTGGATGCGCTGTTACTTGCTTCATAAGTGCTGGCATGGAATACTCTTCGGCCGTACAATATGCTGTGCACTTCTGAGTCTACAACAGAAAAAAAAAACCATCAATCTTAAAGAAACGACTCTCACTCTTTCTCTCTCTCTGTGTGTGTATATGTGCATTTGATATATATTCTCCAAAGAAAAGCTTACATGCGGCTTGAACTTGGTAGGTGTAGCAGCTGGATTCACTTCAGACTCGAACTCCATAACTCGTCGTAGCAAGTTTTGCAGCGATCCTGCGTCTTCGACTTGCCCAACACGTCGAACATTGTTGCGTGCGCGCTGGGGAGCACTTTGTCGTGGTGTCGAGTAGAACTAAACCGTCAATCGTTGTCAATAACTCTGTGTGGTGTGCGTGATCATATATATCCACTAACTGCTGTCAGACACGGGCGCGTAAGAGGGGCACGAGAAAAAGGTCTAGTCGACCTACGAAAGGTCTATTGGAGCGAAGTTAAGAGGGCAAGTTCTCACTAGCGAGGTTCAGGATCTTTTTACCATTGCTGACAGTTTGGGCATGCTCATGACACCGCTTAGTCGCTGCATAACTTAGCAACACAGGTCTGTTGACGTCCAGTTGCTGCGAAATTTACTTGCACTTTGCGTTCTCTCTCTTGTGCCTTTGGTCTAGTTATACTGACTATTTGATCATTAACTCCTACTGAATTTGCAACATTTTCTATCATAATTGGTAAGGATATTGGGCAAGTACCTTCGAGGTAGCGTGTCCATAGACATTTGAAACATACCATCAAACAAAAAAGAGCTAGTGTGTCCAGATTCTCCTTTAGGTCGCCTTACATGGGTATTCTTGAACCAGTCAAATTTCTTGCCTACGCAGACTCAGTCTTCTCACGCGGCCGGCGCAGCTCCAACACTTCTCCAATTATTACGCATTGATCTGTTTTTCGGAGGTGACCACAGCTCGAATTCGTGACCTGATTACTTCTGACCAAGGACGTGATAGATCACTGTATCAAGAAGGCGCTGTAAATACTTGTAAGTATTTCATCAGTGATTTGTAACTAAACTTCGAAGGTGTATAAAGGAAGGTTCTTGCCATGCAAGGGCTCTTTGGATTGCACTGGCCCTTTTTCGGTAAGTTAACATTTTGGAAGAGAGATGATTTAAAAGTAAATTGCTCATCATGCTTCATTCATTTCAGTGCATCCCGCCAGGTTTTTCCCGCCCTGTCGTCAGCGCTTTTTCCTGGCC
>KK100176.1:122937-151978 GCA_000611695.1 Rhizomucor miehei CAU432 | reverse complement strand
CTCTGTAAATGGCTGGAAAGACTGCATGACCCGAGAAACCCGCCATAATCAAACCAATCGCGAGAGGAATGTGGGACAAGTCTGCAGGAATAATCTCGGTATCCTAAAGTGGGGTTGAAAGTATAGACGATAAATAACAATAAACAAAACAGAAATAAGAATATTGTAGGGTGTCCATACCATAGGTTGCCACAGGCTACCGGGTTGTGTTGTTTTGGAAAGACCATTGACGATAACTGTCACGAGCAACGCGACACATGCAATGATACCAATCAGACTTGTTATGGCTAGCTTGCGCATAGGCAGAAATAACGTCGGTGTAAGTATAGCAAAGGAAATAAGTCGAACGGTGATCAAGTCAACGTTGGGCCAAAATGATTGTATTCCATCCCCTAAAAGCACCACCATCGCAACGCTTTATATTGTATACGTTGTCAGTCTTTAAGGCATTGCTCGGATTTAGCCCGGACTATCTTACCCAATGGTCATCAATTCCACAATAAAAATACCGCTAACCAAAGCACGGCCGTTTTCATTGAATGCGGAAGCACCCATATCACCGTAGGTAGCAGCTCCAGGCGACACATCCAAGCATCGTGCAATTAACTTTGCAGTGTAATTTGTAGCCAAGGCGCAAAACAAAAATGTCAAGGAGCCAAACAACCAACCGCCAAGGCGAAAGGCTAATGGTAGTGCCAGGATGCCGATTCCGATAAGAACATTTACTGCATTGAATACTGACTGAATGAAGTTCGATCGCGGTACGTACTCGCTGACTGGTCCAAGACCGCTGTAGCATGTCATAACCGACCCGACAGTTGTGTGTCTAGAAAGCGACGGAAACTGGTGATAGCAGCCTCCTGTTGCGGACGGATGGGAGAGAGTCCTTTCAAGAGCATCAAATTGCATTCTGTTTCAATTAATTGCATTTAGCAGATGATTAGCGGTCGTTCCATTGAGTACTGCGATTCAACAATAAAAGCGGCATATTACCCGTTTGAAGAACCTTTGGTATCAACAGTAACTAAGCGTTCTTCATCGTCCCACGGACCGTGTTGGCTATCCAAGAGAGACGCAGCTCTGGACAGATTTTCCATACTTGGCACAGTAAGGTTCTCGGCCATGTAGAGCATGGACGCCCGTGAGTATGATCCGGCAAAAGACCCCAAAAACGAGCGACCTTGCTGCTGTGGGGAGCCTGTTAATGTATCGATACTTTCATTGTAAGCGGGCGCGGCGCCGTAATTGCGCGGACGATGTGATGGATGAGTATTGGAAGGAACTCGGATATCCAACGGTGCTGTAGGTAGTGTCATCTCTTGTTGCTTCTTTGAAAGTGAAATAAGGGAAGAAAGGATGAAGTGAAAACTGAGGAAAATGTTGTTGGTATTGTGATTCACTTTTCCTGACGCTTTTTATGTAAGTAGCTGGGATCAAACTCTTTACTCGAAACCCTAAACTCCCAATCCCTTATGTTTTTTGCCTCTCTCTGGTATGTAAACAACTTGCATGTCTCATGACATGTTGGAGAATATAGACATGAAACGGCGCTGTCAAAAAAACACCTTAGTCGGCTCGGAAGTCAAACTTTCTTGTGGTTAGAGATCCTGAGACCCATTTTTATACAAATTGCTTTATGCAGAAAACATGACATTCCGGGACCACGGATGTAGCAGAAACACGCAGGGAAAACAGTTTCATCGAGAAAACGTACATAGCAACAAATTGATGGAAAACACCTTTTCTCAGAATATGATATCCCAAATGTTTCCATTTTACTCGGTGAAAAAAGGCTGTCAGTATGAGCATTGTGATTGTCACAGATTTATTTAGAATTTAGTTCACGTCATTCTATAATGTGCATTGTACTATACTCGGGACCGGTCACTCGTTCTGGTGGTCCCTGAGGGGGGATCTCACAAAGTTGCCATAGATACAAGCCACCTGTCAGGATGAGCAATCCTAAATCTGGTTGGCCTCTGCCACTTCGCTTCAGCTTCATAATCGCGCACCGGTATGCCCACCGTCACTGTCGACAAGCAGCGGCTCTTTGAGTACCTCGAGCGAGACTACAGTAAGCTCGACACTACTTGCATTGCCTCATTTGCGCTGACGTTTTGCTTGTAGCTTCGGAAGAGTTTAACGAGTTATGCTTCCGTTTCGGCATTGAGCTTGAAGAGGATGTATGTAGAACTGTGACGTCTATCACTTTGTATCATATAATTGAATTTATCGGTTTTTATACGCGTTAGACCTCTGAGCTCGACCCTTCTGAAGGCAATGTCCCCCAAAGACCTCAGCTAAAGATCGACATTCCCGCCAACAGGTACCGTTTATTCGAAAGAGAGAGAGAGAGAAAAGACGTGCAACAGTCATATCAGTGACACCGTATATATCATCAATTCACAGATATGACTTGCTGTGTCAAGAAGGTATCGCGCGTGCACTCAAAATTTTCGAAGGCAAGGCCGCCGCTCCCAACTATCGCCTTGTCAAGCCTGCCAGTGGCAAGCTCGAGCAGGTTATCGTAAAGCCCGAGACAGCTCAGATCCGTCCTGCCATTGTCGCCGCTATCCTGCGCAACATCACCTTCACCCAGGACCGCTATGATAGCTTCATTGACTTGCAGGACAAGCTTCACAACAACATTTGCCGAAAGCGTACACTTGCATCCATGGGTACTCACGACTTGGACACTATCAGGGGTCCTTTCACCTACGAAGCTCTGCCCCACAAGGATATCAAGTTTGTGCCTCTCAACCAGACCCAGGAAATGGACGGCGACTCCTTGATGGAATTCTACACTGTAAGTTAATTGTTAATTCATGTAACGTGAGAACAGGACCTTGAATGATCGAGAAAACGTGGAACATAGAACGACAAACATCTTGATAAATACCTTCACATCATCCGCGACTCCCCTGTCTACCCCGTCGTCTTTGATGCCGACCGTGTCGTATGCTCCCTTCCACCCATCATCAACTCGGAACACTCCAAGATCAAGCTCACGACAAAGAACGTCTTTATCGAAATCACTGCTACCGACGAACACAAGGCTAACATCGTGCTCAACACCTTGGTTGCCATGTTCTCTGAATACTGCGCTGAACCGTTCACGTAAGTAAAGAGACCTACACTGGACTTATGCAGGATATGAAGAGCTCAGCATGAAATATTCTTTGCAGCGTCGAGCCAGTCGAGATTGTCTATCCTGATGGTACCGTCAAACAAACTCCAAAGATAGAACCTTGGCAAGCATCTGCCAAGGTTGATTACATCAACTCGTGCACTGCATTGGACTTGAAAGGCGAGGAGATTTGCAACCTCTTGAAGAAGATGACCTTAAATGCAAGCGTCAATCCAAAGGATTCCAATGAAATCCTTGTAGACGTCCCACCTACTCGATGGGATATCCTCCACGCTGCCGATATCATGGAAGATGTTGCCATCTCATACGGTTACGACAACCTGCCACGAAAGATGCCAAATGTCAACACTGTCGGTGCCGCTCTCCCTATCAACAAACTTTCAGACCATGCTAGACGTGAGCTTGCCCTTGCTGGATTCACAGAAGTAGCACCGCTTATTCTGGTATGAATAAGGCTCCCCCGGGACATCATTTTGTTCCAATCTCATACCTTGTTTTGTTTTCTTTCCTGGTTCTAGTGCTCTCACGACGAAAATTTCAAATACCTAAACAGAAAAGACGATGGTAACACTGCCATTAAGCTTGCTAATCCCAAGACCATCGAATACCAAGTTGTTCGCACATCATTGCTGCCCGGTGTACTAAAGACGATCAACAGCAACAAGAAACTGCCTTTACCTATCAAGGTCTTTGAAGTTTCTGACGTTGCCTTCAAGGATGAAACTCGTGAGCGCCGCACTCGCAACGAACGACATGTCTGCGCTGCTTACATGTCCAAAACATCCGGCTTCGAAGTCATTCATGGTTTGCTCAACCGCATGATGGATATGTTCAGCACGCCTTTGGTTGCCAAGGACAGTGGTAAATTGGGCTACTGGATCCAAGAATCCAGTGATCCTACATTCTTCCCTGGCCGTTCAGCCGATATCTACTTACGGTACAAGGCTGGCGACGAGCGAAAAGAAGAGTGCATCGGTTCGTTCGGCGTGCTGCACCCAACAGTCCTCAACCATTTTGAATTGACCCATCCTGCTACTGCCCTTGAGTTTAATCTCGAACCCTTCTTGTAATGATCATGATAAAGATATAGCCCGTCTATATAAAGATCTGTATGCATAAAGCAAACACAAAAGGTCTGATGAATCACCGTTTTTGGGGCCATTTCTTTCTCTCCCCTTTAACACCGCAAATGGATTTCAAGCAACTTGAGCAAGCCTTGCGACAAATGCCACACGACACACTCTTGACAGAAATCCCTCAGGTGCAAAACTCAATAGCTCATTTATTACATTCCAATGAGGCTATGCGTGAACACGATCCGGAGGGTCAAGATCCAGATTTGACGACTGCAATCGCCGAGAATGAAGAACTGTTACAACGCTACGAAGCACGTATTGACTTGACCCTACGTGTTATTCGAGAACGAATAGGCGAAGCGGCTGCGCGAGAAGTAGGATCCAACATAGCAGCTTTCCGCAAGGAGCATCCAACAAGCAGGACGACAACGACCACTGCTACCTCTACTGCAAACAATGAAGAGCAACAGGATGATGGCGTGTATCTATGATGACGACGACATGGTGGAGATAGTAAAGTAGGTGTCAAGGTTGTGAACTGTCTGCGACTGCGGCTCATCCACTGAAACGAGCAGTTGGTACGGATAGATGGATAGCGGTTTGAAGGTTGAATGGATTCTTGGTTTTTTTTCTTCTTCCTCTTCTTCTTCTTCTTCTAGTTGCATTTCCTCGTCATCTTCGTCATCAATCTTTAGCATCATGTATTTTCGCTCCTACAATTATTGTTGATGAGAAAAAGAGGCTCTATGTTAAAGTTATATGCACGCATTACCCTCTGCAAAATGGTGTGTTGGAAGTCGCACCACATGAAGCGATACACGAGACGAAAATCAGCTATATGGAGCGCGTGTTGTTAGCGTACATCCATCCATGCAAGAATGTTTTCGTTGTTAGCAACGTACTGTGGTTAACGATGCGCGTATTTTCCAATTCCCTTTTACGCTTTTGTGCAGACTTTCCATGCTCGTCTGCAACAATGTGGTCGACGATGATAGGATACAGCGTCCTCAACAGTTTGGAATGAACATCTCCCTGGTTATACCATTCGACCTTTTCTTGCGCAACATAAATTATTACACGCAAGACCTAGGAAATGTATGAATGCGAGGGAAGTGAATTTACTCGTTGTAAGGTGATTGCTAACCGTTGCTTGCGTGATTTGCAAATGAATAACATTGCGTGTGTTGGTGATCATTTGGGAAAAAAGATCTCGAGAAACTGACCCACTCGGCAGACCTCCGGAGCTTATTATCGTTAGCAGAATGCTCGGTTTAGCCGTGGATGAGATAGACAATATTCCTAATAATAACTTGACAATTGATAGACGCCATTGAATGGTGAAGATATTTTATCTTCACTTTGCTTTTCATGTCTCTATGCCAGTATTTATCGATATTAAAGATGAATGTCAGATGCTGGATCGATTGCTATCTGTTACGCTGGTGCTTTAATGAGTTCACGGACGCTGCGAATCTAGAAAGGTAGCCAAAGAAACATTGTGTTCATTACAGAGATGTTTGATCATCTTGCAAGTGCGTGCGCTTATTTATAGTGAAAAGAGTGAGAAGCATGCGTCCCTGTATCCGCTGCAGTTGTGATGTTCTCATGAATATATACAAAGCAGATCGCAGTGCATTTGTTAAGCGATAGGGTTTCCTCAATACACTCTTGAAAGGGTAGTTTTGGAAACAAACGACAATCGCCTGCCTGCAATGACATAAAGAGGTACCTGCCCTCACGGAGGTCGATCAAGCATGCCAGAGCTCGGGAGTCTCCTGCCTTAAATGTAAAATGAGGAGGAAGGAGATAAACATTTGCATGAAACTAGGTTCGACACACGTATGCGACTTTGGAACGTCATCAATTTGTTGCTATGTTTGAAGGAGCTTACTTTTTCGCCCTCTCGAAATCGGGCACCTTCTTGAACCAGGTAAGCAATAACCAACGTGTTGAGTAATGACGACTTGAAATCTAACAGCTATATCTCTCAAAGCCGTCATATTGGTGATTCCCTCCTTGAGCCAAGCACGTCTCCAAGTCATGCGCTCCTGGATCTCTAGAGTCCAACTAATCTCTCTCAAGAAGGAAAATGCCCTGGGGATGCTGTATTGGCATGTGTGCAGAATAACTTATTCAAAGCCTCTGAATGTGTTATGGCAAAGGACGCCTCGCCGCGTTCTTTGGTTGCGCTTTTTTAAGTGAACGCGGAACACTAAATGCTTTAGGTATGCTTTCTTGTGTATATGGCAATGCTTACCATTCAGGGTTCCCTGTCTGAAGTCTATTTCCCATGTTCAACCATGAGGCCAGGAAACCAGATGATAAGTCCTTGGCAGCCTCGCTATCTTAAGCTTTGGTGTGCGAAGGCACAAGACCCCTCGCCCGTCGGTATTCCTCGTTGGACATCGGTTGGCACACCTTAGCCTACGATATTAGAATCCCCCTTTTGCATGCAGTGATCTTCGTTATATTTGTTCCTGGTATGCCTTGGGCGGGGTATTTGATCATCTATGCTGAGTCTCGCGTCGCAAGCCTGTGGTAGGCATCGGTATGCACTTGCGAATCACTGCCTTGTAGTCAGACGTTGCAAAATGACTCGGTGAGTATCTTGCTTTAATTTGGTTATGATACAAACAATAAAACTAACATCTTATTTGTTCTAGATCTCCTTTGCCTGGTCCTATTGTTCTATACTTTTCAAGACCCTCGGGGACAAGGCTTGGTTTCTTTTTTAATTTTCGCTTTTGCTTTACAGTAACTAGCGAGTAACTGGAAATATCAAAGAGTTGACTTGATTTGTAGAATGTAATCGGTTTTTCATCAATCAGTTTGGGTTCAATCTTGAAAACAATGAATAAACTTCATGGAAGGGCTCAGGTATAGCTTCGTTTATTGGTATGAAAATGATGCAATGCATTCTACAAATTTATGTACAAGTGAATGACGTGGGATCGGTTAAGGTCTCCAGTATTTGAATGCTTATCCTCGTCGGGGCCACCTGGTTTTTGCTTGTGCTGCTACAATATGAACATTTCGTGTATCGTGCTTCCGTAGCTCCTTGATTCAGGTAGGTACCCAGTAATATGATTTTCAAACGAAGAACTTGGATGTGACAAGCAATCGGCTTATTACATAGAATAAACTGACTTTCGGTGTGCTTGCGTGACTCTGGCTGCTTCCATGTATTTGCAGTTTGCAACATTTACTCAAGCTATAGTTAGAGAACACAGTTTGGAATCCTCTTCAAACAACCTCTCATGTATTATGTTTTCCCAGCCCTTTGGAATTCACATCTTGCCGACTTGGTTTTCTTCGCTCTCTTAATTGCTTTCTCTACAAGCTCGGATATCAGTGGATGTAATGGGACCAAGACCAAATTTTTGCCTGGAGCAAGAGTTCTAGGCCTGTCGCAGCCTAGCTTGCTGGGTATGTAATCGTTATAAACCATGGCGACGCTCTTGCTACCTGGATTCCCTATGTATCGGTCTATCTGTTGCTGTCGCTCAAGGCCAGTTTGGAACTATTTCAACTGTCTCAGCTGATACACGGGTTCTAGGTCTGTAGCAGTTCTCGCAAAGCAGTTTTTCATGCTGATAGGACCCGTTTAGACTGCAGCGTCGCCCTTGTTTCTTGACTTTTTGTTTCTTTTTGGGAACTGATGGTGGCGCCCCCCTCATGTGGTCCCCTGGATACAATTTTGACTTCAGCCTCAATGTGAACTAAACGACATCTCTACATAGTTGAGTTAGCTATATATAAAAATATGAAAGAAACCAAATACCGTATATATTTCAGTGTTATTGGAACACTTTGATTAAATTAACAATTTCACACGGTATAGCAAACTTAACATTCAGTCAAATGCTCTTATCTTGCTAGTCTCTCTTCGAGCTGAATCTTAATGTATTCGTGCAGTTCTGCTCCTTGCGACGGACCAAGGCCTCTTGGGTATGATAATGCTTTACGACATAGAGGATACTATCCCTATATTGTTATTTCAATTTTTCCCTCATAGTGCTCGTATCTTGAAACACGACGAGTATGCAGCGAACCATAATCTTATCTGAATGTTTCAAGCGTCCTGCTCATAGTGAACACACGCGTAAAGAATATTACGTGAGCGAACATGCAGTTGCTGAAATCTTCATGTCCCGTGCAAAGTCGCTGTTCGATCAAATACATTGGGATATCTTATGATTTGTTTTTGCCACTTTTCAGACGATGTATTTCGTCCGGATTTCCCATTCTACGTGCACAGGCAACAGTAAGTGCGTTTGTCTATGCGTGCATGAAAATTACAAGTCGTTTATGCATAAAGCAATGTATGAATGGTATGCGTTCAATGATGAAAGATACCAAAGGTGTGTCTGGTGACAACAATTGAATCTGAGTGGGTTGGCTCAGGGGCACGTTGCTAAGCAAGGTGTGAGGTTGGATTAGACTCGTGTTCATGCCTCCTTCCAAGCCAACCATCTCCTACTCTCCGCAATCTCACAGCTTACGCTCACGTCGCAGCATGAACGACTTACCTCTCAGCGAAAGCTCTTCTGGACGACGAGATAGCACTGAACAACTGCTCAGCAAAGAGGAGGAGGAGGAGAGCGAAGGAGTAACACGAGTCAACATTCCACAGCACAATTCGAATTGGTACCCTGACGAAGATTTCGAGCTAGACGATGAGAATTACGCCAGCATTGCTCGGCCGCCACCGCAGCGTGCAAGCGAACTGCTCTATGCGTTTCGTTTTGTATTCGTGTTCGCCGGTGTCGGCTTTGGATTTTTGATATTGAAGCTCGTCCTCATGAAGTTTGGCCACAACCATGGTGGCCATCATCAAGTCGCCGAAAGGCACTACTACAACGGCTCAGAGTGGTTCGCACCAACAGTCATCATGATATCCTTGGATGGTTTTCGAGACGATTATCTTGACCGAGGCGTTACGCCCAATCTTCAACAGTTTGGTATGTTATGGCTTTGCGCCATTCTCTATTTTTGTGATCTGATTACCGTTTTTGGCGTATGCCGCTCTTTCTATAGCATCTGAAGGTGTTTCGGCCGAATACATGAATCCATCATTTCCAGTAAGTACATAAACTGAAGATCAATGGACTTTTTCTATTTTACTTAGAGGCGTAGTCAATTACATTTCCCAACCATTGGACATTGGCAACCGGCCTGTATCCAGAATCTCACGGCATTGTTGGCAACGAATTTTATGATCCAGAGTTACAAGAAATGTTTGTTCACAAAAAACCATCAATCAGTACACAACCTAAATGGTGGAAAGGAGAGCCTGTAAGCGCGCATAGAATCATTATTAATTCCCGCGATCTATTCGTACTTAGAAGTCGTTGTGCAATTGACGTAGATATGGGCTACTTGCAAGAACCAAGGACGAAAATCTGCAGTGATCATGTGGCCGGGATCTGCAACGCCCACAACTGTAGCAAACTATTTGGTCGATTACGACAGTACAATGACAGCGCAGCAAAAGATGGATATTGCGTTACAGTGGCTTGATATGCCGTTGGAGCAACGGCCACAATTCATCGCCATCTACATACAGCAAGTAGATCAAAAGGGCCACGGAGGCGGTCCTGAAGGCGGCCAATTGAATGGCATCTTGACTGCCATGGACGATGCAGTTGGAAAACTATTGGAAGGACTAAAGGCACGAAACCTTGATAACCAAGTCAACGTGGTCATTGTAAGTTTTCTTACATGATATCTTTCTGCAATGATACCTAAACTTGTTTCTGTTTATAGGTCAGTGATCATGGAATGGCACAGACGCATAGGTCTCGTCTAATTTATTATGAGGACATTCTCTCCAAAGAGTCCTTATCCTATTTAAGGGAGCGCGAAGCTTGGCCATTGCTGAGCTTACGACCTAAAGACGATGCACCGCCACACGCCGTTGACCAGATATACAATGAACTCCTAAATTATACCCAGTCTGTCGACGAGCCACACTTTCAAGTTTATCTACGACAGGACATACCTGAACGCTACAACTACCGTGCAACCGACAGAATCGCACCTATCGTTGCTATCCCAGATGTCGGCTACTCTATTGTTTCGCACAAGGATTATGACATGAACTCCAAAAAGCCTTATCATCCCATGGGTATCCACGGCTACGATAATCTTGCTCCTGAAATGCGGGCCATCTTCATGGCGCGAGGTCCGCGAGTCGAGAAAAGGTATCCGCGCGGCTCCGTGGTTGCTCCATTCTTCAACGTTGAAGTTTATGCATTCGTAGCCAGCCTGCTTAATCTAGACCCTGCCCCTAACAATGGAACATTGAACGGACACTTTATGGTACAATAAAAAAAGCATGTTTCTTTCAAGGGGGCGTGGGCAAGCATATACACACTACCAGTTTGCATTGAAATAACTCATCATATCTTGATATTCGTTCCAAAAAAGGTGTCAAGCTTCCCAACAATGTATCTTTCCGCTTTACTATCGTTACTGATAGTGACCATAGCTGTAGTAGCAACAGGAGCAGATTATGCGACGACGACAACGACTACTTTGTTAATTACACAGACACCGCACCCGCAGGTCTGGACTACCACTTACTTTTACATGACAACAGTGATCGAGGATGATATAATCGATGAAACGATCGTGGCATCCTTGGCAATGTCAGGTGCAACTGTACCTGCTATAATGCCACCTTATATCTCGAATTATTTTAACTCTGTTTTGTAAGTAACGAGAGCGAAGAATATGATGTAAAATTTCGTCGAAATGTTTTGGCATCCAAAACTCACAATATATATGCTGATCGTTCAGCAAAAGCATCGAATGTAAGGGCTTTGCAATGGTGTTTGGACTCAGGCTCCCAAGCTCCGATATCCATTAATTTCTTTCTCTTTATTATAGCCTCGGTGAACGCAATGGTATCAAGCTATCTTTCCGAAAATAGCTCGGATCTACCTACAACCATCAGTGGTCATGTAAAACCCGCCTTAGCTAGTCCCAGTTACTGAAGATATATGTATGAAAGGAAATAATAGCTAGAAGGAGAGTAAGAGAGAGAAAGAAAACGTCAGAAAGAATGGTTGTTTATTTTTAAATTGCTCGAGAAGACAAAAACGTGTAACAAGGTCGGCAGAACCTCGCTGACCGATCTGGAAGTGGGAAGGGTGCGGGTGATAGACATCCAGAACAAAACAGACCTAAAAAGGGAAAGAAAAGCACAAGGGAAATGTTTGTTAAATCCAAAGGTCTGGTAATGTAATATGCAACGTCTGAAATGATGTATTTACCTCCACATGTTCGACAATGGGTTTTACGGTCCAAGACAGAAAATGCCTTGCCGCACTCCATGCATTCTTTGTATCGATCATCTTTGACATAGTGCAAAGTATCCGTGGTATCAGGTAGAACGTATGCATACACCTGTCCATCTGCGTTTCCAGATAGTAAAGTGCGCTTGCCCAGTCTAAACACGTATAGAAATCAAAGTTTTCTTTGTTAGCTAGCTATCTAGACTCGTGATAATACAGACATTTAACTCACCCGGCAAAGGAAAGAGCAACAATGTCAGATCCTTCTTGTTGAATTTGCCGCCGTAGTACCAGACCCCACTTTTTGCGGCCCGTTGCGCTATCCTTGACGAGTTCTTTAGACCAAAACTATAAAAAAGTTATCTAGTTAGATACCGTCCCTTCCCCAAATGCATACTAAAGCGTCGTCTGTTACCTTTATTACACCTTTTCGGTGACCAGTAATAAGCAAATCATAGTTGCAATATTCGTTTATCTTTCCCTAATAGTGATCACCCAAATGCTGTAAGTTTTGCACTTCTTTTCAAGTTATCGCAATTCCAGAAAACTCCCTTACCTCGTAGTATATACATGACAGAATATTTTCAGAGCTTGGACAGGCCGAGCGTGTTAGATACAAGTTGCCGTTGATAGACCAGACTCTAATCATGTGTCCGGAACATGTAATAATATCTCCCTGTCAAAAAAAAGGTCATACATGTTAGCAATGAGTAGAATATTTTTTTTCAATCGATCGCTCTGTGTGCTTTTGATCTTACAGTTGCTTCATTGACGCTGACAATATCTACGGGTCCCTCGTGACCGCTCAGTGTACGAACATATTCTAGACGGTTCAAATCCCAGATAATGGCCGTTTTATCCTATGCCTGGAGTCAGTACTTTTTTTTCATTGATATCTACTGAGAGATAAAGAATATTTATATACCTTGGAGCCGCTGACAAGCACACTGTATGATCTTGATGATGTTAAGCAAGTGACAGGTGCAGAGTGGCCACGAAGACATTCGAGTAACAGGAAATCGATCGCCTTTTCTTGTTTAACCTTCCACATGCACACGACCTATTTTTTTGGCGAGGAGAGTTGGAGATATTTCTCGTGTACTTGACTGCAAACGGCACAACTTACATTATCAGTTCCTCCTGTCGCTAGCATTCGAACGTCAGGGAAGCAAGCCGTGCTGATAAAGCCCATGTGCATATTTTCAAATATCCGCAGCAACTATAAAAAAGGTGTAAAATTCACCATTGTATTTCTATGTTAAGGATTCCTTTTCCTTTTCCCCATACCTTGCCCGTCTCCGTAGAAAATAACCTCAAGCTATTGTCTGAAAAGCCCCATTCGATAAACTTGGAGCCATCAGAAGGCATGAACAATTGCTGACATGCAGTGACACCCAGCTTGTCATTGTGCACTCCAATATCTCCGATTTGCCTTTGTATATCTAAAAGACAGACAGCAGTGAGCATGCGCTGCGAGCGTCACTCAGAAGTAAGAAACTTACTTCTGATAGGCAGTATAGATTGGCAGAGTTTGTCGATGTGGTCCTGATACGGTATGAAGCCACGGTGGGCTGTATCAGGATTGGCAGGCAATCGCTTAGGATGGGGCTTTTTGAATAATTGTCGAGGTGTCTGTCCAAAGTTGTTAATTATACCAATGGTGGCAGTCTTTTCCACAACATCAGTAATCGCATCGAGATCTATTGCAATTGCTTGTTAGAATCACAAAAATTGCGGATATATATCATGTCGTTTCTGAAAAAGAAAAGAAATACTTGCCTACAGCGCCCTCATATGATACATGATGGAACACATTCATGTTATCAATAGCAGCTTGTCCTTGTTGCTTGTAGCCAAAGATAAGATCAATCCAATGATGCAAATTCTGACTAACATAGTCGCTCTCTAGAGCCTATTACCAGTGATATTAGTCTCTCTCTCTTTCTCTCTCTCTCTATATATATATAAGCTGTTTCATTGAATCCATTCACCCAACTTGCCTCTCGATGTTTTTGTATAAATATGTGCGGATCGCCGTGTGCCCACGGTGGTAAAATGACAGAGTCAATGGTTTCACCTGTTCCTTGCTTCTCTCCAAAATCAAACTTGTTGACATTCTCAAGGAATTCTGGTAGGTAAAAGAATTCGGGTATCAATTCTCGGACGTCGCCCATGTTCTTTTCTGAAGCAGATTCCCATGCTTTTCCAACAGAGTCAAATAATCGGTCAGCGTGGTCAAATGTGCCGCCCTACATTAATCGTTTTCTTCAGCTACATGGAACTGCGATCCTGTTACTTTTGGGGAAATCATCCTTACCTGGAGCTTCAGATAATGCTGAGTGAAAGGTTCAAGTCGTATAAGGAAAGAACAGACAATCATTGCGGATGAATAGTGTGTGCCGTAATGGAAAGCAGGTGCTGGATCGTTTGTTTCTCCCCATTGACGATATCTATCCGCAAACTCGTCTGCAGAAAAAAAAACATGAGAACAAGTCGTTCTTTGTTTTTAGTCATATACGGCGCAATAACTAGATATTTACCTCGTCTTTCCGGTGTCTGAGCTCCCATAGGTTTCGATAGATCTCTAAACGTCTTTGGATTCTCTAAATCGAGCTTTTTTTGTGCTTTCCACTTAGCACAGCCATGTTTGTAAATCCGCGAATTGAAGTCGAAGTTACCTCTTCGCTCGTATAATCTGCTAATATCCAAGGGAATACCGGATATTGGGTAAGATCTAGCACATGCCGCATAAGATATGACATTTCTTCCAATAATTAGAATCTCGTATTTACCGTTGTAGGATCGTCCAGCGATCGCATTGAGGTACATGAGATATTGGAAATTGGTAATTTCACGCTTCTCCCATTTTTGCGTCAAATCATGAAGCGTGGAGCTTCCAAATAGATTGGATAGTTTAAAGGATCCTCCAAACGCTGATGTGTCGCGTTCTGCCGGAGCGCCGATGATAGATTCTGATGAGCTTTGGTACATTGTGACACGGTTGGCAAGCTTTGTATATAGTTCGTCTCTTTCCTGCTTATCGACAGTGATCAAGGCGTTTCTGCCGTCTGCAAAGAATATTTCTATTGCAACGTCTCTGATGTAGTTTGGATGTATAAGCATTCTTCATCAAATATCCAGAAGCACCGAAGCAGAGTTTGAAAACAATACCTGAACAAGAATCGTCGCTTGTATACTTCACGAATGTCGATATTCGCCCTAGATCACGAATGAGAAAAAAATGATGTTTAGATTGGGTGGATACAATGATGGTGAATAACTTTTGTTGTTGTCTTTTTTACCATTTTCTGCACACATGCAAGTCTCCAGATGCATCAACGGTTGTGTCTGTATCCATACCCGCAGCTTGAGCAAGCAAGATCAGGTATTGATCGCGTTCTTCCTTTGGAACATCCCAAATCTCAACTACTTCGCCGTCGCTTCGCTGGAAGAAGTTGTCAATCAAGTAAATGTTTTGTTTGCATAGTAGCAGAAGACCCTCTAGATGACAAAAAGTTAATGAATGTCTCCAACGGTTACGGTTTTTACAATGACGCGCATTTTTAATTTTTTTTTTACCTCGAGCATCCAATCCAGCAATCTGACTGACATTGTAGACATCCAAGACCATATCATCTGGATCCAAAAGACGAAGGACCTTGCGGTTTTTGTCCTCTTCGTATGCTATGCTATCTTCCTCTTCCATCTGCTGCTCTGCCTCACCATCTATTGAATAATAATTAGTAACGCGTTCATCATATTGATACTTGGCGAATAACGTACGCTCGGTTTCAGGTTCATGGTCTGAAGCCTCAAGTGGCAATTCTTGCGGCTTTCCAGTCGTTGCAGGGCTTGAAGTAAGATCTTTTTCTATATCAATAAGCGGTTTTGCCTCCTGTTCTGGACCTGCACATTCAATGTTAACAGAATGTATACGTACTTCCAAGTTTTCATTGCTGACAAACCTTTCTCTGTATCAACTGTTATTGGTTGTGCTGCCTTTTTCGACTATCGTGTCAAAGTTCGTCAATCACCGTACTACTTCTTTGCTTGCTCTCTCTCCCTCACCTTGGGTGTATAAGATATAGCTGAAGAATGTTTAGGTTGATACAGCTGCTTCTGTCCCTCAGAAAACTGTTGAATCTTTTTACGCATTCTCTGAGGACCTTCAGTGTAATCGAGACGCCATTTCGCTTGGGAGCTGTTGTTTCTGGGACCCCACAATCCTCGTTCACGCAGCAAATCGCCCGAGATACGTGCCCATTCGCTGCTAATAAAGTTATCGTGTCCATCATTATCCTGCAGCGCTTTTGTAAAGCGACTAATTTCAACATTTTGTATGCTTTGTGTCCAGGCGGCCGTCTTGGTGGTGTAATCCTGCAAAAGTTCATCCTCATATGTCTGTTTTCTCTGTAGTTTCTTTAGCTTGGCCGCACGCCGTGCCTGATGTTCCTTGAGCATTTCTTGGCTGTACTTATTCTCGGAAAGAATAATGTTTTCCCAAGTCTTTGAGATATGCTCCTTGAAAAGCAAGTTCAAGTCAACCTTGCGTGACTCGATCCAGACAAAGAAAGAAGCAATGTCCTAATATATAACGCAGTAAGTGATTTAGTCGGTAAAGACCAAGAAGAAAACATAATAACTCTTTTCTTCTTCTTATTTACCATTTCCAGCATTTGGCGGAAACCCTCAGCCAAATCATCCAGTTCTAAATTTGATGGTTTCAGAAATAGATCAATACAAACGCTACTAGGATTCATGACGATATACTCACCTATACCCTTCACTCGCACTTTAAAGATACTCGCAACTGCATCGGGCTTCTGCAAGAGCAAAAGCTTCCATACCTAACCAATCGTGTATGTTAACTATAAACCCAAAGAGATTAGGGTGTTTCAAGAAAGGATTTACATTAGCCGCATCGTTCTTGATATTTTCGTCGTCGAAAAGCAAAAACAAATACAGGTGATAGCAGAAGCATCGCAAAAAGTTGAGATCAGTGTTGCGGGAACTGAGGATAATTTTCTGATGATGGATGCAGTAGTTTAGAAATGCGGATATCTGCTCGCTTGGCATATCTTCTTGCTCCAAATCCGAGATCTTTAGCAGGATCATACGGTTAAAAGATTTGTAAAACGTAGCAACCGTTTGCGGACTGGATGGTCCGTAGCGAGCGTAGAAATCAGGAGACTGCAAATTTTCCATGATAGATGCCAACAAGTCGTATGTCTGTTCCGCGCCATTCATAAAGCGACCTAGATATATAATTGAGCAATCGTTCTCTAAGGTTTGAAAGGTTTAATTAATTACCTTGGAGCACGGCGTCTGCAGCCATCTGACAAAACTTTGCCACGTTCGTTAGGGCCTTGTTATCAGCCAAGAGATTTTCTTGGACTTGTAAAGTGCATTTCAATGTTTGTGCAATGTGCGTCATTAATAAACTCTCAAATTTCAGCTACCATGCGTAAATAAAGAAAGGTTAATTGTAAGAATGGGACATTAACTCTTTCTCATACCTTTGATTCTCTGTCGCTTGGAGGGAAGGACTGTAACACCAGGACAAGGCCTGAGAGGTTCTTGTTCGTTGGATCAACGATCGATTGTACGCTGATATCCACCAAAAGTTCTAGCAGAGCTTCCAGAGCTTCGTCGTTGATCATTTTCATAACATCGGTGGATACACTTGAGCTCCACGAGGCAGATCTTAAAAGGAAAGAGGCATATGAGTAGGATGCGGTTTTCGTTGTTTACCAACCTCCTTACCTTAGTTTTGTCACCATTGCGCCCATTTTTCTATTGGTATGCGGGGATGTTTTTGTCATCAACGTCGATGTACCTCCACGCTTAATTATGCTGGCAGCAGGGGAGTCTGCCTGGATCGATGTCTGCTCCTCAGACTGCGTATCAATAAGGGATATGCTTTCCATATCAGACTCGCACTGTGCAAGCTCTGTCGCTGCATCAACTGGACCTGTCGGCAGTACAGCGGGAAACAAGACTTCGACCATTGCATCCACCGTTTCTGCGCGGCAACACACGTCCCTAAAATCGGGGCGGAAGGCATACAGCTCGTCAAATAAACGAATGTAAGCAGCCTGAGTTCTTGTAACGTCTTCTGTTGCCATAGCCGGGGCTAGAGGAATTGTGGTGATTCTTTTTAGCACCATCCAAAACTCCTTCTCTTTTATAGCATGTAACTTTTAGAATACTTACTATCGATGAGCGTATTGGTTTTCCGCTCGGTAGTAAACTTTGTAGCTTCCCGCCACATGGCTACGACAACGGGCACCAAATCAGGTATAAAGAATTTGGATGGTGCGTTTGATAGCAGCTCTTTAAGCTGCTCTGTGGTGCATGTGATCGGCACCTCGATACCCATGATAGCACCCATCAATGTGCACTGCAGCTGCGTCAAATACCAATAGTGCGGTAGTAGTTTGCCGAGCACAAGAAAACCCTCAGATGCAACTCTAAACTTGCCAACGTAGCCAGGACCCTGAGAAATTAAGACATGCATCAAGATGCGGCAGGAAAGAACCACCGTGTATGGATGAAGATCCGGTTCAAAGAATAGCAAAGGCCATCTGTTCGTGATAGTCGCCGCAAACTTGTCAGTCAGCTCCTTGTGAGCGCTGTCAGACAGGATATCATGCAACATCTCCAGGACAACGTTGCGCATACGAGCTGCCTTGTTCACACCGTTGCAAGACTTTGCATCAGCAATGAAGCCTGTCTTCGAGCCCAAAAACTCGGGCTGGCCAGTGGTAAGTGAGGCAGGGATGCTACCGGACCTAGAAGGTCGTGTAGTTGGAGGATATGTCGAGTCTGTTGGAAGATCAGTTCCTGAGAAATTTAAAAAAACATATCTAACACTTATCATTTAGGCTTTCCCATGGAGTCTTCATGCGCCTTACCTTTAGAAACTGTGGAAGCCAGGAAAGTAGCGACAGCACGGATGCTATCCGTGCTCCAGCTGCATAGCATTACAATCTTCAAAGCTTCAATTAGATGTGGCAATAGATCTTTTGCGTATATATGCATTCGGAAGGCTAGGAGCATCTTTTTGACAATTTCTATAGAAATAGCTTTGAAGTTTAGTAGCTAGTGTGAAAATTCTCTTCAATAATCTTTCAGATACTTGCGAAACTTTTGAACGCGGCGCACGTTGAAGGCACGTCGTTTGCTCCGTTCCAAAAAGAGTTTAAACTGCTCGAGATGTACCTTCTGCACATCCAGGCTCGTCTTTTTCCATATTTCAAAGTTGAGAAAGACATAGCGATACGCAAATGGGTTATTGATCATAGATTCCCTTGATTCAAAGCATTAGTCTCGAGTCAGCTCAGCACGAAACCATGTACTTATAGACCTACTCTGGATACGCCGGATCCTTGCCAATAAAGACCAAGAGTTGTTCAACAACATCGACCGTCAAGAGTTCCCGCCTCTTCTTTAAAAGGTATGCCAGTATCTCGTATCCATGATGACGCTCCATATCCTCTGAGTTTCGCCAGGAGTACCGAACAGTTTCGCACAAGATGGCGACTGCCTTGCGAAGTATTTCCGGTGACTAAGTAAAGTTTTTCCCGTCAGATTTGATGATAACTCACTCTTCTGAATATATACGTTACCTCCGAGCGCTCAATAAGTGTTAATGCAACTGCACAACCGCCAATTCTCCAGATTGATTCATCTACACCAAATGGATGCGCGATAACCGGATTACCAATGAGATATCCCATAAGTTTCGGTGCAGCCAAAGCATTCTCGAGTTTTGCGATTGCTGAATTGAGAACGAGCTCTTCGGTGCAAGAGGCGACAAGTTGCAACGCCTCCTCACTGAGACCTGTCAGCGTCAGACCAGTCTGTGATCTTCTTGATAGTGCATTGCTGGCAAAGAACGCAAACGCAAACTTGCTCTCCGGTAAAATAGTCAGATTGCCGCTTCCACGCATAGCATTCGCAAGTGCGCTTTGACTCGCCTCCTTGCGTCCAAAGGCCTTGTTCATATGACGAAGGCTGAGGAACAGCGCCGATGATGCCTCGTACGTCTGGAATTGCCGCAAATTGTCTTGGAAAAGCGACTTGTATCGAGCTCCGAGATTAAAGTACAAGCTGAGCAAGTCGTCGTCGATCAAATCTCTTATGAGATATGTTGGACCGAGATCCCAGATCAATAAACTTGGGGATGTCGTTGCCGCCGCCATATCTCGGGGTGTACCAATGACGCATTTTACGTCTCCAGCTAACTGGGGCAGGAATGGACAGCGCACGCTTTCCATACACACTCCATTGATGTATAGGTTCATTGAACTGAGTGTATTGCCGAGTCGAGAGCGTTGATGAACCAGTGCCAAGTGATACCAGTATCCGGTTTGAAACTGGAACGAATTGAAATCGACCTTTTGCTTGTATCCGGTTTGCTGGATTTGCAGCTTCCTTGTAATCGCATCAATGCAAACTGTCGATACGACTCTTTTACCATCAAAGACTGTAAATAGAGTCAGCGGCGTAGTGTCGTCCAGTCGTTCAATATGGAACCAGATCATTAGCGTGTATCCTGATGACTGTGGTGGAAAGTTTTCGACATTTGGTATTTCAAGACACGAGTAGCCAGCCACGCCGACATCGAACTGTATAAAGTTGGGCCACCTGCTTCGGCTTGCTCCTTCTATGACGAGATCCATAAGACTGACCATCTTTGGCTCAAGGGCTGTAGTGTGGTCGCGGATATTGAAGGATCGAAAGATATGTAGCATTTCCTCGTAACTGACTCCCATCGTCAACAACTTTTTAACAATGTTGACTAGAAGTTCCTTTTGTCTTGGTTGGGTCTCGTTGGCTTCATCCTCAGGGTACGCTTGTTCGAGTGCTGTCAAGATTAAGCCGCTACGGTTCATCTTGACCTGGTTGCGGCGGCTGCCTCTAGCTAGCGCATAAATGGCTATAAGGACTTCATTGCACAGATCATCGTCGTATTTTATCGTTTGCAATAAATGTAAAATACTAGGCAAGACATCTGGATTCGCCACTGATACAGATACGCTCTTGAGTCTTTTCTCGATCGCTTTATGTCTGGCTGCTGCATCGTATTCCGACGACGAATTTTCGTCGTCGAGCACAAATATGTCGGAAACCGTCTCGTCCTCTACAGCGAACGCAATGAGGATGCCAAATACTTGACGAGGTATTCCCGACTCGGAGAGTGCCTCTGTCAACGACAATGCATTCTCCAAGGCAGCATATCCAACATGCTCCCTAAAGAACCGTTTGTTGACGTTGTGATCACGCATCGACTCTGCAAGTACTGCAAAGATGGCCGAAAGCATTTTCGCACGTTTATCCTGGTCCACATTGCTGCTGCTCTCTTGATCATCATGCTCGGCGTTCTTTTCCAAGGCGACAATCATCGACACTAGGGTTACAAAGCCGCCTACGGAACGAAAGACGTCGCGAGTGGAGCCGTGGGCAACGAATATTCTCTGCATGGACTTTAAAATGTTGATCTTCAAGTCCAAATCCTCTCGAGGTATTGTTTGGATGGCTTCCATCAATCGACTGAACGAGGTCTCTGTGTCGGATAGTACGCCAGCTGTGGTTCCTCCACTCGATGAGCTGGAGCGTCGAGGGGAAGTGGACGGTGGTGTGACCGCGTTCTCCTGACAGGAAAGAGTTTCGAATATCTTCAACACGCCTGCTCTCATAGTAGGTCGTCGTAGTAGCTCAAAAAGATTGCCACGGTAACTGCAATCAAGGGCAGGAGTTAGTAACCGTGATATGCCAGTTAAACTGATAATTGTTACTTGCGTCTTTTTAAAGATATGCGCATTGGAAGGGTCTTCGAGCATCTCAGTTAGACAGTCTGCAATGCTATCGAAATCACGAATAGCACGGCCTTCAAAGGTATCTCCTTTAACTTGATCTTTTTGTACTGCCTCGGTCAAGACAGAGATCATGCGACTGATGACTACTGAAAAACCAGATTCTCGCAACACTGTTTGGAATTTTGGATATTCCCTCAGTAGCAAAGTGAAGCGGTTGCATATCAGCTTGATCAATTTCCCTGAAGCAGAACCTATATTAAGAGGAACTTGTAAGTTTCGTAGAAGGTGATAAGTTGAAAAGAAAGAAGATAGATTCGTTACTTTGAAAATGTAAAGAGATTACAGCCATCTCCTTCAACGGTACAAAGTTAAGGTTGCGCAAGATGTAAACAAGCATATCAAGGACGCCATTCTGGAAAATAAATGGTAAGTTTAAGGGGGAGGGGTACTTGTCTCTCTCAAGTTGTCAGTAAAAACTTACCTGGATATCCTCACTTTCATTCTCCATAGACTCGATCAATAATGGCACGGAATTTAAGCGTTCGAGTATAAAATAGTTGACGGGATGCAAAAGGAGAGCTCGTTCAAAGTGTTGAATATGTCGCGTCGCAGTTGTTCGGGTACGGGTATGGGGCGTTTATGTCGCGGGTGTATTTGGAGCTGGAGAGACGGGTTTGGGTATGCAAAAGCCGTTAACAGGCATGAATATGCAAGAGCGTTGTGTACAATTTGGTCTTTTTAGAAACAGGTTAGATAAACTGAAAACTCTATCACACACTTTTAAGTTCTCCTCCCTATTTATTCTCTCACCTTTTGGACCTGTTGCCTTTGGATATTTAAAGTCTGTCGATCACATTTTCGAGTAAGATACTGCATATATAATCATATAGTCGAAATTTTTGTTCTTACCTTCATGTTGGAATGGGGAACTTTCGGATAAGATGGGAGAATCCACATTTTTCCCAATAAAGATCATTTGTCCAATGACATTTACTATATCGTCCTAAAAGGCAAAACCACGTCTCTCGATAATTGTACTTTTCGGGAAGCTTTTTTCCTCATCGTTTACCTTTAGTTTTGCTACGTTGTCGTTTGAATTTCCCACAATAAGCAATGTAGCTAGGATATCCCAAGCATGTCCCTGATTGAAATCGTCGTAAAGTCCAAAGTAATCCGCGTCTATGGATGCCTATAAAGTTTACAAGCTAGGTTAGCACCGGAGAACATGGAATGGGTGACGAGCTAACAAGGAAAAGAATTTACCTGTAGCTGGTATTTAGTTAACTGAAGACCTAGCAGAATTTCGCGAAAATCCAGAGGAGTGATCCGTTGCTTGTTAATTATCTCTGACCATTTTTGGATGAGCGTTCCTATGCTTCTTCGTGATCGTAGATATTGTGAGACTTCCATGGTCATTGGGACACATTTGAGGATATCCAAAGCTCTAGATTGCAATAATGCAGATACTGAGCATCTTCGTTCTCATTTGTCATTTGATAGATTAGAAGAAACTAACCTGTATTTCCACTTGAAGAATGCCGGCTCCTCTTCCTCTTCTTCGTCCGTCCACTCTGCTGGTTTGGCTGAAAGCAATTGGACCATCATGAAAAATGTGTCTTCCAAAATTAGTCGATGTAATATAGCTGGACTTTGCGCAAATTGCTTGAGGGTATCGGTGATGACATTTGCTACATTTTCAAAAGATACCATATCTTCTTCCTCTTCTTCTTCTTCTTGCTCTCCTTCGCCTTGAGACTTTTCGTTGGTGTCGTTGTAATAGTCAACAGGTAGGTCGATAAATGATCTGAAAAGTTTGATAATGATTGATGGTATTCGTTGCTGAAGCATGAGACTGACAAAAGTATCCTGAAAACAGTATGCCAAAAAGCTGCTAAGTACTTGATCCTTTCATTAACTGGCTCAATAACTCACTGGACCGTGTGCAACTACTTTGACTGCCGTGATAACGTTGTATAGATGCGATCTCGACCGCAAATTATCCATCAATGCTACGACGTGATTCTCAATACATCAGTACAAATAATAAAAACTGCCAAAAAAAATGGCAGATAAACCTCTCTCACCTTGACTGGATCCAGCTTTTGTGTTCTGTTCAGGTACCTGTCGTATACCTCCAAGAAGCACGCGGGTTAATCTGGCCATAAAGCTACGCGTATCATCAATCGCCAGAAACACTCCATTCTTCAAATCTTCTTCCCATAGCTTGGAGAATTTGGGCAAAAACTCTCCTAAAAACAGATCGTTGCGTTCCTGCCAACAGGTTGTGGAACGTCAGCTTTTTTTCTTTCACAAATGGGCAATACGCGCGTGACAATCTGCTCTTTCTAACCTTCTCGGTCAAGCTCTGATCCTCTGTTTTCCTCAAAAGCGCATTGAGTTCGTTTTGTTGCTCCTGTTGACTAGAGCAAATCGCGTCCAGTTAGATCTATTATGCAGAGAGGGGAGCCAACATCAATCACCGCCGATATGATACCGCTTCAAGGTCTCCGGGCTTGGTGCATGCAGATCCTTGGGCACTTCAGGATCTGTCGATGCTGACTCTTTACTCGCTGCGTTGATACGGTCGACCCAAGTTTTCCACATTGAGGAAGAAGAGCACAGACCCGTCCTGTGCGCTTCGGAGTGGGGCGTTATCTGTACACTCACTGCGCCTTTTGCCTTGAAAGGCAAACAAAGTTAATTGCTTCAAAACTTGATCTTTCAAAGTAAACAAGAAGGCATTACGATCAACTTGTTTTGTAATGATATTTGATAAAAGTATTGCAGAGATCGAAGCTTTTGAAATAAACAATGGACGGCGCCAAGGCGTTGCTAAGGTGATGGATCGTGCCTGAATTTGAAAGCTCAAGTCTGAATATCATAGTAACGGGCACTGAATAATAAAGAGCTTCATAAGAATTCTACATTTCATAATATAGGAATGATGCGACTTGGCTAGGTGTGATAGAAATCTCTCTCCGAATAAGATAGCAGCACTTCAAGGACAAGCAATAAGCAGGACGATTCTTATGATCTACACAAGTCGGCGATCACACTCGATAATATGTATAGTTTCTATGGATTCCCCTCCCAGCTTTAATAATTTAGATTTTGGATGTCTTTTCTGTGGTAATTGGCAAAACGACCTTGCCCTTGTTCTTGCCAGAATGCAGGTATTCCACGCCCTTAGCAACCTGTTCAATGCCAGCAAGGCCTCCGTTGTCAAGCTGGACAATCAACTTGCCTTCCGTCAGCAACTTGATAAGCTTGGCCATGTGTGGACGGTACAAGTGGGAGTAGGCTGGCATAAAGAAGCCAGCTACTGTTCGGGATTTGCCCAAAAGTTGAAGAGTGTCTACCTTGTCACCTTGCATGCCAGATGCTCCAGAATAGGTGGAGATAGTACCAATAACGATCAAACGACCCTTGACTGCGAGACTGACGAAATTCGGCGACGCTTACTGTCAGCTCCTGAATCATGGAATTCTCATCCGCCACCCGATCAACCATATATATAAACTTTTACCTCTTTAAGCAGATATCAAAGAACTTGCCGCCAACACTTTCGAAAACAATATCCACGCCTTCAGGATATTCCTTCTTCATAACGGACTGGAAATCCTCCTTCTTGTAATTGATGACACGGTCGCAACCCATAGACTAGGCAATGTCAATTCTTGTACATGTTCGTATCCTCCAAAATCATTTCCATGTTCTAGTATACCTTCAGCATGGCAACCTTCTCATCACTTTACTATCTGTCAATATTTCACTGAAGAACATATATATACTCGCTGTTCTTACTTTACCTTGAGCAAGTACCAATGACGTGGTTGCCTGCAAGCTTGGCAAGCTGAACTGCGATCTGACCAGCACCACCAGCAGCTGTAAAAGACGTCCATTTGTAAAAGAAATCCCAAAATGATCTACAGGTTGTATATATCTTTTACCAGCAGTGACAAGGACCTTCTCGCCTTTAGTCATTCGTCCAGTTTCTTCAAGAGCAATGGATGCGGTAAGGCCGGAAGTTAGCAGACCAAGGAGTTCTGGGCGTGCAGACTTTCATACAATGGGCGGCGTCAATAAACCACCATTGAACCATACCTTCGGCTCAATCTCTAATTTCACTTACAGGAACGGGTATCAAAGCCTTGTAAGATGCAATCAAGTACTCAGCAAACGCACCATACTGTCTATATATACATCGTTTTCTTTTTGTCAGTAACAAAGATAATGGATATGAATATCAATCAAAAATACTTGCGAGACAAGGACATAGGAGCCGTTCTTGTCCTTGGGCACCTTGTCACCCGTAGCAACAATTTGACCCAGTGCTTCGAAACCAACGTCAAAAGGTCTAACACACAATCCCCTTCCTTAGCAACCAAGGTGATGAAAAGCACGTTGCATGCCTCTCGAACTTACGGCTTAATACCGGGAATGTACTTGCCATTGGTAAAGTTGACGTCGGAGGCATTGATGCCAACGTACAAGGTTTTGACAATGACTTGGTGGGGCTTGAGTTTCGCGAGCAAATCGGTGTAGTTGACGGTCGCGATCCGGGTAACCTTGGCAAAGTCGTTGCCGATAGCAATAGCTTCAAGCTTGCGGAAGGTCCTGCATGAAACTTCTTGTGTAAGTTGGGAGAAAAAGGCCGACTGTATACTAAAACGATAAACTTTATGCGTACGTGGGTGCCATAGTACTGAAGAGCAGGTAGAGTAGAGAAAGAAGACGTTTGATCCATCATTTCAACTGCATTAATAAAGTAGTCGGGGATGTTTGCATTTTGTGTTTGTAATCACATTTTTCTCGCGTGTCCCAACTGAGTAGAACGCGGCTAAACGACCGGAAAGCCAAAGATATGATTCATATTGTATACTGGATATCAAAGCCGGTGAAAATAGACAGGCGATTATAATAGAAGAGTTGAATATGATACATTTTAAATGTCTATTTCCCGACTTGATTGATTTCCTAGATGCAACCGTGCCCATTGCATCTTGCTTACGAAGCCGAAGATAAGGACTGTGTAGGAACGTTCGAAGATAGCATGCTGCAAGCGAGCAAAATAAGCATTTGATATATCAACAATATATAGAATACAAGGCAGCTTGTCAAGCATCTCTTTGAGTATGCAAAAGGCTACATAGATGATAACTGGAATTTCTATGCAATGTATGCTTGTAAGAAAAAAAAGCGTCCTGTCGCGACGATTAAAAATACTCTACTGATCGACTAGTCGAGGAGGTGAAAGAAAATGTTAATCTTAAAAATTATGATGATATGCAAGCCATTGCATATTGGAATGCTCTAGAATCTCGAGTTTTCTTCGGTGCAGATGGTACTCGACGTGCAGTTATTGCTGTAGTGGAATGGTTCCGAAATCTGACGTTTATTCCGTCTCGAAAAGTACCATACTTAATATTTTCTAAGTATCCCTTATACACCAGTGCATCCAAGTAAAGAAAAATGCTGACATGACAGAATATCAATACTGCTTCAGCAATCGAACCTCCCCACGCACACTGCAAAACCACAGCTTTCTATCAAATTTTGCTCCGTTCTGTTGCCCGGATGATCTCCGCGCGTAACAAAAATGGAAACTCCGATCGGTTGCCATGAGTAACCGACGTTTGCGAAGGGCTAGGATCCTCCTTCTTATTCTGAATTGTAAGTACACCCCGTACATGAGTAGAGGCGTGATAAGGAACGCGAAGAGATTGGAGATGCACGAACGAAAAGGACGGATGGATTGAATGGATGGATGTGTACTGGATACTAACGGCATCGTCGTGGTTACCTAGACAATATGGCTGATTCTGCACCGGCCGAGAGTATGTATTGATTAATTAAGCAGACAGTATGTCTTGTTCCTGACGAAAGCGACTATAGGACGTGGTGGTTTCGGACGTGGTCGTGGCCGTGGTGGCCGTGGTCGCGGTCGTGGTGGCCGCCGTGGCGAAGAAAAGACTCAATGGTAAGATTTTTAGAGATTGATACATGACATGTCTTTTCCATGGTATTCATTGGAACTCTGTGTGCATCAAGGGTTCCCGTTACCAAGCTTGGTCGTCTTGTTCAAGCTGGCAAGATCCAGAGCATGGAACAGATCTACGAGTTCTCCCTTCCTATCAAGGAATACCAAATCGTCGACCACTTCTTGCCTAACCTCAAGGATGAAGTCATGAAGATCATGCCTGTCCAGAAGCAGACCCGTGCCGGTCAACGTACCCGCTTCAAGGCTTTCGTTGTCATTGGTGACTCCAACGGTCACGTCGGTTTGGGTGTCAAGTGCTCCAAGGAAGTTGCTACTGCCATTCGTGGCGCCATTATCCTCGCCAAGCTCTCGGTCATTCCCGTCCGCCGTGGTTACTGGGGTTCTGCTCTCGGTGAGCCCCACACTGTTCCTTGCAAGGTTACTGGCAAGTGCGGTTCTGCCATGTGCCGCTTGATCCCTGCCCCTCGTGGTGCTGGCTTGGTTGCTGCTCCCACTCCCAAGAAGGTCTTGCAGCTCGCTGGTATCGTTGACTGTTACACTACCTCCCGCGGTTCCACCCGTACCCTTGGTAACTTTGTCAAGGCTACCTTTGCTGCCATTGGCAACACCTACGGTTTCTTGACTCCTGGTAAGATTTTTTGGAATCTCTTTAATTACCACTGTTGCTAACTCAAATTACTTGCAGACTTGTGGGCCGAGACTACTTTCAACAAGGTTCCTTACCAGGAATTCACTGACTTCCTCGCTCAAAAGCAGAGAAAGTAAATTGAAATAAACTGTTTATACTCTTTTGCAAATTGCAGAATCAAAGCAAATAACTTGGCCTTCTGTGAAATGTGAAATGTATGTTAGTGTTGATGACGGTTCTGTTACCCAGGTACGCAATACTGCATCGCTAAATCCCGTCATAGTAAACAAAAATGAACAGCCGACTTTTTAAACTGGGATACATTCTTAGTTTATCACACTCTCCTCTGGCAAAAAAAAAGATGTGACAGCAGTAGTAAGCATTCACATTTAATAACAACTGTAACTATATAAAAGCATACAGAGCGCAGGGATTTACTATACAGAATTTCTTTTTCGGCAACTTTGTACGGCACCAACAGTGTAAAGGGTATCTGTATTTTTTCTCGGCCTTCGTTACGATGAAGATAAGTGAATATATACCGATCCGTCACGAATGTGGACAAAATCCGAGCCTTCACGTAATCTTCTCGCCGGTCGAGTATATTCACCGCAAGAACATTGTGAAGCACAGTCGCATCCGAATCCACAGCCATGACCTACATAACGCAAAACGATAAGAACAAAACCGTCAACAATTGTAAACATTTATACTGTCAAAATTTCAAAAAAAAAACCTTACAATCGCATGCGTAGCTGTGGCTAAATTTGGGCTTAATTACAGGAGGAGGCGAGTGTTCAGTCGTTGCATTGATTTGTTCGTTTTCCTTATCGCAGTGAGGATCCTTCATGTTTGTTTGATGGGAAGATATGTGATGAAAAAAAACGAAAAGATCGCAGGGTTCAATTTAAACTTGTCACGCGTTTTCCCATCACCTGGTACATTTTTCGGAACAGGATTTGATTTCATTGGTGTTCTTCCATAACATCATACCCTTGCTCCACAGATCATCTGTGCAGGCACCAATCCAAAGGAGATTGTTTTTCCTTTCCCACAAAGTTATAAAACA
>KK100176.1:78916-105205 GCA_000611695.1 Rhizomucor miehei CAU432 | reverse complement strand
TTATCTAAAAACGGGGCAGTCATTTATCACAATAAAATAAGCTTAGCTGTCACCAGACGGTTTTTCTATACGCCTTCTGGTCGCCAATATCACTGAATGTTTGCCACATCGTATTTGATACATACGCGCTCTCTCTCTCCCTCTCTGTAGCAATGATTTTTGTACCAACGTGGTAGCAGAAACTGCTACCTGGTTTTGAATAAATGATGCAATTGGATTTCCGTCTTGACCTCTCTCCGGGAGACGATCATCCTTTCGTTTCACCATAATCGATAATCTTGTGCGATACCCTCCTTGGCAGAGCATATGCAGTATTTTCATGTTAAATGAGAATCTGCAGGGCATCTACGTTGCTCATTCGAGAATTTATACTATTCTATGCACATGGCACACCTAATAATTGTCTTTGACAAGTTCAGGGCTAAGTAGACGCTGCACTGAACATGTACATGGACAACGCGGTTAGGTACGCATGCTAGATTTGGATCTGTGTCACCGAAGATCTATCGCAGTCAGCTGATCCTTAAAGCAATGAGATACGCTGAAAGCAATGCATCGCTCTTGATTTCTACCACAGAATAAAGAGATTATATACATGTAGCCGCGGCTGTTTCCATGTAAAATAATTTCGACACGCAATAAGTCTTCCCAAAGTATATCTTAACTGCAATGTTCAAACATAAATATATGCTTGAATAACTTTGACAACTTCGCTGCAAGTGCGAATTTATTTCTCTCAATATATACACTAGTGACATTACATCTTGTCGTAGTATTTATCAAGACCAGGAATATCCTCAGCCAATCCCTTTCTCTTGCGGACGTTGCGCACAATGTCGTAGACTAGACAACCCGTTAATGCATTGCTGAGTTCTAAATTCGATTATTGTCAAACCTTTGTTACCAGGCTCGAGCGGGTCACCGGACATGGGCTGCCAGTGGTCGAAAACGGCCTATTAAACAACAAGAATTAGTTTTCATCTGCTACAGAGATAACCAAATATACATAGACACGTACTTGTGGGAAGGCTTGACCACCTGTCGCGCTACGCAGATCAGGAGTGAAGCCAAAGGATTCGTTGACGGGCAAGTGTGCCTTGATGGTCATCATGGGGGTGCCAGGTCGTTGCTCTTCCGAGAAGACAACACCGCGACGACGGTTGAGTACACTGTAGATACCTCCAATGGCGCTCTCAGGACACTGAATTTCAACGAGGTAGACAGGTTCCTGGATAGCTGGACTTGCGGTGAGCGTGGATGCAAAGATAACACGACGAGCTGTTGGCATGATCTGGCCACCACCACGGTGGATGGCATCAGTGTGCAGAGTAACATCAAGAATGTTGAAACGGCAACCGCGCATGTTTTCGTCACACAAGGGACCTTCCTTCGTAGCCCACTGGAACGCAGCGACAAAGGAGTCTTTGATTTCGTTGAGGTACTGCACAGCCTTGGTGGTGTCGACGAGCACGTTGGGACCGGTACTGTCAGGGCCAAAGCACCAGATCTTGCGGGCTTCTGTCAAGTCCCAGTTGTATTTCTCGGCAAGATCACGAGCGCGAGCCTTGAAATCGTCCTTGGGACCAATTTTGCCGGCATCGATTTCGTTGGACAACTCTTCATCGAGGGGCTCAGCACGCATGTACAGACGGTTGTGCTTGTTGGGTGACTTTGACAAGCAGTCGATAGAAGATCTGGTTGTTACGGTCTCACGGTACTGCACAACAGGGTCGCCGGTCTTGATTGGCACTTGTGCGTGGTCCTCCTCAAGATCCTTCAAGATAATTTCCAAGTGAAGTTCACCAGCGCCGGCAACAATGTGTTCACCGGAGTCGGAAGTGTAGGTCAAGACACAAGGATCAGACTTGGCAAGACGCTTCAGACCATCGACCAACTTGGGCAAGTCATTGGCATTCTTGACATCGACAGCGACCTGGACGACGGGCGATACAGAAAACTTCATGACTTTCATGTTGTGTGCGACTTCGGAGGTGGTGATGGTACCCGACTTGACAAGGTACTGATCAACACCAACAAGACCGACAATGTTGCCAGCTGGACAATCTTCAATGGCTTCGACGGAGCGGCCCATCATGAGCACGGTTCGCTGGATAGACTTGATAGCCAGGTCGTTCTTGGAACCAGGTTGGTAGTTGGGACCCATGATACGAACCTTTTGACCAGCGCGGGCAGTACCGGAGAAGACACGACCGAAGGCATAGAAGCGACCCTTATCTGATGTGGGGACCATCTTGGAAACATAAAGCATAAGTGGTGCATTCGGGTCACAGTTACGGATGCCAGTCGCGCACTCATCATCAAGGGGACCTTCATATAGGTTGGGCACACGGTACCGCTGAGCAGTGACGGGGGATGGGAGGTGGATACAAATCATTTCCAAAAGTGCATCACCGCATGGCAAGAACTTGCGCATAACCACCTTCATGAGTTGCTTGCCCTCGAGGTCCTTCTCTTCAGCCTTGAGCTGGATGTCAAGCTTCTCGAGCAATGTTGGGATCTGGTCCTTCTTGAAGTTCATGATGGCATCAAACAGGCGGTAGATAGGATCCAGGACGAACATGTTGAAGGCTCGTTCCAGCGGTTTGCCTTCGGCATCGGTGCCTTTGGTTGACCACTTCTTGGTTTTTGGATTAAAGTAGTTTTCGCCCCATAGTCTTTGCATAAGTTTATCTTGAGGAACACCAAACTTTTTAGAATAACGAATTGCAAATTGTCGTAGAGTGAAGCCCCAGCCGTGCAAGCCAGATGCAAAGGCGACAGTGCCTCGTTCAGGGTAGACTTGAACGTCTCCGAGAGCATCATCCAAATAAGTTGAGATGATGACATTGACAGATTCAATAGTGCGTGAAAAAGTCTAAGGGAAAAAAACGCGTTTAGATGCAATGCAATGAAAAAAGAAAAGAAAATCTCACACGGCTTTGTGCTTACATTATACAATTCCTCCTTTTCGAGCTGCAGCTCCAAGAGGGCGCGGTCAATCTTGTTGATAACCAGTACAGGCTTGATACGTTCCGTGAGAGCTTGACGCAGGACTGTTTCGGTTTGAACGCAGACGCCCTCGATACAGTCCACAACGACGAGGGCGCCGTCAGTGACCCGCAGCGCAGCAGTGACTTCAGACGAAAAGTCAACGTGACCAGGTGAATCGATGAGATTAATCAAGAATTCATGACCTTCGGTCTTTTGGAACTTGATTTCCTTGATATCTTCTGGATTTGCAAGCTCGAAGTACATGGAAATAGCGGTTGACTTGATTGTGATACCACGGTCTTGCTCGTCTTGTCGGGTATCGGTAAAGCGCATGTCACCTGCGCGTCCAGCAGAGATAATACCAGCCTTGGAGACTAGAGAGTCTGTCAAGGTAGACTTGCCATGGTCTACATGGGCAATCACGGACATGTTGCGGACATTTGTGGTCCGGTTCTAATACGAGAGCAGCGTCAATCAATTTTATTTTTTCTCACACACGCAACAACACGAGACTAAAATAAAAAGCCCCGTTCGTTCTTCTCTTCTTTTTTTACGTACCATCAAACTACGTATCTCCTCGATTGTAAAGTTCTATTAAAGTACCATGTTAGTACCACGCGTGAATGAGAGAAAGCATGCATAAGACGCGTGCGGTCGTCAACACTTACCACTATGCGTTACAAAAGGGCATGGTTCAAGCGGCGAAACCATAACCGTGAGTTTTAATTTGCTAATGAAGCACGGACCGGTATTCATGCTATATACGTTACCCATTGTTGTATCTGCTTTCTTCTCTCGGAAACGAAAAAAAGGGGAGAATGGGAAAAGCAAAGTATAAAAAGAAGAAAAGAAAAGGAAGCGAGGGACCGCGTGCCGCTTAAATATATGCTGGGACAACAAATCAACTGTGTCACTTTTTTCGTCTTGTTCCCATCACCTGTTTCCAACAACCATCCACACTTTACGGCTGTCTGCCGCGGTCAACTCATATAAAATCAGAAATCTTAACAGCTATTTATCCATCCATTTACGTACACTCTTGTAGATACCATTTCCTTGCATTTCTTTCTCTCTCTTGTTCGTGGCGATGGATGTTGCTGCGAAGCGAGTATGCGCGCTTCCCCTGCCAGCACCCACACACATTTTCCCATGGGCCTTTAGCAAATAACCTCACCTGACCTCACACGTATGCCATCAATTTTTGCATTTTAGCGCGGCTGCGTACTTTTTTTTTGTTTTCGCCAATCTTTTACTGCGGTGCATAGCCTTCGGCTACGACCTGTCTGTGAAAGCATCAGACCTACGGATGAACAATGGTGAATATAAAGTAAACATTCATCCCACTGAAATAAGAAAAAAAAGAGACGCGTGTGTTTATATGCTTTACCCTGCGCTTAACATTGCATGAGAGTGAACCGAATAATCCCGAATTTGAACAGTCCTTTAATCGACGGTGTATGTTACTAGTCCTTGGTACTTATTTCTTCATCATTTTGAACAAAATGTTTGATGGGTTGCACCTACAGTTAATTCAAAAGCTTTTTATCACTTTTCTACCATAAAAGTCGTATAGATAAAGAAAGACGATGACTGAATTTTGTTGGGACAACGGCTCAAGACGACAAACTTGGCAGCAGCAGCTCAACTTTTGTTGAGCTAGAGGATTTCCTTTTAAAGCAGGCACACAGCCAACTTCACTCTGATGGCTCTGTAGCAGTTTTTTCTTTTACCATCCGTTAGTGGAGATAATACAAAAGGATTCCTTTTTATTTTACAAAGAGAGTGAAGATGGAAAGAACAATTGAGGTGTGTATAAGCAAATCTGGGAGGGGGGGCAAATGATGTTCTTCAGTCGATAAAGTATTCGCTGTCAAAAATCATGGATGCGACGGTGTGACCATATAAGCTGCCGAGACATTGAAAAACATACATTGTGCAGACGATGACCGCAGTATCTAAATCAAATGAATAAATGTGTATAAGATACACAGCAAAGAAGCCATTCATTTTTTTTACCTCGTGATGGTATATCTGATAAAAGTGTGACAAGCATCATCATTGTCACTACGATACCGAGAGCGTTGCCTATGGCTCTTCCTCGTACATCCAAATCGCACACAACCTCGGCCAGATGTGGAGCAGCGTTTGAGGATAGGCTAATGAGACAAGACCCGGCAACTGTCCAATGTGTCCACAAACGTTTGTCCAATAGTGGTGATGAGCAGTTAAATCGCTCGTACACGCCGAAAATAAACAAGAGACTCAGACCGGCCCCGAGAGTGACGAGTACGAACGGGTCCGTCAAGTCAGCCTCGCCGCGCGCCATAGCAGTGACCAGAGTCACGTTTGCAAGTAGCAGCATGACCGTGCCTGTCAGGTCGTACCGGCTCCTCGACGTATTAACCGCTCTTGCCTTCTCTCTACTCCTGCTATTACATGATGCCATTCCTTCACTACGCGAATATATTACAGAAAGGCACAAAAGAAGCATAGAGACAAGATCATTCATGATTGATATACAGGTTGTTGCGGCCTAAAGCAGAATCCATTTTTTGTTGAGCTTTGTACGTATAATATAGATGTATTGTCCGCCATTCAAAAAACTTTACCAGATGTGCTATAATAGGCATGTAGTAGAACCGTCCGTGCTGATATTCAAGACATGCGGTGACGGCGGTGGTCATAAGGATACCTGCGCCTGCTCCCCTGAGAGCCGTAGCGAGTGACACCTCAAAGATGGATTGGGCCAGTTGAGTGTACAAGATACCGAAGAGGAAGGCAATCAAGGCCGCAGCAGAGGCACAATTGCGTGCACAAGCTGTACATCGACTGACTTTACATAAATTTTGATTGTTATTGTTTATTCGATGTAGAAAATTCTGGTTTCGGGGGTTCCCTTACCTTGTGGCATAGCAACTGACATACCTAGTAAATAAACTGTAGCTAGCCATGATGGTGAAGGTCTGCATGCAAAAAGGATGAATTTCATAAATAAATGATTATTATCCTGTGCCTTCAGCTCTTACTTGCTGCCTGACATGAACTCAAACTTCCCATCAGTGTCCATCAATTCAATATTGATATACCGTTGTAGATCCAGGCTGACTACAAAGATGGAGGTACATATACTAAAGTATACAATTACGATAGATTAGATTTTCGTCTTATTAGCAGTGAAGTAGGAAGAAATAAAGAAGTGATTATATGTACCTTGCAATGTAAAGTGCCGGACGTTTACTGCTGCTGCTGCTGCTGCTTGTCTGTGACTCCTCGTCCACGAGTATCCGCCTTGTCATCTCTTGTTGGTCTTGTTGCTCTACTATATCATATCCCGAGAACAGAGTAACTCCAGCCGATTCAATTGATCCGTATTCTGCCATTTGTGCAAAGGGATAGGTCACAGAGAAGAAGGAAAAAAAAGAAAATGAAAAGAGGAAAAGGAGCAGTAAAGGCCAAGGTACCTGGATTGTTTGTTGCATTGATGAGTGTGTGTGGCTACCATACAAAATGCTGTTGTCCTCCGATGTTCCATCATCTGTTTGAGGGCTTATGCAAAGAAGCGCCGATCAAGAATCCCGTAACAAATGAGAATAGCAGCATATATAATGTGTCATTTTTTTCGATTACCACACACGAAGTCTAAATAGAAGCTTTGGCGCTTTCCAGCATACCGGTCAAATAAATAAAGCGATATGCATGATATGCTGCTGCTGCTACTCGTGTACCTGAGGTCAAAAGCACTGCTTCTTCAGGTGTACCTTCATGTTGGCTTTGGCAGGATTTTAAAAAGATTATGCTTTCGTTTCGCTCCAAAGTATATTAGATCTTTTTTATTCTGTGTATGTTTTTAGACTTGATGTTGTGCAAGGATAGAGAGAAAAAAAGAGAGCGGTGATGATGATGATGGTGGGTGGTGGGTGGTGGGATAGACTGGTACCATACAACGTTGCACAAATTCCTACGGAAAACGATATTGGTGCATGATGTCCATCCACACGCACGCACCACAGGAGCATATGGTCACTTGAATTGCCAGCCCGTCTCTTCCCTTGCCACTTGCGCGTCGCGAACTTACCGGACAATTTGCTGATTTGCAAAAAGTATTTAGCATTACATTATTCTGTGGCGACCATGATGAACAGGGGCATACTTTTGATGTAACTGAGATCTAATACAGACAATCTCACTCTCTGTTGAGTTATTCTCAAGGCTTCTCTTATCAATATGCACAGGGCATTTCTAACCTCCATCTGCAGCAATATCTAAAACACGCTTATGAAAAAGAAATTTGGTATTTACAACCTTTAGAATGACGTATTCTTGTTTTTTTCCTTTTACTGGAGAAAACCGAACAACTGCAAATTACAAACAATAAATGTACAAGTCACAAAAAAGAGGAGGAAGGGCTATGAAGTATATGAAAAATGGGTATTGTAAAATGATAAGGGTGAGCGGTGGTGATGGAGGTTATTTTGTGCAGCGACTTGCTTGATGGTCTGTGGAGGAGGAGGATACAATGGTGCGACGGTGGTAGATGATAAGCTGCTTACACTGCTAGCGGGCGATGACGACAATAGACTCGGGGACCGGGTCAGCGACGGAACGTTATCATCGGCGGCTGCTGATATTGATGACGATGGCGATGATGTACGTAGTGACGACGAGGACGATGACTGTGCTAGTCTTGGCAGTAAAGAAGATGAAGGCGCAGACCTGGGAAAATCGCGCAGTTCATGCCAGTCGTATCCCAAAAGTGGATGGTTGCGAAGTGCATCTGCTCTTAGACATTGCTCACTGCAATACAGAGATTCCTGATTTATATAAATTTAGTCAGTTAAACAAACATATAGTATCAATGTATCTATGTATACGTACTGAAAAGACATCAATGGCATTGTCGCAGAACGTGCACCAGTTGAGATCGCTCATGCAAAGAAGTGGAGAAAAGAAGCAGCCACGGTGGAGCTTGCAGACGAAATAATGGGGGGAAGAGGGAGAAAAAGTGTGGGGTATTTATATATACTAGCCCAAAACGTCATCACCGTATCTTTTTAGTGGAAGGGAATCGTAACCACGGGTACGAGGGAGAAGAAAAAAAAGGAACTCTCTCACACCGCGTGATGCTCGTCCGACATTGGGAGTAAACGTTGCGTCTCTGCATTATTCTTTTCTTCTTCCCGCCCAACCTTCAACTTTAAGCAAGGCGAGGCGCGATGCGGAGACCAACAATTTTTCGAGGAGTAACATTTCCAATCAAGAAGAGAGGGGGACAGAGAGAGAGCGAAGGCAAAAGCTTGACAGTTTTGCCAAGTATAATGCAGAGTTCCCGCGTAAGTGTAAAGAAAAAGGAGGAGAGGTCAAGATGCTATTACTATAAATGTGTGCGATGGGAAAAGATCTCTCGTATCTCTTTTTTCCATCCACAGGCCTTGGTCACTCATCAATTTTTTTTCAGCCGGGTGTTTGCTGACCCTTCTTTTCGAGTAAAGGGTTTTCCCTTCTGGTAACCGTACCTGGCGCCCAACCCCTTTCCCCTTAACCCCATGACATGTTTTTCATCGAATCAAAACTTGCAGCTTTTCCATTTGCTATACGATACCCTTTTTCGTACAATCGCTCACAGGTCCTCCCCCATTCCGCAATCTCGTGTGCACTGTAGTTTTCGATATCATTTGCGTTAAATTGAGCCCATGCTCTCCAGAAAACAGACCAGCATTAGAAAGAACAGAGAATAGAAAAGTAATGTAGTGATGTGAACAAGCTTTGCTTTAAAAAAGTGGGAAGACAAGGAAAGACGAATGTACAGGAGATAATCCATGCATTCTTCATTGATGTTGTATGAACGTATTAGGACAAGGTATTCGAAGTAGGCGAAGTTTACACATAAACAAAATACCTGTTAGAAGTCCAGGCAAGCCAATACAGGGCTGCAAAGCAGCCTATTTACAAATGCATAACTCGAGTCTTATATCTCTTGCAGAATACACTATTCACCAGTTGCTCAGTAAGAAGTATAACCATTTGTAGAGTATAGCTGCTTTGTCTTACTATGATTAGCTCGCTTGAAACAGAGTAACGTTTCAAAAGATTACTTGGCTCGCTGCAGCTTCTAGATGCCAACACACTTCTACAGACAAGGAACCCAACGAACTTCTTTATCCATCTTTCCGCCTTTACTTCTGTATTTTTTCTCGTCTTTATCATTCTCCATCTCCTTTTCTTTTCTTCTCTTTTTCTCCTCTCTCATCACTTTTTTGACATGTGCGGACAAAAACAAAAACTTCGCACTTTGTCAAGAAAAGACAACGAACTTCTTTACAAAGCTGGTAAAGTTTCTCGCGCGATGGCGCCGATCGGTTCGCGTGACAGCGTCAACTTATGTTTCCAGTAACGTCATTCAGTTTGGCTGCATCGTCGAATCTCCAGGACAACGCCAATCATCTCCATTGCCGCAAAATATTCGAAGAGATCGCAAACGATCGATCAAAGTTCTTTGTGGATATAGCGCCATTACAAAGTGGGAAAACCTGTAAAGGTGCCCCGCAGCATATGCCCTTCTCCCCCCGCCCCCCAAAAAACGGAACTGGATCTTTCCTGGGCGCGCCAAACTATCATCAAAGGCACCAACATGCTATATGGTGACAACCCGAGCAACAGATCACAGTGAAAGTGACATCCTCCGTCGTATTTGGAGTATTTTGGAGGAACGGGGTTCTGAGGAGGTATGTTTGATATGCATTATCAAAGCAACAAAGAATACTTATGGATAATCTTTTAGCGGTGGAAAAGAGCAGTGAAGCCTCTGCAGAAAGTAAAAAACTGAGATCGGTCGATAGCTAACGTTGAGTCATCACCTCGTAAAGCGTATGGCACCAAGGTGGGCATGATATCCAATCATGCATGCAATGAGTGCATGCGACAAAGCAAAACAACGAAGAAAATGAACGAAGGCATGATGAAATGTCCGAATACCCTCAAGGACATGCTGCTTAAGCTGTCTGAGAAGAACCGTCGAAATTGCATGATCTGCTGATATTCGAATTCATTGCTTAATTGTTTGAATTCTAATCTCTAATTTCAGGTCTAAAGTTGACATGCCTCTTTATGGATTGCCTAGCAGGGTACGTTTGCCCACCTTTCTCGTTTGGGACCGGTCTGCTATCCAGAATGCGAGGAAAGGTTTGCTGCAGAAATAACAGCATTGATCACGACCATTTAGAAGATAAAAAATTTGATGGAAAAAAGCTAGCTTAAAATGTATCTCAGTGATACAAACTCTTTCATTCCATCTTTCAAACGACCATCAACAGCAGCGCCCCTCACGCCCGTTTTTCTCCACTCAAAAACGACGACAACGATCGTAACAGATCTCATGCTCTTCCCAGCGTGCATCTCTTCCGCATTCCTTACGTTACACACTCTATGACTGCTCTCCCAAACTTCGCATCCCCAAAGAATCATGATACCTCACTTTCACAGTCATTTCATAGTTTTCTATTTTTTATTTGATTCAGTTTGTATTGTTTCTCGGTATGTGTTTACTTGAATTCCGAACCTGCAAACCTGCGAAGCCTGTAATTAATTTCAACACCTTGATATTTTCAACTTTGGTCGAGGAACGGGCCTATAAGCAACACTTAATAAGTCGATCTCGATAATACCTACCAACTCGCTAATTTCAACTTTGATGCGTCCACGGAGCTGTTGAAATTAACGGGATTTGACTGTGGGAGACCGGAAAGAAGTAGTAGATCCACGGTAAATGCATTTGGAGCGCTTTCTATAGGTGCCGTGCCAGTAATTGCTTATGTTTTTCCTCTTTTTAAGCATCTTCAATGCTTTAGGTCTGAGGGTAGTTCTGTACGCAAAGTCACATTCTGTATTTAGAGTGCAGCGCGGGATTATATCGTATCTTCTCACATCACCTCCAGCGAAGTTTTGCACGAATGAAAAGGCTGTGGATTGAACACTTTAATATCGAGCAAAGAAAATTTTTGCTATCACAATTGGGAGATTTCGCTAACAACGATGTCGGTGGTTGTATGCTTGCCAGCAGACATTTTTCGACCGTTTAAAAAGTAAATCAGCTGCACTTCCTGAATGGAAAAGTGCATCAGCTTTTTCCGTTGGTTTTTCATCGTTTCCCTCATGGATTTCTGGGGCTGAGCAGCAAAAAGACGATGAATTGCTTTGTCGTATGTAGTAGATCGTGGCGTCGGTGGCATAATATGTACTCAAGTTTGTTTAGATGTGCTGCTGTTGCTGCTAAGTTGCAATCACGATCCGAGTTGGTTTGTAGCTTGAGAATATATCCTTCGATTCGTCATCAAGCTCGAGATCGCACGAGTCTAAATCCAATATTTCGAGCTTTGGGCATGCGTTCAAGAGTCTGTATACTTGATTGTAGTCATTGGGCTGCAGTGGATTAAAGGCGAGGTTGAGTGACAACAGATCTGAAGCACCCTCCTGGTCAGCAAAGAATGGCATGATAGCGCCTGTCAGTCTATTGCAGCTCAAATCCAGATGGTGTGGTAATTTTGCAAAGCTGAATATCATCTTAACATCTTGATTATCTGCACCAAAGAAAAAAGTTAATATCCCTCCTCCTCAACAAATGTAGCTTCCCCATGCAAAAATTCATCATTACTTACACAGCAAGTTTGCAGAAAGATCTACACTTTTCATCCGTGGCGAATATCTAAACACGTGCTGCAGCACAGGACAGTCTTTCGCTCCCAAGCCCATTGATCCAAGATGCAGTTCATCCTCGCTTGGACTAGATTTGATGGCGTTCAATAGTCTCGGCGAAGGCTCCGTATTCAACCGCTGGCATGCCTTTTCATAGTACTCAAGTATCGAATGCTGCTCAAAGCCTGTCACTACGGCATCCACTCGATCCAGCTCGGCAGGAACAACTTCTAGCAGTGTCTCGTATTTTGACAATGAAGACCCATTAACAAGAATACTGCTAATAATCGGCTACATAGATCATCCCATTAAGTCAATTTAAGGGTTTAGCAATATCTTTAGATGGAGAGAAAAAAGAGAAGTTCACTCACATGAATACCAAGTTGCTCCCATGCTTTCTGGCTGGTTTGCACAATGAACCATTCAACAAGACAACTTTCGTCACGGATAGGCACCGAAACAATTTCATTCTCGTCCTGCCTGTCCATCTTCAACGCAGCATGCAAAGTCTATGCAGTCTCCATTAGCAATTTGTCTTTTTTTTGGATAAATATGTCAAGAGTGATAGACTTACTCGAATAATCGGCTTCTCCACCGCGGCCTCTGGCTCCTCATCGACCAAACTATTGTCTGTTTGGACACTCTCTTCTTCATCGCCGCTATTTTGTATAGAATCAATATCCATAGGATTGTCGTCAGGATCCTTGTACAACAACATGTATATGAGTATCAAATTATTTCAATAATGATGGTTGGATGTCAGTAACAATGCATACCAGTTCCTTCATTCTCTTTTTGACTTGATCCACCAAATCCTTGTAACCTTCGCCTTCTTCGGTTCGGTCAAAGTACATGTATATCTTTTGCGCACGCTCGTATACTTCCAGCTGCTGCTCCAAAAGTTTTTTGGCGTTTTCAAAGTAAAGCCTGACATCCGCCATTATTTGGTCATTAAGTGACACGAGGGTTTCCATGGACTTAAAAAAGAAAAACTTAGCCATGTTGTGCTGTTGTTGTAATCATTTGTCGGCTCGGCAAACTTACGCTCTCGCGCATGTAAAACAAAAGATCGGCCTTCAACTGTAACAATTTGACTCGAAACTCGCTCATGGGCACCTTTACATTTGAATCCGCACTGTCGATAGCAAAGAGGCCTTCTTCCACTGATGCCAGAGCCGACTGGAACATGTCCGCTTTAAATTGTTCTCGGCCTAAGTAGATCTATACAGTTAAGAAGCGTTCTAGATAAAGGTAGAGAGAGAACAGAAGGCAACAAATATAAGGACGCATACCAAGATCATAATGAAAACGAGCACGAGCGTTTACTGTCGCCAAGTCGCTCACTGAAGGCAGCGCTGCAATGCGTCGCTTCTTGCTTCGTATATTTACCGCCATCCTCTTGTAAGCCTAATCATAGGTTATATACATGTCAACTTGAAGTTTTTATGCTGTTAGCATAATTACAAAGAACTTGTTTGCCATACCTTAATATATTGATCCTCCTCACCGTTGTTGAATTCTGATATATAATCTCTGTGGTTAAACACCCAATCAAAAGGTGGGGCCAAACGTACCATGGCAAGTATTTTTTTTGTTTTACTTACTTTTCAACTCGTCAAAGGTAGCAAGTGCATTGTCAAAATCCTCCAGCTCAATGTATATTTTTCCAATTTCAACCAAGCAACCTTTTTCATCGTCCTCGTAGTTGTGTGCGCGACAAATCGAGAGTTCCTTTTGTAGACATTGCAAGGCTCTCCTGAAATCCCCGCGTCGTTTGCGTACATTGGCAAATTCCATCCACGCTGCACGTTCAGATTCTGGCATCCGCAAAGATACAGCTCCTTTGATAGCAGATATCAGGTAATTTTCGCCTATTACAGCACTGCCGGGAAACTTTGATTCGATGACGCCAAGGTTGAAATTAGATGATTGCCTCAGTCGTTCTAGGTCTTTTGTGCTCTCTAGGAAAGAGAGGTTGGATGTTCAATTGAACAGGCAATCAAAAGATACAACTTCCTGTCACTTACCAGGAAGTTCATTCAGTATTTCTCTTTCCTGACTATAATATAACCTTGCATGTTCAAAGTCATTGTAGCGTGCAAGATCCATATCGTGCCTGAGAATGAATAGTTATTTGTACTGCATATCGAGCAACTGATTATCTCTAGCTGCTGCTGTCTCACCCTCGTCGAAAATAAATGTTGCCCATAGTATTGAGAGCATCGCGCAATGCAATACGATCGTCGTTGTTACTTTGCAGGATTTCGATAAGCTTCTTTGACTTTGAAATGGCCACATCGTATTCTTCCAGCCTGAGTATTTTTAAGTATGAATCAACTGTGCTCCTCTCTTTCATTTTTCTCAGGAGAAAAAGGGACTTTTTCTTCCTTCCTTACCCCATCAAACATTCAACCATCAACCCAAGGGTCCTTTGAAAATATGCCAAATTTAGCAAAGGAAGTTGGGAAAGATATAACAGATCACTCATGGAAAGGCACGCGTACCTTGCTTTTTGCTTAATGCTCTCCTTTTCTTCAAATATCTTCATTGCTCTTTTGCAGTATTTCACAGCATCCTCAAGTCCTTCCAGTTTTTTGATTTTCCAGTTCTTCCTGTGTCAAGCCCTCTGGTTCATATTTCTCGCTCTCTTCCTTCAAGAGTCCTGCGACTTCAAGGTAATAGTTTGCCGCAGCGAGTTGCTTGCCATCTTCCCACAATTCCCGAGCAAGCCGTTTCATGCGCTTTATGGCTTTCGAGTATGGAGAGCCATAGCCAAATCCAATGGCGTACGTTACTTTGCCCATTGTGCCATGGGATCACCGTGGATCGATTGGTTCTGTGAAGGGGGAAGTCGTGAATGAACTCAATGCAAAATTTTGTAAGTCACACATTAAGGGCGGAGTGCTAGTTTCGAGGCCATTACAGAGCGCACACACAAACAACCGCCTTTGCTGCCCGTGTTGCAATTAGAAAATATAACATGGCTTTGCGCACATCGACTCGTCTACTCAACACACGCTTAATCACTCAACGACCATTGTTGACTGCTGTCCGTGCTCAGTCAACTTTGAGCACTGGCGAAGTTGTAAAGGATCCTCAAATTGGCGATTACCCCAACTTGCCCCGCTGGAGCGCCCAGGAGCGTGGTCCCTATGGCTGGTGGGATCCCCAGGATAAGCGTAACTTTGGTGAAACGGTAAACGAATGCAATCGGTTTCAACAATAACTTGCAACTTACACATAGTTTACGATTTGCACACCAAACTTTCTATAGGTCCACGAAGAAGATGAAATTATGGGTGTCTGGGCCCCCGATCTTCATACTTACAGCCCTTACAAGGCACTTGCACAACTCGGCTTGTTCGGTGGTATCCTTGCAGCATTCTCTTACTTCATTTACAACACTTATCCCGAACGTCCAGCTGTATGTTACAAACAACATCGTATATATACTCGACAAACGCTCTAACGCTCGCCCAATTGATATGTATATACAGGAAAAGCGCACCTATCCTTACAATGGCTTAAAAGCTGAACTTGGTTCTCGCGATTATGATATTAGACCCCGTGGTGTAAGTTTTTAGGAGGAGGAGGAGGATCTAGATTAGATAGATAGAAAGAAGGTTTTGTCGGTACTAAATTATATTCCCGTGTAGGCTCGTGCAGCAGAAGATGAAGAATAGAATTCTGGAAACCGCGCAAAAGAATAAAATGTTCTCTCCATTTGCCGTTTAACCATTTTTCACCAACCTTTCTTTTTATCCTTCCCCATTTACTTTTCGATGAAGGTTATTCCCATTCCCGCACTGCGAGACAATTACACATATATCCTCATTGACGAAAAGTCCAAAGAAGCAGCAGTCATTGATCCGTAGGTATACACCGGTATACAAGAGTATAGGAAAGGGACAAGTGGAAGAGGCAGCGCCACGAGCGACAATGCAAGCAAGCTAAACTTTATATATATGACTACTAATGCCCTTGTTGCCTCAGAGTGGATGCGATAAAGACATTGAATGTTGTCAGCCAAACAGGTGCCAAGTTGACTAGGTAACATAGCAATAGCAACAGATTTGGGGTCACTTTTTTCTTCATATGCGAGGTTAAATCACGACAATAACATGTACCAGTGTTTTTACAACAAACCATTTATGGGATCACTCGAGCGGGAACATTGACCTCGTTGGTAACGTAATCAATATATATATATATGCGTCCACACACACACAGATAGGACGGCCAGAGTGTACTCAACTCTGCATATAATACATAGCCAAGAAACCCGGACTGACCATTTACGGAGCAGATGCGCGAATACCAGAGATCAACTATGTATGCAAAAATCAGGAAAGTTTCCAGCTTGGATCGTTGCAAGTGACACCACTGCATACACCATGTCACACCAAAGGTCACATTTGCTACTATGTGGTTGATCCAGCAACGGAGGAAAAAGCAGTGTTTACCGGCGAGTATGTTATATGATGCATGGACCCTTTTTCTTTGTAGAAATGGGATTTAGTATACAGTTTGTAGCACCTTGTTTTTGGCGGGAATAGGCAGATTTTTGGAGGGCGACGTCAGGGACATGTATGCTGTACTCTTCCACATTTTGCTGAAATTACCTGATGATACCTGGATATATTGCGGGCATGAATATGGAAGAAATAATCTAAAGGTAAGTAGAGAGGACTTACTCCTATCTTTAGTTTAAAGCGTTCTAAATCCTAAATGCGAACCTGTTGGTGTTGTTGTTGTTGTTCTATAGTTTGCTTTAACGGTGGAACCACAAAATGAGGCCTTGTTGGCAAAGTGGAATTGGTGTCAAGATAAGACAATTACAGTACCGTCCACCATTGGTCAAGAAAAACTCTACAACCCTTTCCTCCGCGTCAATTTACAGAGTATCCAGCTTAGCACAGGCAAAAATGATCCAGTAGAAGCATTGGCAGCCTTGCGGGAACTTCATGATAAATTTGTATACACAGTTTGAAATTGCAGACCACGAAGAAAATTTGGTTTCAACGTGTATTTTAGTTGAATTTTTCGTCCATGTTCAGAAATTGCGAGTTATGTGCAGGCATGGGATAACTTGTAGCACAGAGCTGTTCGCATATCATCTTCCTGCATGCAGTCTGCGAGGTTGTCAGCATGTCGGCCTTCTTTTGGTCCTTGACAAGTCAAACATGGGAAATTCAAGAAACTACATTTTTCAAACTGGTGCGCCTGCTTGTATTCGTTAATGTAATAGGAAGTCATTTACTACTACAAAGCACAGCAAAACTGGTGCCAAGGACCTCTCCTTACACCCGATCTCACAGCATACTGTATTTACGATGCGTGTTTTCTCGCTTTCCGCTATTGCCCCTGGTGCTCCTTTATATCTGCAGCTGCAATTCTTACAAAGAGCAGCAGGACTTGAGTTCCTCCAAGACGCTTCAAGCTCGTCAAGATAGTGGTGTACTAGGCGATGATCAAAACGTGATCCTGTAAATAGCCCTCTGATTTAAATACCCAAAACGCACCCTCACTTGGTTGGCCAAGGACAACTTGAGACGCGCACAGCAAAGCAAACCCTTATCGCCTGTCACGCATCAACAAGCACATTGAAGACTTCTAGTATTAAATGCCGATATTTCATTGCATGCATTGATACGTGTAATAAATATCGTTCACTGATGCAGTGAAAAATAAACACATCAATATCCTTTATCACTCCACGATGTCGTTGTTTCTAGGCACCATGACTTGCTCCGGTTCTTGCAGCATCGGCTCCATCTCCTTTTCTTCATCGGTATTAAGCCTTGACCAACGTTGAGAAGGTTTTCCTCGTCGTCGCGACATTGGTGCACTCTCTCTACGTTCCTGGCTCTGGTTTCCAGCGGGTACAAGCAACGACTCTTCACAGCTATTGGATCTGTACCGGTTATACTCTGTCTTCTCTGCTGACGTGGAGGAGAACGGATCCCCTTTGCGTACAGCCGGCGGCGGCGACGGTGGAGTGTACTCGTTCTCGGGATCATGGGTAGTCAAGTCCAGAGGATGTACAGGTCCTCCTCCTCCTCCTGGTAGACTCGATTTTCGTGACGAGGAGGAGGAGGCGCGGTTTCGATCTTCCTTCTGTTGTTTCTTGCCAGTTTCCCGGTGCTTGCAAATTTCAGCGTAAAGCTTTTGACGTTGTTTGTACATTTCATCCTGAATACGTTCTTGTTCCTGTGTTTCCGAGTATGAAGGAGGTGGCAATTCATCTACATGTTTTGATGCTGCCTCCTCTTCTACTGCTGCTTCTTGATGCTTACGACGCTTTTTGTCCCTCTTCTCCTTTTTTCGACTGGGTTGTCTGTGAGTCGTGACAGCAATTGGCTTCTCGTCCGACGGCCATTGATCTTCGTCAATACTTTCCGTTCTGTTGGCGGTTTTGCGAAGCTCTCGATAATAATTACGAATTATAAACATTGAAAGAACCTATGTGCAAAACAGTTGTTAGGGGCGACAGGATAGAAAATATTCAATATTAGGCTTGATTCACTGTTTCATTTACCGAGCCAGCGCTGTAAAGTGCCCATGTAAGCACTCGTTCCAATGCAAAGTGAGCCCACTTTGAGTTGCATTCTGATAGAAGTCTCCGTGTTTCTGGATCGTCCTCCCGTTGAAGCGACCACCAAAAGAGTGCATCTGCACCTCGATTTGCACATCTGTCCAAAAGCGTCTGGCGATACAACGTAAACAACAAGACAACGTGCACGACTCCAAAAGCGATCTGGATGGTTGAAAGAATGACAAGTCCAATAGCATAGGCTTTGACGCCTGGATACCAGCTCTAAATGATGTTAATTGTGATGTTAAAGTAGGATAGACAATGGAATTATACAGTGAGTAATCAAATCCTTCTGTCTTGTCACTTACAGTTGCAGTAGCAATGATGCCAAAGATACTCCATACGCTGATCAATCCAGTAAGCGAGAGGTAGGTATAAAAGTCACCAAACTGCATATTGTAAAGCCATTCTGGTATTATAATGAAATGGTAAGTAACAAATTATGTATACAAATTATATACTATTTTCAGAGCAATCGCATATTTACTAGGGAAGTACGCCAAGTCTAACCCCATTAAAGCGATGCCCATCCCCTATTATTGTTTATACTGCATTAGCATTGTTACATATACATCATCGAGAAACAAAAACGGTAACGAGATATATTTACCAAAAGGTTGCATTCTGCGAGTATGGCCCACCAACGGGGTGGAACTTTTCTCAACCAAGCTCGCAATCTCGAGAGCAACATGATGGTTTAAAAGGGAACCAATGTACAAAAAGCGCTGATCTGCAAGTTTAAATAAAAAAATCTGGAGAATTTACACATAACCCATGACTTTTATTTTTCGAAATATTATTCTTTTCCCCCTGTTCACCGACCCCCTGAATAAAAAGGCTAACTACTGATCCAAGCTAATATATCCTTCGCGGCGTTGCTTCCACCATCGCCAGCCATAGTACACTGCTGCGGCGAGCACAGCAGCACCGAGAAGCACGGCTGCAACAATCAAAATGACTTGCCACCATGCAAGACCACCACCGCCTCCACCGGTTTGATCCAAAGGTAAGAGGACGCGGTCGATCTCGATCACTCCACCACCGTGGCTTGCTCTTCCAAGGTTGATGACATCTGCCTTTGCGTTGTCGCCCTTGACTTGCACAGTGTATCCGTTATCGACCTTGGTGATCACGACCTTAGTGTCTTTATCCAGAAGAGACTCGAACTCGGTTCCATCCTTTGAGATTTCAGAAGGTTGATTTTCTTTCTTATCATCGTTCTCCTCGTCCATGGTCATGGGTGCCTCGACGCTCATGCGCGGCAACGCCACAGGGAGTACGTGTAATTTGGCGATACGCAACAGCTGTTTGGGTTCATTCAATAGCTGAGACACATTAAGCTTTGCAAATGCGCGGTCGTTGGGAGCGAGCACGGTGTATTTCTGCTTGATGTCCAGGCTATCAAGAATGTCCCGAGTCAAGTTGGTTCGTTCAATCAAGTTCAAGAGCGTGTTTGTGTTTTCGGCTGTCAAGAGATCCCGGTTGGTGACCTTAACGTTGTTTGGGAGTTGGACGCGGTCGATCTTGTGAATGACGCCGTTTGAGACCAGAATGTCCTTCGAGGATTTCCTGCCCCCGATGACTCTGCCAATAACAGAACGGTCGCTGCCGTCAGCAGCACCGGTGCCACGCAGGAAAAGTTCACCGTCCTTGGTTTTGTTGATATTGATCTCTGGACCTGCAAGTGTAGGAGCTCGATGCTCGCCTTCCGATGTAGTATTTACATAGTACAAGTCTTGGACAGCGTGGAATTTAATCACGTTTGCCAACTTGTCCTGCGAGTTTGGTTGCAGCAGATGCTTGGTCAGAATACCTAAACGGGCAAATGCGCGGTTGGTAGGTGCAAAAAGTGTGATTCCTTCTGCGTCCTGGACATCTCCAGCGGCACCGGATGCATACAGAGTTGCAACAAAAGTGGATAAGTCCAGATCCAAAGGAAGTCTTGCCAAGGGATCGCGGGGTAGCATCACCGGTCTTGACACTGGATACACGATGCTCTTGCCAACAGAGACTATTAGGTATAAGTATTAGTATGGTCTTGTCTTTTCAATATATATGTCAACTCACCTGGATCACGAATCATGGATGCACGATCAAATTGGATAGACTTTTTGCCGCCTTTAGCATGGGGGTAATTAGTCCAAACACGCTGATCTTGATCAGTGACATGCACGCGAATAGACTGTCTTGCATTAGTGCCAAGACGGTTATTAGACTCTGTCTCCAGGAGGCTACCATCCTTCAAATCGTCAGGCGTAAACTTGTCCCGAATAAAGTGATACTGAAGCCAAGGCTTGATTTGCTTGTGTGGAATTTCGTCTTCATCCAATGCAGCGTCGGGAGGAGCAAGAACAGTGTGAGGTAGCGCCTTCTTGTTGTCGTCTCTGTCTTGGTCAAGTAGATACGACTCCAGTCCGTACTCCTCGCACAAGGATACAAACTTGGTTGCATTCATGCCAATCAAGATCTTGCGCACATCGAGTTTCAAAAAGTCGCGGTTCTTGGGCAGAATGGAATGCTCCAGTACATGAATCACGCCGTTGGACGCCAGAATATCGCTCTTGACAATCTTGACATCGTTGATAAACACTTGATCCTTCTTGTCAACCACAACGTTGAGATCTTCCCCCTCGAGAGATGTAAATTTGGTCTTTCCAGACGGGATATCTCTGCTGTATACAGTTTGTCCCAGCATCTGATGCTTGAGGATTTTGACAAGATCGTCCTTTGCAAGGCTGTGATTCAAGTATGCCTTTTCGACGTCGTCCAAGCCTTCAAGTACATCCTTGGTAATGAACACGGTGTATCCGTCGGCGCGTTTAAGTTCATCGGTCAATTGAGCCTTTTCAACCAACCATGCAAACTGGGCAAAGTTATCATCATCGTTATCTTTCCGTTGTGATATAGTTCGTTCTAGGTCCACGGGTGCATAAAGCAAGTGATCGATCGCATGAATGATACCATTGTCGGCTTCAATGTCGCCATCGATGATTTTGGACTCGCTGCCAACGACCCAGTCCTTGTTGTGTTTGGTGACCTTGAGCATCTGAGGGTTCTTCATTCCACGCTCATAACGGGTTTCAAACAACTCGCCATCATGCAGCTCGCTGGTTTTAACAGCGTTCGGCAGGATATGGTACAAGAGCTGAGCACGACTGACTTTGTGTCCAAACAATGTGTAAGTCCATTCATCCTCTTTACGTTTCTCAAAGGCTTCGTTGATGGGCGCAAAGATGGATGCAGTCTTGAAATTCTTGTCGAGATCGCGTGCAAGGTCAGTGCGCTTCAAATGTTCCACAAGAATGCTGAATCTGTCATCGGACTCGATCGTTTCCAAAAGTGATTTGGCATTCACTGCTAACGTCCACAGTAAGCAGTAAATACTAAATATCAAATGTATCTTCATTGTGGAAAAAAGTTAAAAGAGAAGAAAGAGATATAAATAACGCTTGGCGAAAATGAGGCTAGGGTTTAAAGTTTGCAGGACCGTCACCATGACCTTGAGCATGGGTTTGTTGTTGCGGCCCAGATCTTCGATCGTCTGAAGAACCAAAAATGCTGGTGGGGATACATGAAACGTGAACAGTGATTTCATCCGATATACAGTGTATCAAAACATCTTTGCGAGTCGAGCCGAATTTTCAGCGATGCGTGCAAACTTTATTCTGCGCGAATTCGAAGGAAATAAGCTGTAAGTTATGGAAATTCATGGATTATTCTAAAATGCAAACCTATACAAATTACGGGCGTAAAACGTTCTTTCCATAAGCGCAAAATATATACGGAGAAGAATGCAAACACTTTGTCTTTACGAAGCAAATTTGAAGGAAAAATTCTGTATATCGGATGAAATCACTGTTTTGCGCCTTCTCGGGATCGTCTTCTCTTCTGTCTGCACTCTGCAGCATCCGGATATCGAGCAATCCCCGCCTGATTGACGATCGCGCTCGAGTCCGAGGATGTGGTATCAAACAAGAATGGTGAGAAACATATGGCTGGGTGGGTGGGGAGGTGGAGGTTTAAGCATAGACTTGAATTGTTATTTGGCTGGCTGCGTGTGTGTGTGCGATCTGGCTGGTTTGCCGCGTCATGTTGTTGTACTTTTGGATGAACATCCGCGCCAAAAGATTTATCCTTTGTTCTTTGTTTGCTTATGGGATCCCATCAGTTTGTTGATTTCGAATAAAATAATGATGAATCTTTTTTTTCTGTTTTGAGAGAGCCAGCACCAATGGATCGTAAATGTTGTTGCATGACTTGAGACCAAGAAGGGATTGAAAAGTTTATATGGGTGCTGCGCGATAAGCAATTTTGAACTTTTTTACGGAGAGGGTCAGTGCGTTTTTTACCAGTAACACCGAGGAAGAAGTTCTTTGTTGCTGCCTATAACAGCTCCGGTACCTTTCTTTCTTTTTCCAAATGCGAAAATAGATATATGTTTCCCCCGTAAAATAGACTTTTTTCTGAGCTCATATCATCGTAAATTAGTGTGTTTTCTTTTTGAGCATTCAATTAGATACCGGTGAGAGAGGGTGACCAGAGTGAAACTCGGAAAACGCGGGTTAGACAAGAACTTAATTTCGTGGACCGAGAGGTTCCAGGCAATCCACATACGTAAAACGTGTTTCTCGGCCCCTTGCCCACAAGTGCAGCTGAACCAGAATTGGAGTCATTGGGTAACGCTACATGTTACTATTCGGGTTTACGCTCTCTGCGTGGCGGATGCTATGGCACCAACCATGCGCAATGGAGATTTTTTCGGACAGATAAACTTTACCATTTCAGGCCCAAGTACGAAAGAAAAGTTGTTTTTTGGAGATCAAATAGCAGTAGATCATATAAATACCTTGGATTTTGGTCAACACTTTTCTTTATCATCCATCAATTGATCAAGCCATGGAGGTCTCTGAGCGCCCAGCAGAGCCGCAGCAGCAGGTGCAGCAAGATTGCCAATTGCCATGGGGACAAAGAGTTTGTCAGCAGTTCTGCAAAATGGCGCCATATCTACCACCTCTCTTTGAATCGTTCTATATCCAATTGCTCTCTGGTATCAATGACAGTAACCTGGGTATCATTCTTCCAAGCATCAAGGCACACTATGGTCTCTCGCAGTATGTGGTATCCATCATTTTCTTATGCAATACCTTTGGATATGTCATTGGTAAGTCTTGTCTTTACAATGGTATCCTCCACGGTTATACATGATACAGATCTTAATTGACATATACTTGTGCCTCTCATGCTTAGCTGCGTGTATAAACGGATACCTGGTGAAACGCATTTCTCAATACAAGACGGCCTGGCTTGGTTCCTTCTCGATGTTACTGGGCTATCTTATCGTGCTATTTGCCGTTCCTTTTCCAGTCATGTGTGTCTTTATGGTATTTGTGGGCTACGGCATCGGCCTGACTCAATCGAGCTCTAACGTTGTATGTGGCGAAATGCCAAAAGGCACGCTAATGCTCTGCTTGCTGCATGGTAAGTGTACTTTGGTTAACTCTAAATTGCCATTTAACGACGCAAAAATAAAGCAGCTTATTTCTTATCATATACATATAGCATTCTACGCTGCAGGCGGTCTTATCGGTCCTCTGATGGCCTCTGGTCTTTTGGAATCCAACAAGCCCTGGAACACATCTTACATGATTCTGTGCGGTCTCGCTGGCTTCAATTGCGTATCCATCTTTCTGTGTTTCCGTAAACTGCGCATTCGAGCAGAAAGGGAGGCCGATGCAGCAGAGCAAGAAGCAATGCTGCGTCGATCTTCTCCTGAAGAGCCAAGCAGTGAAGCTACAAGCACAACGGTCACCATTGACGAAGAAAAGCAAGAGGTCACTAAGAAAACTTCCCAAAACATTTTGCTGCAAACTATCCGCTACCGTATCAACTATGTCGGCGCCGTCTTCCTCCTGTTCTACACTGGCACAGAAGTCACTGTTGGTAACTGGGGCTACACCTTCTTGATCAGCACCCGCAGCTCGGACACTGTTGCCATGGCTCACATCATGTCTGGTTACTGGGCCGGTATCTGCGCCGGCCGACTCTTCCTTGGAGTTGTCACGCACCACTTTGGCGAGAAGCGCATGATCTACTGCTATCTTAGCATTATCGTCGGCATGATGGTGCTGCTATGGCTTGTGCCCTACGTCGGCGCCAACGCAGCAGCCCTAGTGATTACGGGTATCGCTTTGGGACCCATCTTCCCGACAACAGTATCCGTGGCCAACAAGCTCATACCTTCCGGTTTGTACGCATCGTCTGTTGGAGTTTTATCTGCTGTAAGTAAATCAGAAGGCAATATCTTTGTTTGTTGTGATGGCGAAATTGACAAGAGTGATCTGATCTTCTTTTTGCATCATTTAGTTTGGAAGCGGAGGTTCCGCTCTTTTCCCTTACATCACTGGTGTCCTCATTGGATCCCAAGGTGTACGAGCCATGCTCCCATTCTGCGTTGCCACATCTTCCTGTATGCTTATCGCATGGTTCTTTATCCCAGATCCAAGTCATCATCAACAAACTCCCAAGCAATTTATCAGTAACCTTGCCCAGCGTTTACCTTTGAAAGCCAAAAACTGACAATTTCTGTCTGACCCCTTTACTTTTTCACTTATATATATCCTTGTACTCATTCAGCATTTATATATATATATATATATATATGCATATATATACATTTACAGTTCATCCTTCTGCAAATATATTTTTATTCTTTTGTGTACCTTGTATTGATGAGCACATTTACACTGTTGTTTCAATTGCCAAGGATATGATACATAATACTCTCGCGATCTGCTTACATCGCGTAAAGTCCGCATTGCATGGGTTTGGATCGACAATGCAGCAGACCTCCACTACACTATACGCTCTTTTTTTTCTTTCTTTTGTTTCTTTCCTATATATCTCATGATTTTTCAGAAGTACATCTACAACCGGCTCAAGATCCCACAGAAGGCTGAAAGATACCGACCCAGGGGTTCGGCCAAGGAAACCTCTTTCGAAATGCAGTTTGAATACCTCCACTATACTACGCCGCGTAAATCCATGTCTGAACGGAAACGCGAGAAGTTGCTAAACAAAATTCGACGACTTGCGAATTGGCTCGACAATGCCATTCCCAATTCGCCAATTCCTCTTGGTATTGATTCTCTTCTAGTAAGTGACATAACGTGCGGAATTCTTTATGTGCTGCGATCAATGTTTCACACGCTTTTTCATGCAAGAGTTTCATTCCGTTCGTTGGTGGATTCGTAGGCTCCTTGTTCACGTTGTACCAAGGTCAGGCTTGGCTGGCTGTGCCATGTGTACAATTTCTTTTTTCTCACTGAGAAATATCTGTTTAGTGTATCTGTCAACATTGTTTGGCATTCCTTTATGGTTGTTGCTTCGTATGCTCATCAATCTTGTCGTGGGTAAGGAATATGTATGAAAATGTGATGAACTGCCGTGTTTAATGCCCGTTGTGTCGTGTGGCACGCGCGAGTGTTGTTATGTTGCATTGTGATCTCTTAACTATTTTTTTTATTTTTAGATCTTGCTATTGGTTCTATCCCCGTAATCGGTGGATTCGCTGACATGTTTTACAAGGCAAACCTCTGGAATTATGAAGCATTGGTGGATTACTTGGAGTATGAAAGGATACAAGAGGCAACAACAACAGCAGCTTCTACGTCTGCAGCATCATCATCGGCATCTACTGAATCAAAACCATACTATCGCCGCTCAATAGGTGAAAAGACATGGTTCCAACTAGCTGGTGATCTACGACATTTCAGTATGTCTGCCTTGGCACATCTTCCCTCCTCTTCACAAGAAATCAAGTCCAAAATCAAGTAAATATTATTGTAAACTTTTTTCTGGATATTTTAATTAGCTTTGTTTGTTTGTTTGTTTGAGATTACCAAAGAATGCAACGAAAGTAAAAGGAAAGGGTATTATCTGTTGGATGAGTGTCGAATATGGGAAAAAAGGTAAAAGGCAAAATGTTGGTAGTTAAGAGGTGGATATGTTTGTGGTGT
>KK100176.1:58468-71376 GCA_000611695.1 Rhizomucor miehei CAU432 | reverse complement strand
AAGGAATACTTGGCCACACCCAGCTCCAGCACTGCTCCTAGTCACCAGCGCAGGCGAATTGATTCGCACATTGACCCGAGCAATCATGTGCTGCTCAAGAAAAAGGACAGTTACAAGGGAGTGACAGCACTTTACCCCTCTAGCATCAGCACAGGTCATGACTTCCTTTTTTTCTAATACCTTAATTTAATTAATTTGAGTCACCTATTTGTCATGTTTATGATGCGGTGTTGCCATATCGCCACATTTGTAGTGATGGTTACAAAGCTTTTTGCTGTTGTACCTTTGAGAACAAAGATCACAATTTCGCTGTGTGTATGTAAAGTATGTAGATTCAGTATTTATGCGTCCCAAGTCGCGACGGGATGGGAAGAACAACATGCCACTCAGTCGGGCAGTGTTGCGCAAAAACTGCAAGTAATGATTGCCTGCATTAATAAGAACTACAAAGGGTTGCAGATTTTTTTTTGCGCTGCTGCCATTTAGTTGTTTACTGTAGCGATTTTTGTCCCTTGCAGATTAATGGGACAGCTTGATGAGAGCTTCAAGAATGGCCAAGTTGACCGCACGACGTAATGACTCGGTGTCTTGCGTTGGTGAGGTGATTCGGGCCCTTTATTCTGTTTCCGTGTTGCCGATTCCTTTGGATTCGACCAGGAGTCCTTAAGCGAAGTGCGTTGATGGCCGCGTTGGTGACAAGTCGGGCAAATTTTAGTGGTAGCGGCATATGACATCTCAAGCGACAAAGTTGCAATTCCGGATACGAGGCCTTAAAATCATAAGCCATTGTATAAATGATCGACAGCGACGGTGCAAATGAAATTTATATAATGTCAAATTATGCTTAGCTCTGACTAAGGAGAATAGAACTAGGTAGGTAAATCCTGGTTCGTGCACAATGAGGAAAACTAGGATGAATATGAGCATAAAATATCTTTATAGTGCAGGAGTAATCACGTTGACGCTCAAGAAGGCGATTTGATCGATAAATTGCAGCGATACCCAATGGATGAACTTGAGGCAAAGCCTGGGCTACTCGATAATTAGCTCCGAAAAAGAAATGCAGTAGGAGCACCTTACCCGAGGTCCAGGAAGCGGTCTTGTACTCGAATCTTGAGGCAAAGCGTGGGCCTGCTCGCTGCCGCTGGTGTACCTTTCTTCGACCAGGCCACGCTGCGCTTCATGTTAAATGTGGAAGGCAGACTCATCCAGAAAGATGCAATTACTCCTAAAGTCCATGTCGGTCCCTTCCCACTTGCGAACCCAGTCGAGGCGCTCTTGGATCTTCGCCTCACTGTTTCTATCCACAGGCTGAAGCCAGGCCCTCTTGAGCGTCAAGTTACATTCTGTCTTCACGAAGTTATAGACTGTCGTCTTAGACACTTTGAGTCCTTCGAACCTTTGAAGCAGCCGCTCCATCAACTGTTCCAAGACGGCCGAAGGATTCTCATCCATATACTCAAGGACGACCTTCTTATGCTCTTCATTGAGAATACGCGGGCGGCCACTCCTCTTACGCGTCACGAAGATGCTATCAGGATCCACCTCATACTGTTTGGCCCATCTTTGAGCCGTACGAACGTGAATACCCAATTGCTTTGCAGCAGCTGAGGCGCTTAGCACTCTTTCAAACATGAGTTTGAAGAACCTGACCTTGTCCTGGTTTGTGTAGAGCGTGTACGCTCTTTTGTTCGACGCTTCTCCCATTCGAACGTCCACATCCCTTCTCTCATCTTCGATCTGCATGGCATCTGACCCATGACCATTCCCCCGAGCCAGATTACTCCGGTATTGAGTGTAAGAACTTACCGTTTGGAGAGCATACTGCTCTTCATCTACGATGTAGTCCATAGGCTCAGGCCTGCCATGTTCATCAACAGCATTACCCTACCCATCTTCATAGAAAAATTGAATGCTCATTTCGCAATGTAAACTTTCAGTGCACGATGTAGTAGAAGGAAGAAAGCTGAGCTTAAGAGTGCTTACGTACATTTTGTATACTCTCGGATCTGCCAAGTTTTTGTGCGACAAGTCATCCCGGAAAAGCGACATCTGATTTGTCAGCGGCGCGAATTCTCTTTTTGGAAATCACGACTTTCATATTCGGGGGAGTGCGAAATCTATTCTCATTGGGGGGGCGACTTCGCTTTGTGAAAAGACTGCACAGGCTGAAGCCAGGCCCTCTTGAGCGTCAAGTTACATTCTGTCTTCACGAAGTTATAGACTGTCGTCTTAGACACTTTTAAGCTATCTGTGCTGAAGAAAGTGTATAATTTTGCATGCTATCTCTTTGTGGTTCGTTTCTCAGCGATTAAAGTGACACTGTCTGAATATGTCGTTGAGTTTAATTACACATGGCAGACTGTATGATTGTGGTACAGATCTTTCCAGTATTACATATACTCGCACTACGCACCAAAGCAGTCAGTAATTACCAAATCAGATTCGAAAGAAAGAAAGAAAGAACTTTTTAATTACCCAGGAACAGGCTTCATCATGCTGTAACACATTTGTCGATAAGCGGGCAAATCACGTCGCATATCCGTAACATGCCTTTCAAATCGCCCTGGCGACAGACTATAGGGTATAAATATGTCGGGCGTCGTGATGGGCATCGATTGAACAGTTTCTCCTCCCTCAACCCACCTTTTACATACATTTAAAGAAAGATGAGAAGCTTTGTCGGAGCTGCTGCTCTCATTGCTCTCGCAACTGTCTCAAATGCTGCCACGGTGCTCCGTCCTCGCGAAGCAGTCAGTTGCCCTGGTAAGTGGAATTTTACAGATATTTCGCGTCTTTAAAAAAGGATTTTGCCTAATAACTCTTTTAAATCTAGTCAACGCCATTTCCTGCAGCTCTAGTAGCTCCAGCTCTGACTCATGCTGTGTCCCTAAGTATGGCTTGATGGTCCATGTGCAGCAGGTGAGCGCAAATATTCCTTTCAAACTCCGCTAAGACGCTCACTGTTTCATAGTGGATCCCTGGTTACGGTCCTTCCACGGCATGGACAATGGTAAGTATCTTATTTTAAACCTTTCAGCAAATCCTGGAAAGCTAAAAAACGTCCGAAGCATGGCTTGTGGCCGGATACTTGTAGCGGGGGCATACCAGGCAGCGGTAACAGCGGTTGCGACGCGTCTCGTAATTACGATGATATCGGCAGCATTATCCAGCAAGGCGACCCGACGCTTTACAACAATATGAACACTTACTGGCCATCCTACTCAGGCGACAACTCTGATTTTTGGACTCACGAATGGAACAAGCATGGTAAATACTAAAATTACATTATCATGTGAAGTATATAGCTCCAATCGATTATTAAATTATCGCCCGTCAGGTACCTGTGTCACCACTTACGATCCTGAGTGCTACGGCTCTGATTACACCCAGTACCAGGATGTCTATGACTACTTTCAAAAGACCCTGGATCTTCACAGCGAATACAATTTGTATTCTATACTCAAGAATGCTGGTATCACTCCAGGCGGCAGCTACTCTGTATCCGAATTTGAGCAAGCAATCAGCGCAGTCACTGGTGCCACTCCCAAGATTGACTGCAGCAATGGCCAAATTGAGGAAATTTGGCTATACTTCCATGTTAAGGGTAACGGCGAATATGTTCCCACCGATGCTACATCTAGCTCGACTTGCTCTGGTACTTTCAAATATCCTACAAAGTAAATAAATAAAATATATACAGTGCGTACTCTTAATCAATATGAAGACGAGTGTGTATATGCGTCTGCGGAAGATCATTTTGCAGTTGCCACGCAACACCTTAATTTACTGGAAATTTTTCCTTCTATTTTGCCTTTAAATGAAATATGTTGACAGACTATAGGGTATAAATATGTCGGGCGTCGTGATGGGCATCGATTGAACAGTTTCTCCTCCCTCAACCCACCTTTTACATACGTCTTTTTCCTCATTGTCTTTACTTGTTTTTTTCCTCTGCGCTCTCTAGAGGTTTTTTTCTAACATCGCCTCCCTTTGAGATCGGGCCAGAACGGACATACCTGGACAGCGCAGCGCTCAAGGTCATCAAATAAACATATTTTCAATTAGAGTTAGCGCCAATACCCAAAATTTGGCGGTAAGCTGGAGGATGATCTGCGACGCAACGAACGATGATCAGCATCAACCATTCTTCAGCTTAAAACTGACTTTTGGCTGTTGGCGCCAATTCTAGGTGGAAACACTCTAAGTCGTAAGAGGTCTTAGTACTAGCACAAACTTCACTAACTGTATAATGCCAACTGTGTTCTTTCCAGACCGCAAAGTGTGTTCTCATATAGCGCAAAAGGTTGTCCCAGGTGGCGCAAACATTTAATTTGGAAAAATAGTATCTGACACGCTCTCTTTCGTTCCGCGCTCTTTACCCGTTCCTGCCCTCTCATGTCACGACGACCTCGGTTCAAGGTCGCGCAAATATCCCAAGACTCAAATGCTCCTCTCTATGAATTACCGACGCTGTCAAACACACAATTGCTTTTATGTCTGCAGGAAATGCAGCTATCAGTGACTGAAACAGATCTATTGCATCCCACGCCCGAACGAATCCAGCGACTGTATGAAAACATTTTGGAATTGATTGTACCGTGGCGCGTAAGAGCCATGGAAACAACCAAACTGCAACTTGAACAGACATATGAGCATCCGGTATATATGACTATCTTCCGCTTTACTTTGGGCAGCAAAATGGCGACACGGTTTTAACTTACATATCTCGGTGATAACAGGAATTATATCGGGACCTGACAGGCGTCATATTGCTTTTCAAGCAAATGTATGTGTGTTTATACGAGGTGGAGAAAGAAGGAGCAACTAAGTGCAAAACTTGTATATCAGGAAGCGATTATTGGCAGAAATTCGATTTGGAGACGTTACCATGCGAGACTTAACTGATCCAGCACCGCACCGCCTTGCACGGATCTTGAGCGCCCTGATCAACTATGCAAAGTTTCGTGAAGGATCATGGAAGACATTTGAACAGTACGCCAAAAAGACCGTAAGCTCTAGAGAAGGAGACTGTATACGCAAAAGTGAGAGTGATGATAAGCGAACAGTGAGGAAATAGGATGAGCTTGCCGAACAGACGTCAGATCAGTATCAGCTGCAAGAGGATTTACAACGACGTATTTTCGAGCACCAGTAAGTTTGCGATTTTTTTTCCTTTCGAACAAGCATCCGGACATGTTCATTGATAGTGCGGCATCGGAAAACAAAGGGAGAAGTTTCGCCAGGAAGAACCTGCGATACGACAAGCAGAGGCAGACAATGCAGAATTGGAGAGGCAGTTGCGAGAAAAACGCAAAGTGGCGGACAGTTTGCAAGCTCAACTAAATGAACTCAAGGAGAACCGTCAAGGACTCAAAGATACCCTTGTATGGCTAAACAGAATTATTCAGTTGCTAGGCAGTTACACTTACAGTTCATATTTATTAGCAAAACACACAGTACGAACTCATGACCATCAGCAGCGATATCCAGAAATATCGAACATTGGCACAATTTAATCCTCAGCGAGCTAGAGAGGCAAGTAAATGAGCAACTCGAAAGTTATACAAACTCCTAACTCTACTTGAGTTATTAGAACGTGGTTGCATTGCGTAAGAATGTACAGCACAAAAAGGAACGTTTAGAAGCAGCAGAGCGCAGAATAATGGCTCTCGATTCCAAGTATGAGCGTATGCATGATATCCACAAGGTATGCGAGTGATTCGACTATGTAGTTTCCAAATTTCTAATGCTAGAGTATTTGTACTTATCCATCTAGGATCTTGATGACACGCTCAAACTGATATTCAGTGTCAATGCCAACATGACCAAGTTGGAGGAACTTCAACGGGAACACACGGTGCAAAAGGAGGATATGGAAAAACTGAATATTGCCATACGTAATTTGACTCTAAAAGAACAAGTAAGATGAGATTATGCCACCAAGGACTCGACCCCTTTGTTAACATTTTGCTCCAGCAATGCCGTCAAAAACTGGAAGCGATTGAGGCCAAAAAAATCTCACAGCAAAGGGAACTTGAAACGCGCCAGGAACAGATGCAAAAGCAAATTGCAGAGTACGACCAACAAATGAAGCAAGTCAATGAAGAAGTTGAAAAGTTGCAGCAGCAAGCAAACGCATATCTGGAACCCATCGATAAGCTCGAAAAAGAGATACACGCGATGCTCCATGCACATGAACATGACATCAAGACTCTAGAACGGAAAATGGAGCATCTTCGACTAGTACTCGATGCAAAACTTAAAGATATGAATGACACTGCTGTGTAATTTATGACTCCCTTTCTTCTTCCCCTGTACATACACACACACACACAAACGCATCCAAATATATAAATGTAGCATAATTCAAGCAGACGTTCCTGTTGACCAGATGCAAATACAGTATTCCGTGGCTTCCTCCATCTCAGAGTCGTTCAAACAGTCAGAGACAACTATTTCATATAGTCTTTTTGACAGCGGATATCTCCAGTACACTTCTGAAAAGGGCTTTAGAAGCAAAAGAAGCAACTGCCTGCATGCAATGGCATGGCCAATAAATTTTAGGTCTGCTGCCAAGCTTGCTCTAATTTTTTTTCTGTGATGCCATTTTTGAATTGTATTAACCGCGAAGTGTTCATTTTATCACCGTTGACAAAATGGTGATGAAAAACAACGCTTCATCAAAGGACGGGTTCGTGCGATATTGCCGGTCTCTCCTTTTCTTTGGTTACGATTAGACCGTCGACAATATCTTCGCGATCTCACTCGCTCGAATGTCGGTCAGTGATGACAAGCTCCCTGTCCTTTTTCTCTTTTGTTGGCACCATTTGCGGCCACTTGAGTCGATCCTATAATTGGCGTCTTTGGGCTTTGCGTTTATCCTCAAAGAAAGCGCGTCTGGCATATTAGTAAGTTGTCTCTTTGAGAAGATAAAGATATGGAAAGAAAGCTGGAAGATGAAAGGAATCGCTCTGTCTCCAGTTTTGCAAGCCGTCCCATTCGATGGTTCCACTCAATATTTCAGCGCAGCCCCTACCCCTCCGCTGATCATCTCAATGTACCGCGACGGGTGCAGACAGCAATAATACAATGTACTGTAATCTTTTCTTGACAATATGTTTTACATAGGACTTCCAGACCTGACACTGCAAAAGTTATCCATCAGCATTGAACCAATCCTTATTCATCGGATCACGGAATTTGTCTTGGTAGAGATTTCCCTTTATCGCAGACTCAGACAGATCACGCTTGTTGCAGGGCACTTGCTGACAGCCCTTGTCAATTTTGGAACGGATGGCGGGGAAACCCGAACTGTCTGAGATTGTAGGATGCGTCAATGGATACCAAACTTGAGCACATAGAGTGAAATTCACGTTTCTCTTTCCTTCCACCATTCTATCAGATACATCCACGCAACATCATTCAGATACACTTCATATTCATCGTAGCAAATGATTAAAAGATATTATTTTCTTGTTGATTAGATGCAAATTATACGAGAAGAAGTAAATACATTCAATTATGCTGTTTAGTACTCCTCGGCTTCCTCCATCTCAGAGTCACCGAGAGAGTCAGAACCAACTTCCTCGTAGTCCTTCTCAAGAGCAGCCAAGTCCTAAAAAGAGAATAGATTATTAGCAACGTATAATATAGTTTTAAAAGGACAAAAATACGCTACCTCACGTGCTTCGCTGAACTCTCCTTCTTCCATACCTTCGCCGACGTACCAGTGGACGAAGGCACGCTTGGCGTACATCAAGTCGAATTTGTGGTCAAGACGAGCCCAGGCTTCGGCGATAGCAGTAGTGTTGCTGAGCATGCAGAGAGCGCGCTGAACAGTGGCAAGATCACCGCCAGGAACAACGGCAGGAGCGCGGTTGTTGATACCGACCTTGAAACCAGTAGGGCACCAGTCGACGAATTGGATGGTGCGCTTGGTCTTGATGTTGGCGATAGCAGCGTTGGTGTCCTTGGGGACAACATCACCGCGGTACAACAAGCAGCAGGACATGTACTTGCCATGACGAGGGTCACACTTGACCATCTGGTTGTTGGGCTCAAAGCAGGCGTTGGTGATTTCAGCGACGGACAACTGCTCGTGATAAGCCTTGGCAGCAGAGATGATGGGAGCGTAGGTCACCAACGGGAAGTGAATACGAGGGTAAGGGACCAAGTTGGTCTGGAACTCGTTCAAGTCCACGTTGAGGGAGCCATCAAAGCGGAGAGAAGCAGTGATGGAAGAGACAACCTGGGCAATGAGGCGGTTCAAGTTGAGGTAGGAGGGGCGCTCAATGTCCAAGTTACGACGGCAAATGTCGTAGATGGCCTCGTTATCGACCATGAAAGAAACATCCGAGTGCTCGAGAGTGGTGTGGGTGGTCAGGATGGAGTTGTAGGGTTCAACAACAGAGGTAGCGACTTGAGGGGCAGGGTAGACGGAGAACTCGAGCTTGGACTTCTTGCCATAGTCGAGGGACAAGCGCTCCAGCAAGAGAGCACCGAAACCGGAACCGGTACCACCACCGAACGAGTGGAAGACCAAGAAACCTTGCAAACCACTGCAGTTATCAGCCAACTTGCGGATGCGGTCAAGGACAGAGTCAACAATTTCCTTGCCGACGGTGTAATGACCACGAGCATAGTTGTTGGCAGCATCTTCTTTGCCAGTGATCAGTTGCTCTAATGGTAAAAAAATATGGCGTGTTTAGCTGACGTTGCAACGAGAATAGGAAAAGAAAAACTGGTGATTCCATTTTCACTTACCAGGGTGGAAGAGTTGACGATAAGTGCCGGTACGGACCTCATCAACGACAGTAGGTTCCAAATCAACAAAGACAGTGCGAGGAACGTGCTTGCCAGCACTTGTCTCGCTAAAGAAGGTATCAAAGGAGTTGTCACCAGTGTCGGTTTCACCGGGGATGTGGCCATCGGGTTGGATGCCGTGCTCAAGGCAGTAAAGCTCCCAGCAGGCGTTACCAATCTGGACACCAGCTTGACCAACGTGGATAGAAATGATTTCTCTCATGATTGTGCTTGAAGATTGAAAGATGGGGTTTGTAGATGGTCGATAGTTCCAAAGTTAGGGCAGGACACCGACGTGTATACAGGGAAAGAAAGAAAAGAGTTGTGTTTTTTGCGAACACAGAGCTGCAGCACGCGTTTTATTCCAGCTACGCGCCAATCAATGGCTGTCCCTGAACTCCTTCAGCGCACGCTCAACTGCCAAAAGTCGACTTGTTTACTCGTGCTGCAGCAGCGGTGATGTTGTGTTTCTTTTATTTTATCTAATTTTGCAGAGGAAGGGAATGACAGCCTGTTTTTAGCCTTGAGGCTCTATACCCTGAAAGAGCAAAAGTGATTGTGGGTCTTGTTGGTCGCCATCGGTAGTTTCGGCCGATCCTGCGGCGGCGGCGGTGTCTGTTTCTACTTCCTTGCTTTTCAGCAGCGACAGCATCGAGGGTTCGGTCTCCTGCATATCTTGGCCAGCTCCGCTGGCAGCTATGGTCAAGTAGCGGGGATCAATGGACTGTACATCTTGCTTATGTTGTTGTGGTTGCTGTGGATGATGATATTCTTGCTGCTTGTTGTTGTTGTAAAAGGGATTGAATATGTGCATCACATTGAGCAAGGCGATGGAGCTCTGCTCGCAAAGCCAAGGCAGGACCATCAAGATGATGTACTTGAGCGGTCGTTGCCTGTTTATCTTGAGTGAAATCACGGCATTGAGTCCAGCTTGTATTGGGGTCTTCCATGTAGAATGCAATGGCTTCCGGCTGCGCCAATCGCAACTCAAGTCGTGCCCATCCCAGTCTTTCCAAAAGAGGTTCAAGGCGAATATGGAGAATCGTATCCAGACCAAACTCCATCTTGAAGCGCTGCTGCCCGTCTTGAATACGCCACACCATCATGCGACGTTGGGTATCATAGTGACACAGGAGATCTTGAGAATGCATTCTCATGCGCTTCCACGTGCCAATTTGAAGTGCTTCAACTGAAAAACGATTTGGAATCAGTTCAGGTTCATCTATGCTTCCATCCATGGACATGGGTGTTCCTAGACGCTCTTCGTTTCATAAAGTTGTCAGTCAAAGCATATATGGGATTTGGATGTTATCTAGCACGAGTTGTTACCTGCATCCATCATGCCCTGGAAGGGTCCCATTGTCAGTGGGGGAGGTGGAGGTCCGCCATTGAGCACACCACCTTGTTGTTGTTGTTGTTGTTGTTGCTGTTGCATGGCTGCAAAAGTATTGCTAACAGCATTGGCATCCGGGAAAATAGTAGGCTGATATAAATGCTGTTGCTGTGCAAGCGGCCAGCAAGGTTGTCCCACTGGAGAAGTATAGCTTCGACCGCGATAAAACTGCCCCGTTGCAGCTGCCGCAGTTGGCATGGCCGTGGTAGCTGTGATAGCTGGATCAGTAGAACCGTGGCGCGTCGATCGTGTCGGGGGCGTGTAGGGGCCGAGAGAATGAGCGCGCATCCTTCCGCCTCCGCCACTACCGCCGACAGTTCCACTCATGGACCGGTGCATAGTCGCTTGAGACGGATCAGACACTGTAGGCGACATGGGTGAGGTGGTTGAGGAAGGAGGTGGTGTCATGGATGTTGCCCAATACGGACGATCTGCTGCAGCGTTGGCGAATGCCATTGGTGGCGGTGGCGGTGGCGGCCGTGGTGGAGCTGTTGTTGTACCTGTTGCTGATGCTCTGGATGGTGGAGGCGGCACAGATGCTGAAGTGAACATCGGTAGCTGTCCAGGCGGCCAGCCTGCTTGGCGTCTTTGCTGCTGCTGTTGCTGCTGCTGATTGTAATAGTAATAGTAATAGTAGTAATACAAGTCAGGATTTGTTGTAACAGATCCATCTGGTGCGACTTGCTGATAGTGATACGCAGCTGCCTGACATGCGGCTGCAGCAGCTGATGCAGCGTAGTATTGCATTCTGACAGTTTCATCATGCAAAAGCGATGACCTTTTCGCGAGATTCTTCACCTTGGCTCGGCGGTTCTGGAACCAGATTTGAATGGAGCGCTCAGACATTCCCAGCTCTCGAGAAAGTTGCTCGCGGATGCGGTTATTTGGCGATGGATTGACGCTGAAGGTCTTTTCAAGCACGGCGAGCTGTTCGGGCGTCGCTCTGGTACGTTTTCGAGCTGGTGCATGTTCACCATGCTGTTGCTGTTGTTGCTGAGGATCCGACGACGAGGAGGAAGAAGACGTTGGTGCTGATTGTGTATTTGCTGGAGTAGGAAAGATGGATGGTGGTTGTGGATAATTGTTGCTAGGTAACACGCCCATGTCCAGGGGCTGATTTGTAGTTTGTGCTGCCGTGGCAACAGGGCCGGAGTCAGTCACCGGTGCGTCAGAAAAGTTGGACATTAATGCGTCTTGTTGATTCATAAGAGGAGGTTCTTTTAAAGTCTTAAATAATGCAAACACAATAGAAAAAATCGTAGATTCAATGAATGGAATGGGCAATATGTAAAAAGCGCAATCAACCAGGCATTCGCAGAATGCAAGAAAGCGACACAGTAGTGGTAAAGAAGAAAGAAGGAAATAAAAAAAGGGGTTGGGGTAGGGAAGGACAAGGACGGCGATATCGACATTATATCTCGAGTGTCCAGAGCGTAGCACAACAAGAGCGGTGCAATAAAGGACAGAAATGCACGGCACCTTGTTTTAATTGTGAGTTGCCCAAAATGATGGTTGCATCAACGTTGGTAGTAATGAAAAACATTATAAACGAGATCTGCCTTCCAACCAACCTCCTTTTCCCTTGACCAACTCGACACATGGATCGACGGGTCTCACTATAATACCACGCAGGATCGACCCACCTGTTTCATAAAGCACGCGGGTTCCCGGGCCTGAAAATGTCCTTTAGCACGCGCCGGCTTCTTCGGGGTTTTCCTTATTGAAATACGAATAAACGGAACGAGAACGCTCAAGAGTTTCTGCTTGTTGTACATTGCCGACCCTTTATTTCTATACTTGTCTAGACTAACGCTGACATTAACAGCTCACGAAGGTGGCCTGATGACTTTTCTCCCTCCCCCTTTCATTATCCTTGTCGTTTCGCATATGAGCCACCAACCTTTGGTCTCGCTCACACCTTTGTCGTCGGAGTCCCCTCCTCTCCTTCGCCGACGTTCTGGAGCGCGTATTTTCTTAACTCTGTTTCTCCTCCCCCAGATCTCACTCTTTGCGGCCCCCCAACTGTAAGACAAGTTTTATCCTTCTGGACTCGTTGCCATGATTCGATTGCTAACCGAACACCGGCTTTCCCTAGTTTGAGCAAAAAGGGGCTGGCTAATGTGACTTTACGATTTTCAATCTTGAGAGGGGCTCCATATCTCGTTTACCTTTCTGGGTAGTCGTGTGACATGAGCTCAAAATGACAGCTTTCAATGTTCTTTACAGAACGCATGAAGATGTGCATAGAGAAGAAAAATTTAATGATAATTTTGAAAGTGGAAATGATCTCCGTTTCTTTATGTAAATGAGATCCGTGATCTGATAAATTTAACGCATCATTTGTATCCGAGTATTCGGATCTCATATTTCATTGTAAATGCAGGTACAGTCATACGTCGCTCAAAGGACTCTCTTCTTTTTTACGGTATGACCCAAAACGATCTGGGGAAGCAAATTCAAAATCTGAAACAAATTGGGTATCCTGGTCTTCCAGATGATTGGGTAAGCAAATGGGTCTTTGCAAAACGGCTGCAGCATGTTAACGTCGACAAAGGTAATAAAACTTTGAGTGACATTGCTTCGCAACACAGAGCAAGTTGAAGGGCCGTGTAAAGAAAATATTTGTTTCCAGGCATATTTACATCCCTAAAAACTTTAATTGACCTTGTTCTCACCATGCTGTGAGTAATTTGCAAGCTTTGTATACTGG
>KK100176.1:37921-52334 GCA_000611695.1 Rhizomucor miehei CAU432 | reverse complement strand
ATGGACAAATATCCGCACATGAAGGGACACTACCTCGTAATGGAGAATGCACCCATCCATACATCTGACGACATTGCCAAGTATATCACTTCCCATGGCTATCGCTATGCATATCTTCCCTCATACTCTCCTGAACTCAACTCCATCGAGCAATTCTGGTCAGTGATCAAGAGTAAAGTCAAGGGCAACAGGTTCTTGGAAAAGGAGACCTTCGCGACCAGAATTAGTGAAGCAGCAGATAGCTTAAAGGTCAGCGACTTTGAAGGTTTCGTTTCACATTCCCACAATTGTCTAGATACGTGTCGCAACAGAGAGCCGCTGTGATCTGCCTCTCAAGATGACGATGCATGGTGGGCATGGTGGGTCGCGACAGGACTTGCTGAAATGTGCGACATATGATTTGTCAGCCATACGAATTCTATTTTTGGGAAATACAACTTCATATTTGGGGCGAAATCTATTCTCATTGGGGGGCGACTTTGCTTTGTGAAAAGACTGTATATTCATTGAGAAAAGCCTGCTAAGCAAGCGCTTGCTACTTCTTACCGAAAAAAACTCGACAGACTGCCGCAGATTCTTGCACCCGATCAAACGTCCAATCTCATGCTGTTGATCGATCGTCAAGATGGGTCGAGCAAACTTGAAGCGGCGAGGTTTGCCGGGTATTGCAGAGCGTCCTAGTCGTCTGCTTGCCATTAAGTATGCTAAAACAGGGGAAAATGCTACAACCGTTTTCGAAGATTTCCATTTTCTAAGATGATTTGTTGGTGGTATCCTCGGAAACTTGAGCGCTGACCCTCGGAAGTGTTTTAATAAATCAGCTCGTCATCAATGTATATAATAAACAACTTGTACATTATTTCGTTAAAGTCTGAGTCCATCACTCATTTCCAAGCGGCAGGCGTCTCTTTTAGATCCATAGGCATGGCTTTCCACTGGTATGACCCATGCACAGTCGTGAATGCGGTAATTTCTTGACTTCGCTTAATCTGGTAAGGAAATTCGTGTAGCCTACTAAAGTTACAGACCAGAACGCCAAGTTTACCGGAAGTGCTGTCCAGAGTATATTCATTGAGAAAGCCTGCTAAGCAAGCGCTTGCTACTTTCGTTACGCAGTAGTATATCCGTTCCTATCTTCTTGGAAAGAATTATTGGAGCCTGAAGGCAAAAAGATACACAGGCGCTGTTCATTGATGAGAGAGCATCATCAGATTGATTTGGTTTAATATCAACATATCCAACTTCCGCTTTGTTCCCTTACCAGAACCCTGCTGCCAGGCTCATCTAACAGCACTCCGGGACCCAACCAAGCTTCAAATATTACATCAGTCAGTCCCAAGCGCATTAAAGTTACGCTAACTAGGCGAAATTCATCATTTAATTTTGTTGATACCAAATTACATTTTCTTTAGAAATATTGCTTCACGGTACTAGATCTTTTCGTCAACGCGGCGTTCAACGAGTTTTGCTCTGCGGCACCAGCGTCTTCGTCTTGTAAATTTTTGCATGCCAGGCTGCCCGCTCATCTGTTGCCAAGAGTTGTTTCCGTATTCCCAACCGTTGCGATCGACACGGCCTTGCATTTCGCCTGTCATATCCACCCACCAATCACCGTCTGCCCAGCTCCAAGTCTTGGTAATTATATGCTTGATCGGCTGTCCATCACTTCCTGCACTCTTGTACTCCACCCTCTGACTGGATTCCGGCAATTGGAGTTCCTCCTTGGATGCAATAGGCGCTAACTGAACGTCTGTCCTGTATAAAAGAAACATCTATCGTTAATAACATTTCATCTTTTGATACAAGTCATTGAACAAGAAACAACATACCATGGCCCACGTTCGCTTGGCATCGTATTATTTGTCCATTCCATACCAAGCCACCATCGCTGGAAAGCAAGCAAGTTAGAGATAAAGTTATTCGCGTATCAAGTAAGTTCGGCCATAAAAATATACCTGGTTCTCGTATACCTCAAATTGGAATATCATTTCGCTTCGAGTACCGGGCGATTTTTGATGTTGCTCCTGCTTCTCTTCTTCATCTTGAAGTTTTTTGATAATGTTCATGGCCTCAGCCTTGTTACGGCGAGCGATATCTCTTAATCTCGAGAACCATGATTTTGGCTGGATGGCGGGTTTCCGATCCACAGGCACAAGTCCAACCAGGAATCGTTGAGGTACCAAGCTGAAAAGTGCAAATAGTACACACGCTGTGCTGTATGCCCATATAGCAGTTGTGATATGCGTCACCAAGGCGTTGCGTTTAACTGTCGTGACGGTAACTTCGAACCACGGTGAGAAACTGACCAACAGACAGCTGCCGGCAATTGCCAAAACACCCCTTGTTCCCAACAACCAGTTGAGTATCAGCCAGCTAGGCCAAACGAAAACCAGGATAGAAAGCACGACTGTAAGGTTTTCTGGTCGAGATCCGTCCAAACGATCCGCCAGCCATCGTAACTTGTATCGAAAACGGTCCACATAGTCGTTGATGATCGCTAAATCATGCAGTGTATCGTCCAGTGACACATGATCATGGCTCTGAAATTTGCGAGATACAAGGTCTTCCTCTTCTTCTTGATACTGTTTACTCTTTTGTTGTCTGAAACGTTCGCTATCGTCATTGTCGTAATAATGATCGTCGTCTCCATCATCGTCGTCTGTATCATTCTTGTCCTTTTCCCTTTTTTCACATTGTCGCTGCTGTGCTAAGCGTTTTCGTTCGAGTTTTTCTCGTCTAGCCTTTGATGTTCGTACATTCACCCAGTCGTTGCAAACTTTGTATGCTATGAGTGGTGGCAGTCCAAAGGTAAGCAGTTGGTTTGTCCACAGGCAAACTACGATCCACAATAGAACCAGCAACGTAGATTGACGCGAGTATGCCTTCTCCCATGCAATGACTTGGCACAGTTTTCGAAAATGTCGTGTGTAGGGTCCAAGGACGATGAGCAGGTTGAGGATCGGTGTGGGTATCTGATCGAGGGTTGCAGCTGCGTAAGGCGAAGAGAAACTTCGCTGTGCTCCTCGTTTCCTTTCGTCATTTGAAGAAGAGCTCGTTTCGACAGTAGCTCGCGAATCGCTGATCGTGCTCACTACGGAATCCGTTTCTCTCATTTTGCTGGTGAAAAGGAAAAGGAAAAGGAAAAAAGAGACAATTATGATCGCTTTACCAAAGAAAGCTCAAAACCTGTTTTAGTTTTTGCATGTGAAATTTGGTACCAAATGGTTACACAGGCTCTGCGCTTAGGTCTGTCAGATCTTACGTTGCGAAAGTGGAAAGTGGAAGATGGACGTGTTACAGCGATGGTCGCTTAGCGACTTATATTTAGGTAATCATTTTACGCGCAAATCTTTAGGGAAAGAGCTTTTAATAATGTTATGTTGAAAAGAGTAGCTATTTCGTGAATGAGGAACACGCGAATTTGCGCGTATAAACGTGATCCAATATGCGCTCGATACTTGTGAATATTAGTATTATTGTTCTTTGTAAGTGACGCGAATGACCTCGGGTGTATCGTAGTTCTCCATAGGAGCAGGCATTCCAAACCGACGACTCTGAACAAGCATGTGAAATTAGATAATACACTCCCCCCTTAGGCTTATCTTTTTGCATTTGCTTACCGCTGCTCTTCTTGGTTTGGCTGTCATCCGGCTTCGAGGGTAACAGAAACGAGCCACGTCTTTATCAATCATTAGCAATAGCTGGTCATACTTGGCAGAAGTGTCGTTGGTGTACACGTATTTGTGAGCTGCTTCGTAGAAAATGGGCTAGAGAACACAGAGTATTGAGCATCAACTCCAAAGATCGATAAAGAATTTCGATGGTCATCATCTTACCTCGCTAGTCAATTTACTGGGATCTGGACCCTCTGTCTTTTGCTCCACGAGTCTCTTTGTTCCTTCTTCATCAGGCAAGAACCAGATTAGGTACTGATCGTCTTCATCTTCTGGGTTGGAGACTGGTCGAAGGATACCACGGTCTGTAGCATCCAAAGCAGACGGCCTCAGCTTTTGTCGCTTTGCTGTCTCCTGTGAATCTCCGAATATGTCATCCTCCTCCTCCTGCTGCTGCTGCTTGAGTTTGCGCTTCTTCATTCTCTGAACATCTGCAGGATCCAGTTGGAACGTTGTAACAGTATATACATTGTCCCGGCAGTATGTGTCTGGTAACATTGGGAAAATGCGTTTTGCCTTCTTTCCACTGCGTGGATGTCTGATCTCCTCCAAATCCGGTACTTTGAATGTATTTTCGACTGCTGCCACGCGTTTCTCCCGGGTTGAATAGTCACGCACTTTCTCGACAACTCGTTTTATTGTTGGTGTGGTAGTGGTAGTAGTAGATGAACGTGATTTTTGTTGCCCTGCTGCTGCTGCTGTTGCTGCTGCTGTGCGTGATAATTTGCCTTGGCGTTTTGGATTGTGGAAAATGTTGATTGACTTCTTTTGACTGAGCACAGGTAAATGCGCTGCAACTCCAGGTGCATTGCCAGGCGTTTCTGCCTTTTCGACCTTTTTGGCGGCGATTGCTGCTTGTTCTTGTTCATGTAATTGATGATACAAGTCATCTGATAGGAATTTCATGTCCTCTGGAGCGATCGTCTCCACATTCTTGTTGGCTGAAATAGATATTGTACAAATGGTTACCACAGATACATATTTTAGTTTTGTGGGGCTCACACTCACCATCCGATGAAGACGGTTTGTCGAATTCCTCGAGGTATTCCATTAACAATGCATGGCGAGGTACAATTTCCTCAGATTGAAACACTGGCTCGTACAGACGTTCATCCTCAAAGGCTGTTGGCCGGTAAGGACCGTAGCGCTCTGGTCGAGGATTGATCTTGAGGTATTTTGGTTCTCCATTCAGAGGTGGTAACGTATTTCGAAATCGAACACGGCATATAAAGTCGCTTCTCTTGCTGTATAAAGTATTGATATGAGCAAGCGATCCTCTAGACTTGAAACTTGTACTGTATGATCTTACTGTTTGGAAAACATTTCGAACGCTTCAAAGTATGAGAGTGTGCTTCGGGACGCGAGTGATCAAAGTTGCTAAAGCCGGTGGGCAGCGGAGTGCGCTGATGCAAATTGCAAAGTCAAACCAAGTCAACCGTGAAGGACAGAAAATGTAACAGAAGACAAGGTGAACTAAACATTTTACTAAACTAAAAGCAAACAAGAACACAAAAAGAGGATGGAAAAAACAAGTAGCTACGACATTACATGATACTAATATTAAATGATGTGGAATACAAGGTAGTTTGGTAATCCCCAGACTTGATACCCAAGAGCCTTTGCCATCTTTGCAAATCCTTCAGTTTCAATCTGGTGCTGGAAGGGAAAGGTAGGAAACACGGCACCGTCGCGGTGCACTGATGCCTTGACAAGCGTGCAAGTACCACCAACGGCATCCAACGGAACGACATGGAACAGATCCGTTGTGCCGTTTTCATGGCGCATATCCATCATGAGTTTCCTGTGTGTGACAAGTTCGGGATATCCTGTCATGACCTAGGTTAGCATATACCCTTAGAAGATATAAACTATAATAAGGAGCATATACCTTCAACAAGCACATCGTCAGGCTGCAATGTCTTTTGAAACTCGCGGCTTTCGGGCGTCTCTTGCCAGTTATTGCGATCATATCCACCTTCTTCGTTGTATGAATGCCACCAGCAATTGGGTGCTATTACATCTTTATCCAAAGCAATCAACTCCTCGAGTATGGTAGCTGGATACTCGACAACGTCGCCGTCCAGCCAAAGCACCCACGAAATCTCCTCGGTCAATGCAGCGGATAATAAAGTATTGCGACTCTTTGCCATAATTTTGCGTCGTTCTACCTGCACGCTAAATGCATGCCGTTCTTCAGTGTTGGGTAAATCGTAGCTAAAATCCTTCTGGAAAATGGAGATACGATGAAACTGTTGCCAGGGCTCTTGACGGTGTGCCTGGAACCACCGCGCGTGCTGCTGCAGCTTCTCTACCGTGCCGTCTTTAGAGTCGCTGACTAGGAAGCCGAGCGAAATAAGGTGATGAGGGTAAGTGAGTCGATTGATGTTATCAAAGTAACGTTCAATGTGATGGGCGGCTTCTTTGAAGGGCGTGAGGATTAAGACATGTTCGTTGGCACGGTGACCAGCAGAAGTGGCGTTTACGAAGTCCATGTTGTAGTACTGGAAACGATTAGAGTTGCGGCTGTTGCCCAGGAGATTCATGGCACTTGAACTCGTTGCCGATCCTCCATCTGTGCAAGATAGCCGTCGTGCTGGAGCAAGAAATAGCCAATAGAGTAATATACAACTGGCAATGACAGCTGCGATAGCGGGCACCCGTCCGGTGCCAAAGAGCATATTATTAAGTTTTATATCTTGTGCTGGATCAAAAAAAAGAAAGAATGTGGTTGGGAGGCAAAAAAAGGGAAACTGCTTCTTTCAGGTCGCTGAGTTTCTCTGACAGATTGCACGTTTTTATGAGGAAGAAGTGTAAAAGTAGATGCGTTCCCACAATGGCAAGTATTCTCGAAGAACACCTATTGCAAGAAAGAGAGTGTTTCCATGTCAATAAATAATTGGATACTGCCTTCTTTTCATGGATACTTGCCTGCCACGATGGATAAGACGGGCTTGTTCTCGATTCTGTTGCAGAATCGTTCCATGCGGGGCCTGATTTGTTCGGGTTCAGTCAGTTAATTACACTCTAAAAAAACTAGATCCTTATCTGAGACTAACCGAGTGATATGAATATAAAAGGCGCCTCGGAGTAAGTTGAACCACAAGAGCTTCATACGTCGTGCATATTCTTGTCGCTCCAAAGGCGTCATCTTTGTTCGTCCACCATCTGCAGGTTCAAAGGCCTGACGCACCATAGTTTGTGACATGAGCTCGATGGCAAGTGATAACAGCCATGGTTTCCATGACAATCGTCCATATTTCAAAACTGCCAAAACTGTAGCATAACACATAGAGTAAGTCACACATACACCGCTCCCTCCAACTAGATCCTGTTTTTTCTCTACTTGCCATAGATCAAAGGTCGTAATATGTACATTATTTCACCAGCTTTGCCCAACGCATTCATGACATGCACCATCTGCTCTGGTCGACGGAGTTTTTCTGGCGTAAGTACTTTGGACATGAGATAGTCGGTGACATCCGAGAACTTGCGCGGGGATGATTGTGATGTCTTTTGCGAGCGTGGACCGCCGTCAAGTTCGATGGTGGATTGCATACGTGGCATCTCGATACCGGAACGCTGTCCGGTCCATCGTTCAGGTACGCTGCGTTGAGCCATCTTTCGGTTCTGTTCAAGCACGTTCGGATCGACATCGCGTTGAAGATGTGGTGGATACAAGTTCATTCGATTGGATGTTAATCGGAACAGCGAGAGCCGCAAAATAACCCTTAAAACAAAAGGTTACGCCCAATTTGCAAACAATCCATTAGCATATAAATTTTGTTCCGCCCACTTACTTGACAGCCTCCAAGCAGGCAATCATACGCCACTGCTTATTTTTGCCCCATTTTTTGAGGACATACATCTCCACGAGGACTTGGGTATATGTAATCACGGACAGCAACGCTGAACAGTTCTTGTGCAGCCGAGATTTGCTGGTCCAAAAGCTAGTGTACTTGTTGAACTGTGATTCCTCGCATTGAGATTTGGTTTCATTAGCGTGCGCGTGTGCAGCTCGTCGCAGAATAGAGTTGTGATATAAGCCTAGCAGATTTAACGCGGCATAGACTACAATGTATAACACCTGTGTCAGTATCACAGTTCACAACCCTTGCAGCCTCCTTCTCCCTTCCAATACTTGCGTGCTTGGGAAGCGAATTCTGCGTCGTGGAACCTCCCTATTAATTTGGGGTTGGTGTCAAATGAACGGGATTGTTTCCAAGGAACTCGTCGTATATAATTTCTACCTGGTAGTATATATGTTAAGGAACGTAAGGATGCCTCAATTCCAGTTATTTGTGAAGCATTTTTAAGTCAAAAGTTCCTCGTATTGATTAAGGTAATTCATTGATGCAAAGAAGGGAAAGAGTGGAGAAAGAGAGAGAGAGAGAGAGAGATCGCGGGGTTTTTCTCTTGCGAAATGTGTCAGCGTGAAAAATGCAAATCTGGCCTCACAGGTGACCATGTGAAAAGCTCTATTGTCAACTTTTGTGTTGCTATACTTCACACTGATTATCTCTTGTCTTTTTCACTTTCCTTCTTCCATCATTATAGTATTTTAGATTAGCTTGAGTTATTCCAAAGTGCATGGATGGTTGCCAGGGTCACTTGGCAGTCACCCACTGTGATATACAGAGAACTGCTCTTCTAGATTACATACTTAAAAGTGAATAATTCTCCAGCTCGATTATGGAATGCAGTACACAGTGATCGACATGTACATAGTAAATCTATATAGATATTGTCTCGCCGAGGATCATGTAATATGGAACACATTTGGATACGTATCCAGCGGCAACTGTCATTTAACATCCACGCAATGTCTCGTGTCATCAGTGCAGAACAACGAAGCATAGCTCTCAAGGCTTCAATGCATCAGTCAACTGTAGGATAACACCATTCTGTGAATCTGGTTGACCTGAGGAAGCAATTTGCATATATTTTGAAGATACCGCTGAAAATCAAAAGAAATTTGTATCGAAACAGTTGTTGACAAGGATACATGCATATTCGGCCAAGTTCGACCAAATGCAATCTGTATTTTATGGCACGATGCCCTGAATCTTCGCGATTCAAGTGGATGATAGCTACGTTAAACTGGAGAAAAATTTATTTTTGCTTCTCTATGCAAAGGTGGCAATTTTTCTGTACAGGACAAAGGAAAGAGAAAATGCGTTGAGATGAAATGACTAGGCGCGCTGGCTAATTCTAGTAAGGGCCACCGGGTGTATAAACACTTTTTAGAAGGACGGAAGAAAAATTAATGCGGAAACAAGGAAATGGGTTGGGTATGCTGCAATATCGTTTTTCTTTTTGCTGTGTACTGATGGCGAGCTTTGGTTGCTGCTTTTTTTTCACATGCTTCTTCAAGAGTTTTGCTGTGGTTGCTGAGCGTTCGGAGATTGGGATCCTTCTGCCATGACCACGAATCTTTCCAGCACCTGTATCCGGGTAAAATTGTTTTAGTGGGAAACCCTCTGCCCGATTTACCCCGCGTTTGTATTTGTATATGTACGTACCTTGCAGAATCCTTCACGGCCAACTGCAGCGTTCTGCTGGAATCGTTTCAAGGAAAAGTCTTCCACAAAGTTTGCCCAGCGAGATACCAAACTGCCAGCAGAAATGGTTGCTTGCTGCGAAAATTGTGTCCTTTTCATGAATGTTTTGGTTAGCAAAAATTTGTGCGCATGGACCACATTTGCACCTGCACATATCATTTTCTTATACTTACTTGTTTTTGTCTTCCGGATGTTCACTGTAAACGATGCGCTCTTCGACGCTCAAAAAGTTGGACATTGTCAAGTTTTGGCTGGTCATTGTCAAGGTTTTCTTTTTTGGGTCAATGACGGAAACTTCTCGGACATATTGTGTGGTATCGCCACCGAGCAGCTATACAGGTGAAAATAAAGTGTTAGTAATTGTTTTAATGTACAAAACATGTTGCCTAGGTATATTTACCTTGAGAATAAGCGCTGGTGCGTTCTGGTTTACGGTAATGAGTCTTTCCGTCGTAAGCACTCCTGTTTCCGGATCGACGGTCCGATTCAGAACGTCCACATGCTGTACGTGAGGGCAATGCTCGTTGGGATATTTTTGCCAGTTTGCTGCTGAAACAAGGCTCCACTCGTAAGCGTATTCGTGAACCGTCTTGAACAGCTTCATGGTGACAGCAATGAGAATGGAGTGAACAAGAAAAGATAACACCCCTGGACGATGGGTTGCTTGCAAAGAAAAAAACAGGATTCAAAGACCGCCATCTTTGTCCAATCGGGCCCCAATTTTCCGGAAAAGACATCAACTCCTCGTCATGCGTTTCTACCAATGCTTTGAAGCAAAAATAATTCTTTTGTTTTCTCTTTTTGGAATCAATCGAAAACTTTTTCGTAACGACTGAGCTTTTGGAAGCAGGTCTTACTGGGAGATAGGTTTAGTATAAAGGTGAGTGGGAAGCAATATACAATATATTGCACGAAAGTACAAGAGAATAATTCTTGGATTTCGTGAGAGGGCGAGCAACTGATACTTAGTATGCTCATATTTGATAGGTGTAGTCTGTTTATACTTACTATGCAAAGCCTTTTTATTTCGTACTCCTGACTAACAGCATCATGCGTACGTATTTTTGGAATGCACAAAGGTCGCTTCTTCATTTAGAAAAATATCAACACGACAACATAACAGCATTCACAATGATTCTGTGGTATTGTGTATATTTGAATGAGTATACAGTTCAATGATCCAGTCACTGACAGTGAAAGTTTTACAATATCTTTGTCTACATCTTGCATGAACACTCAGACTTCAAAAACACTTCTGGGTCCAAACCGGTGCGGTACTCTTCGGGAACCATTGCTTCATATTCCTGCTTGACTGCCTGAAAAAAGTCGCCATCTATCAAGACATATGCGCCTGACAATGACAAGGCCTTGGAAGCACGGATGGTGTCATCGTGAGCAATAGGCTTTCCGGTCGCTTCGGTGAACTCGATGGTGTGGTTTGCAGCTTTGGTATGGATACCGTACATGGGGTGGATAGTAGGGACAGCGTAGCTGACGTTGCCCATATCTGTAGAGCCACCTGCGAGTGTCTCTTGACGTTCGCGAGATAAAAACTTGATGCCTTGCTTCTTCATATAGTTTGCATAGACTTCTGTCATGTGGGTGTTTGGGACGACGTCTGGTAGTAGTTTGAAGGATAATTAGCACAACAGATTCCTTTTTTGGATATCCTGCGTGAACTGTCGTCTCTTCCTTACCTCTGGTGGTACCAAGATCTCTCCATTTCCAGGTAACTTCACAGCCCGTTGCAGTGGCTGCAGCTTTGAAGCAGTTTTCGACCTTGGTCATGAGTCTCTTGATATCTGTTGCCTTTGTGGTACGAGCGTAAAGCAGGGCAGAGGTATAATCAGGAATGACATTGGGCTAAAAGACAATTGCACTGTTTGAGTATATTTCGAACTTCAACCAGCTAAAGGTAGCATTGATTTTGACTTACAGCAGAGCCACCGTTCTTGATGATACCGTGTACTCTAAAATTAATGCGTGTTTTAGCAAGCTAGGTTACCTCGATATTCAACTGATCCCGCAAGTCGCCTGCTCCTACCTGTCAGTGGGCTTGAGTTGTTGACGAAGCATACCAATATTGGTCCACGCCTGGATCATGGCATCCAATGCATTCACACCTTCCCAGGGACTGGCTATTCGCAACAGGTCAGTTAGTCCCATCTTTCAATCTCTTATGTGAGTATTTTACTTCTTTTACGTACCTCCAGCATGGCTTGCTTTGCCTCTAAACTCTACAAAAACATCTTGTGCTGCAATCATCTGACTATACTGCAGATCAATAGCGCTGTTGATCAACTATTATCAGCAAGCTTTAATTTCATTTCAAAAAAAGAGCATATACTTGCCAAGGATGAAGCATGAGACAAACATCCACGTTATCTTGGAAAGCGCGTTTCTTGAGCATGACAATCTTGCCAATGAAGCGTTCTTGTAATATAGTTTATGAGCCTCATATCCTCGATGCTGCAAGATATTTATGTCTGATTTCTTACCTTCAGCCGGTGTACCGAAGAGGATGACCTTGCCAGAAGCAGCCTTTTGTTCAAGGAGTGCTTTGATAGCGATAGCACAAGCAACACCGCCAATGGCAATCAAATTGTGACCACAAGCTTGACCCAATCTATGTAGATCTCATCAAGTAAGAAAACTGTTCGATTACATTAATAATAAAGCTTACTCTGGCAAAGCATCATATTCAGAGCAAAAACCAATGCGACGTCCTTCACCCTGGCTGTACTCTGCAGTGAATGCGGTCTCCATACCATAGGCATGGCGAGTGACTTTAAAGCCTTTCTTTTCAAGATAGTCTGTCAAGAACTTGTGTGCATGATGTTCTTCCATTCCGATTTCAGGGTTCTTATGCAGCTATAAATAGAGAGCGAGAGAGAGCGGCATTTTAGGCACCGGAAAAACAATGAAACATTGCGATGCGAACACAAAAGTTAAGGATATGGCTTACATCCATACTAATTTCGCGCAATTCTTCAGAAACATCATCGATAGTTTTGGTTATGATAGCTTCAATCTTGGCAACATCGTGTTTGGATTCAAGGACTTCAATAGCACGCTGGTGCAGCGTCGTGAGAAACCAAAAACTATTCAAGAATAATTATTTCCACCGTAACAACGTTACCTGAGCAATGCTTTCATCATAAGTCGGAGGAACAGCGATAGTCATTCTTTTGTAAAAGGCGAGCGTATAAAGATATGAAAATGAAGAAAAAAAATGATAGGAATTTCTGAATCCTCTCTGGTGTCTTTTATATCAGCATGCATGTAGATACCCGCCCGTACTCTCAGACCCACTGTTGGCAACCAAGTTTTTCCCAGCTTTTGCAACGAGAAATCTCACGGTTCCTGAGACCTTTGTTACAGAAATGGTAATTTTGGCATGGTATGTATTACAAGATTCGAATTTCCTATGGCATTTCAGGGCTATATGCACAATCCTCTTTTTTTCTTTTTGACGCATAATATCAACAACAGATGGTGTCTGTCACAACCCAATGACAGCGGGAAACTTCACAAAGTTATCGCTGTCACACGGAGATAAAACCAAGGAAAAATATTATCTCTCTCTCTCTCTATATCTGTTATCCGGGAATAAAGGTGCCATCACGCACGATAAGCCGCGTTTCTTTTGGAAAGGCGGCTAAAGCTTGCGCCATGTCGCGGTCAATATAAAGTTCGTGGATTCCCTTGATATTTACACTACAGATCGGACATTGCCAGTTTCGCCGAGTGAGATGACATTCAAAGAATACTTTGGCATCAAAGCACGGGACATGGGAGCAGTAGATGCCACGCGCAGGATGTTCTATCCGTGTCAACATGATGGGGTCGGTCAAGGGAACCACTTGGTCGCCCAGCACAATATCCTCGTCGTCGGTCCCATCCGCGGTAGTACTATCGCCTGATAAGTGTCTTGCACTATTTGGAAATGCTTCAGCACACGCGTGAAACATGCGCTGCGTCTTTTCAACATCGTCTCGGTCGTTGGGCGGGCATTCATCAAGCAAGCTGGCGACCTTGCTTTGCAAGTTTGGCGGTTTGTTTCTTGACGAATCGATCGCGTTGGCTATGCATATTGAAGAGGATTGTACATAGAGCTGGCTGACGAGCTACGTGATGCAACACATACGCTTATTAATAGGATTTACAGTGATATCTAGGATGACGAGATCCTGTTTACCTCGGAAGGATCCTTTTGCCACGCAGTGCATACAGACACTTGTTTTATATCATCGGTACCAGACCGAGTTCGCAGATAGATATCGATGGTTTTTTCTGCCAGGGCAGTGTCCCAGTCAATCTTTTCTGTCAAGTCAATGTGCCTAAACCCGCCATGTATCAGACGCTGGTAAGATAGAGAGAGACAAGTAACCTTAATTAACTGCCCGACATCTCTCCCAAGGTTCTACATATAGGGAATACTCGCTTACCTGATCAGATTCTGCCCATTGGTTCTTGTCACCTGCGGGGCCAGCCGTCGTCAGAGATTCGATTTGTGGGACCCACAAGACTCGCCGCGTCTGCCACAGGTACATAAAATACCGCTGTCCTTCTTGTCGCTTGGTCTTTACAAAATTTCGCGTCGGTAAAGATATACGCAAAGTACAACCGTCACCATCATCCTCGAAAGGCTCGTCCATTGACACGCAAACGACTTCTTGATCTATTTCAAAGAAATCACTGGAAGGCACCAAGTCGTAGGCCAAAAGCTCAGGTTTTCGACTGTAACAGAAATATGTCACATGAGCAAAAATGAATGCCGCCAGGTCCCTGATTCCTCCTCCACAAATTTTCTGTCTTTCTTTTTTTGTTTGCTTTTCGAACGAACCTTTCACGTAGCTGACGCAGGACCTGATTGCGTGTTCGCCACAATGGTTGCCCGGGGTATATAATACTGTACAAGAAACGGGCGCGATCGTTTTGTTTGGCGTGGTGAGAGGGTACTTTCTTTGCAGTCAAGCCATACTTGATCAGTTGTTCGTGCACACTCGACATTTTCGGTTTGCTCAATGCGAATAAATTCGTCGGTTCCTTATTTTCCACCACCCAGAACCACCACTGTGAGCCTTTTCTCTGAAGGTAGCTAAACAAGCAACTTTATATTCTTACCGAAAAAAACTCGACAGACTGCCGCAGATTCTTGCACCCGATTAAACGTCCAAT
>KK100176.1:0-27038 GCA_000611695.1 Rhizomucor miehei CAU432 | reverse complement strand
GTAATCCATAGGCTCAGGCTCACCTTGCTCATCGACAACATTTCCATATCCATCTTCGTAAAAAAATTGTATGTCATTTTGAAGTACTTATGTGGTAAAAAAGAGAATAACTGAAAGCGGAATCCGTGACGAACTATACGCAACTTTTGATTCTAAGCATACGACATTCATTTTTGAAAAAGCGACATTGATTCTCAACAGCAGCGTAAACAAACTAACTCTCCTCGTCGTCGTCTTTTAAGATTTTCTGATCTCTTCTCCTTTCCCTTATTTCTCTGTCCTTTTATCCATGCTGCCTATTCACAAAGAAACTCCACCAAATTATATGAATAGTGTAATGAAACGCTTCGGACATCATTTATCAAATGACCAGAGTTACCATTTGGCAAACAAAATGGCAGGATGTTTGCACAGCGCGCCTGAAGGATCCAGTTGCTCGTCTCTTCGCTCCTCATCGGTCATTCATCATCATCATCAGCCTGTACAGAATATTACTCAACAACAAGCCGGTGAACAAGACAAGATCTATTGTGCCAATGCAGGAATATCATAATACAGGGCAAGACTTTCAGGATTTGCTAAGGTTGCGCTTGCAGCTACCTTTTGACCGGAAATGATTTTCTATATAAAGCGATGGCGTTGTCAATTCCATAGCTCTCCATCAACTATTACCCTTTTTATATACACTCTGCATACCTTGACTGCTACCTCTACCTTTTTACCATTGATCGTATACTAAAGCAGCAAAGATGAAAAAAAAAACGGTTGTCAGATTTTTTCTCTTGGGATGACTTAGCTAGTGTACGACGTACCGGAATATCATCGATAGGAAGAACAAAGGCAGGAACATGTCGTGGGCTCAGCTGTGAACGAATGGTGGTCTTTATAGACTTGACCAGGTCATCGGTCAATGTGTAACCATCCTTGAGCTTCACAAACAAAACAACGCGCTCATCGTCTTGGTCCTTAATCTTTTGGCCGACGCACAAGGCATCTTGGACCTCGGCAAAGCGGTCAACCACATTGTAAATCTCTGCGCTGCCGAATCGAACGCCGGAGGGATTGAGAGTGCCATCAGAGCGACCAAGCATAACGACACCGCCTGTCTTCGGATTGATCCATACGAAGTCACCGTGGTACCAAATATTGTCGTACACGCCAAAGTACGCATTTCGATACTTGCTCCGATTCTCATCGTCCGCATACATGTACACAGGCATGCATGGGAACGGCGCAGTGCATACCAAGTCTCCAGCCTCGGCATACACTGGCTTTCCTATAGAGTCAACAAAGGTTAATCAAATTCTATTTGTATTTGTGTATAGTGCTTTTTGTTTTACCTTGCTCAGCCCACGCTTCAATCTTCATTCCTAGACAGATACACTGGATTTCGCCACGATACACGGGCAATGCAGTGTTGTGTCCAGCAAAGAGCGAGCAAATATCTGTACCTCCCGTGATACTACCCAGTACCACATCGTCCTTGATATGCTCGTATACAAAGTCAAAACTCTCCGGTTTCAACGGCGAACCAGTGGAATAAATGGTGCGCAGATGTGTGAGTTTGCATTTTTCCTTGGGATGAACGCCAGCTTCTTGCAATGATTGGATATACTTTGCAGATGTGCCAAACAATGTGATTCCAAGCTCATCCACGAGTTCCCAGAGGGACCAAGGTGATGGCTTGAATGGACTGCCGTCCCAGAGAACGAGTGTGCATCCAGCGCTGAGACCAGCAACCAACCAGTTCCACATCATCCAGCCGGTGGTCGTGTAGTAAAAGAAGACGTCATCGGCAGTCATGTCTCCATGGATGATATGCTCCTTTTTGAGCTGCAACAAAAGACCACCGCCAGAGTGTACAATACATTTAGGCAGACCGGTAGTGCCTGAGCTAAACAAGATGAAAGCGGGGTGATTGAAAGGGACTTGCTCAAAAGGAATTTTGGATGGCAACTTGTCTTCTGGTACAGATGATAGAAATTCGTCCCAGGTGGTGCTATGTATAAATTTGTTAATAAGCAATTGCGCAAAAGCAAAAAATCTTATATAAACGTTTACTGTACCTCTTTTCAATCTGTGTTTGACTTTGTAAATCTGAACGAATGGGATCATGACTACCTTCTCCAGCGAGGGCAGATCTAGTCAGACAAGGCCCGTGAGAACTTTTGGATTGGCGGTGCTTAGAGTGCTGTCGAAGCTCTGAAAATTTACCTTTCACCACCATGGCAACCTTCGAGGTATGATCCAAAGTCTTGCCATTGTAAACAACACCATTCACAGAGAACAATATCTTGGGTTGAATCTGGGAGAATCTATCCAAGACCCCCTAAATATATACAACCATCCATTATCAGTATCCAAACCCATCCAAACCCTTTCCAACGTTCAAAAACCTACAGTTGGACCAAAATCTGGGGATGTCGAGCTATTCAAAGAGAAAAGTTATATACTGGATCGAACCATCAAAATTTCCTACTGCTTTGCATTTACCTCCATATAGCTCCCAAACTAGTAGTTGCCAGCATGGCAATGATAGCCTCAGCACAGTTTGGAATATAAGCCGCTATGCGATCGCCCTTTTGAACTCCCATTGCCTTCATAGCCGTGGCACACCGACGCACCTGATCGTACAATTGTTTATACGTGTATGTACGACGCTCCTTGTGTCCTTCACCTATGTATACATTCTCTTAAGCACACGTATTTCTGCCACCACTTTACGATCATCGTCATCACGTACCGGTCGCAATAACTGCCACCTTCTCCTCACTCGTGCACCACAGCAAGTTCTCTGCAAAGTTGAGACGTGCTCCACGGAACCATTCCGGTACTTCATCCAAACGCGCCGAAGTATCCAGTATTTGGGATGCAGGTTCAGATGCAATAATCTTTGTATACTCCCACACCGTCGACCAAAAGTCTTGTTGATCTGTCACTGACCATTTCCACAACTGAGCATAGTTTTCTGTAAAAACAAAAAGGGTATTGTGTGACTTATGCGCTCTCGTTGCCCAACGAACAGCTGCTGCCCATTCTTACCGAGATTGAGATTGTATTTCTTATTTATGTGTGCCCGGAAGCGCTCCATCTCTGTGTTCTCTGGGTTCCTTGGTGTCCAAAGACACTTTGGTTCCGTCGAAAGGCTCCCTGTTTCTACCATGAGTAGGTTGAAAGAGGAAAGAAAGGATGCCGTGAGAAAATGCGCGACCAGCTGTACCTGACAGCGCAATTCGGGCGCCGATCCAATGTTTCCCCTCTTGGGTGAAGAGAGTCGAAAGTTCATCTACCCAGTCACCCTGAGAAGCTTGATATTGGTAGGAAATTACATTGAATCAATGCAGTCAAGATCAAAGTTATGTCACTAAATTAGACTAGGGATAGATGTAGCCAGATAAATTAACTATTGAGTTTGAGGTGATCTTATTGATACACTTATTAAAACGAGCAAGTTATTACATCATTAGATCCACGTATTCAAGTGTAAAAGATAATGTCCGTCATCGCCGTGCTCTATGTACGTGCTATTCCACCCAAAACCTCATCTGGGCGCAGCATTATGTGACGGATGGATTTTCAAGCAGGCCTGCAAGATGGTGATCCATTAGGGGAAACCATGTAAACACTAGAGGAATCATGTCGTGAAGGGTCGCTTTTTCCCAGTGCGATATCAAGTACTGTACGGCACAACATACTTGTTGGATTTTTGGATGCGCTGGACTCTTTATTTTCAGCTTTAGAAGTAGTAACATCCAGAACTCTTTTCTGCTACTTGATGCTTACCAGCACGGTGCACGCTACGGCGATAGCACCCACCCAGACCATGGCGACCATACGTTCATGCCATCATTTTTTAGCAGCTCTTGTTGCTGCCGTCGGCACAGCGATGTACGTCAGCTTTCAGTATTCAAAACGAAGAACACCGCGAACTCTCTTCTGTATGATGCTTACCGGCCAGGTGACGAGGTTGGACCATGCCTTTCCCGCCCTCTTCGTGCATTGTGATACTCTTGTATGTATGGTTGTTTGAGGCTGCTTCGGTCACAAACAGTCCACCAGACCGACCGACAATGTAATGTAAAAATTAGAGCCTTTTGTATGCCCAAGTAGCTGCTAGAGGATCTTGATCTCTTTTATCGCTGCGAGCGGTGTCTGGAAGAAAGAGTCTGTCAGGAACATTCCTCACAAGATCGTTCTTGTGCTAACCTTTGTGTACCACTCTATCCAGCTGCAAATACTGGCAATGAGGCTACTAGACAATAACTTCAATGGAATCGTACGAATCCGAACGTGTCCTCGCGAAGTTTCTGCTGTAACTGGTAGCCACTGATAGACACGGCAAGCCTCATACATATCCCAGATTATTGCATACGGTTGGACCTTTAGGTTTCATAGCTAGCTTCCGTACCTGGTGTTGCTTTGCTTCGATGAGACTCACGTATTCCTGCCTTCGGTGGTGGATCTTGAAAATTGCGTAATCCAATTCGATACTGGCAAGAACCGATAGCAAACAAGTATCGCGAGGGAAAGTTGAAAATGGATTTGAAAAGAAAGTCAAAAGTACGTGAAATTATAAAAGGAAGCTATGTAGCCTTGCACATTTTGGGACTGAAGAATAGAATAAGCAAAGCGATGGCTCGAGTATGATCCTGCTCCACAAACAAGAAAAAGAAAGAGGAAGGAAAATGTGGGACAAAGAGCTTTTACATTATGCAGCATGTCGTAATTTGAGCGTCACAGCTGAGATCACTGTCTCATTCGGATGACATACAGGGTTTGAATTGAAATGGATATGGAAATGTTGTCGATGAGCAAGGTGAGCCTGAGCCTATGGATTACATTGTTGTTTTTTCTTGAAACTGCAGGAGTACCTTTCTTCGACCAAGCCATACTGCGTTTCATATTGATATGAAACGCTGATTCGTCAAGAAAGACACAATTGTTCATGAATATACTCGCTTGCTGACGGGAAATGTGTAGAGCAAGGACTATCGGGCCAAAGGGACCAACATTACTCATCAACCGTTTCTTTAGTTTAACTCATGCTTTGCTGTTATCGACTTTAAATAACCATACATATTTTCCATCATCAATTACACTACTAGGAACTACAATGAGCAAGCGTTCTTGGATTATAGCTAATAATGGTATAATTGTATTTGTTCCGATCAGCCGCTACCATCTACTTGATGAATTTCAGGTATATCTTTGAAAATGAAATTTGCAGCTGTTCATTAGCAAATACGGTTTACATAAGAACTTATAGTAAGGATGAACAAAGTACAAAGGTTACTGATATAATGCATTCAATGTCTTTGACGTATACGAATCTGCCTTGAAATAGTACATAGCAAGGCAGCATAACGAAGGCAAGGTCGGATCGAGCGTGCACCGTGCGCAAGTGCTGTTCAGAGAGTATAAAGGAGTTCATGGAAAAGAAAGGAACCGACAAATAAGTGCGGATAATAAGCCAACTCACTTGCTCTTCTCTTCTGTTCCTCTCTCAAGCTTCTCTATACAGTTTATTACCATCATCTCTCCGGAAGCTGAAAATAGATATACTTGAAGTAGCGAGATCATACTCGGAAGATGTGGCCGGCGATAAGAAACCTTATCTCGTTCCTCTCCCCACTCCGCTGATCAAACTTTTCTTTTTCTTTTCCCTCGAAAGGAATGGCCAACGAAGGACGATCATGTCGAGACAAGCCGGCTCATGAGGAAGATAAGGTTGAAATGGAGAAGCAGGTTGAGACTCCAGTAGCTTTTCCACCAGAAGAGGAATCACAGTTCACCTGGCGTGCCTCAATATTAGGCGCGTTCCTGGGTTGCTTTGTTGGTAAGCAACAGATTATTTGTATTTTCTTTAATCAGAGTAATAAACTGGTCAAAGCAAGCTGCTTCAAACATGTATCTCGGTCTCAAAGTAGGATGGACATTCGGTGCCGGCATTTTCGGGGCAATTTTTTCATTTGCCATCATCAAACCATTGTCGACACGATTGAGTCCAGCGTGGGGTGGTGGATTTTTCGGTCCCAAAGAGAATGTTGCGGCCCAGTCAGCAGCAACAACGTCGGGTGGATTGTTCAGCGGCTTCATATCAGCTGTTCCTGCTTTGTATAAGCTAGGACTAATGACCACACCGCGCCAGGATGCTGCAGCGTTGACGTTATTCACGGTTTCGGCTGCATTCTATGGTCTATTCTTTGCTGTTCCTCTTCGACGACACTTTGTAGTCAAACAAAATCTCACATTTCCAACACCTCGTGCCTCAGCCACTGCTATTTTGTCCTTACATAATTCTCAAAAGGGGCAACGCGAAGCCCTGAAAAAGGCAAAGTGGATGGCTATTTGGTTCGTTACAACTTTTTTGTGGGGAATCGTTGCCTATTTTATACCTTTTTTTGATACAGGTAATGGAGATGATAAAAAAAACCTCACAAGTGGAAAGGGGTGGTAGTTTGGTATTTTGAGGTATACTCAAAATCCCTCAATTTGTTATAGTACACATATTGTGGTGGATCGGTTACGCTGCGCAGTACCCGAATTTGATGAGTGCGGATGCTACGTGGACATGGCACTTGAAATTCGATTTCCCTTTCTTTGGAGCTGGACTAATGAACTCGGGCTCGGTCGTGTTACCATTCTTGTTCACAACCATATTCGTATATGGCATCCTTGGACCGATACTCGTCAGCAAAGGTTACTTTGTGAAGGCATACGGATTTTTGGACCACGGCGACACTGTCCGATCCTTCTTTCTCTGGCCAGGAATCGCCCTTCTTGTCCTCTCATCCTTTGCAGAGCTGCTAGTACGATACGATACATTGTACCGAGGTGTCAAGGGCGGGCTGTTAGAACTATACACCGCATTGAAACGTGGATGCTCGCATATCAAAAGACCTGTTACCGGTCATCAGACACCATATTCCTCAAACACACCACCAGTCCACGACGACGAACCTTACACGCCTGCAGAACTTATACCAGCATGGTGGTGGATGTCTGGCTTACTTGTGTCTGTGGTATTCACATGCGCAGTTATGGGTGTATACTTTGGAATGCCGGTATATCAAAGCATAGTTGCTGTGATTTTCGCCTTCATTATGGCGTTTGTCGGTATACAAGCCGCTGGTGAAACGGATATCAACCCCACAGGGAGCGTTGCCAAGATGTCACAGCTACTGTTTGCCGGCATGCCAGGCCCCAATGTGGATCAGCTTCGCAAAAGCAATTTGATGGCGGGAAATATCACGGCTTCTGCAGCTGCACAGTCGGTCGACATGGTAGGCGATCTGAAAACCGGCCAGCTGGTAGGAGCCGCTCCCCGTGCCCAGTTTCAGACTCAACTCGTGGCGTCTTTCTTTGCTATTGCCATCGCGGTCGGCCTGTTTATTCTGTTCACAGACGCTTACCCTTGCATTGTTACTCGAGACGTGAACGCTGACTGTGAGTTTGGCCTCACGGGCGTTTGGGCATGGATGAGTGTTACAAAACTCCTCACGGGTGGTGCTTCGCTGTCAAGGTCATGCATCATAGTTACCGTCGTTCTAGCAGTTGTGGGTCTCGTTGGTCCATTTTTGCGCCACTTTTTCATGCCTCAGAAGTACCATATTTACTTTCCATCACTTAGCGTAGTCGGTTTGGCGATGGTGAATAGTACTCCAGATGTTCCCCTCTCCATGTTTATCGGCTGGACCGCTGGCAAGGTGTGGAAGCGAGCGAATCTGGACAGCTATCAAAACTTTATGTACAGCGCTGCAGGCGGCATGATTGCAGGACAAGGTGTAGGAGCCGTCCTAAAGGCTATATTCCAACTATCAGGCGTTGAAGGAAATGTCACAGCAATATCATGTATAGAGCAAGCAGTTGAAAATTGTCCTTAAAACTGTTAATTTGTAGATTACTATATGTTTGTAAATATCCATTATGTTACATTTCTGTACAACTTGTTATATATATATTTGGCCATTTATTATCCATATAAACAGACTATGTCTGTAGAACTATTAACAGCATTGATTTTGCAAAGCACAAGAGAATGAAAATATGTACAAGGAAAGGTTGCGAACCAGCGCAGCAAAGTATGTTGTACGTATAGACAGGATATATATAAATAGTGGTTCTAAATGGCCGCTTCTAAAGCTAACGGCGCAGGCTGCGCTTTGTCTTTGTTGTAGGCCCAATTGTCGATTTTCTGCTTGCTCGGACGACGCTCCAGACCAGTCATCTTTTCATCGTTGACGATCAAAAATGTAGTAGGGTTATTAACAATAACGATCCGAGAGAACGTAACACGACTTTCGAGGCCCTTTGGTCTTGATGTCTTTTGCGAGCAGGATTCCTTTTGTAAAGTTGTCTTTTCATTCTTCTGGATAGTATGTCCTTCTTTGAACGACCCAGCGCGTCGAAGAGATACTGAGAAACCAAAGATTTGAGGGAAGTTTATCAGCATTTGTGTTTGCAATTTTGTTTCACGATTATGCTCATCCGTTACTGTATATTTATATGTGGCGTAAGATTGGTAGTTGATACTCCAATGTTTCTCGGAAAACAAGGAACAATCTAGAATCGGTTTTATTCCACCGTTAAAATGTGATTAGTTCTTCTTTTTCCCCCAATCTATGGAGGTTGTGTTAAAGCATGGATGACTTTTTTGTTGCTGAGCATATGTAAATATGAATATCTAACTGCGGAACCGGTTAATGCAAAGGTCATAAACGGCATGAATAAATAATTGGGTTCAACACTCTATTCTTCTTGCTCAAAGGTGATTCCGACTAGCTGCAACTTCTCGATCAGGTCCGTGTTCCAGAACGCCACGCTAGGCGTCAAAACACCTAGTGGCACCACTTGCTCTGGCTTCTTCCGAAGCAGTGTTAATGCACATTGCAGGACTATGCGAGGTGTTGCAATATAGCCCATTTCAGGGCCACGCACAACCAGACGTATTATTTGCTCAGGCGCTCCGGTGCCGACTATCTTGGACGGATATCCCTTTGCTCTGAATAACATTTCAAAGTGCGTATCGCGTAGGTCGGCATCAGATGGTTCGGCTTTGGAAAATACGCCATGCGTGAACCTCTCTGGATTCCTCAGAAGCATGTTTCGACCCCACGGCGAGGCTGCCAGGAAAGAAAATATAAAGCCGTATACTTAAGTATAGAAAGGCGATCCATAAACTCGGTAGCAGGACATAGGCAGCAAACTGGATGGTAGGTGGCATTGGTTCAGTCGTCTTCTTTGGTGGTTCGCCGTATCCTGTCAAGAATAATTGCTGAGATAGCCGAACGACTGATGGGTCTGCAAACTGGAAAGGTACATGGTACATTTGTAACTCTCGGTCGTACGTTAGTCGCTTGTGAAATGCGAGTTTGGGGCCGGTTCGAGGGAGTGGTGCGAGATTGGACACTTTTCGTATCTCTCTCAAGAGTTCAACAGAACCGAATCCATGCACTGTATAGATATGGTTTAGTAAGCAATTTTTTGTTAGGACGAGAAAGCAGGCACTCATATATACAAACTTGCCAGCTGACTCAAAAGTGGCATAACCAACTCGTAGGCCGCTCGGTCCAGTGTATATGCGAAGGAACATTTCTATATGCGCAGGCGTCCATCCACGTGCTGCAAACAGACGTTTGATGTACAACACACCCAAGTCAGAAGGTACCTTGATATCAGAGAAGGGAGAGAGAGAGAGAGAGATTTTGAGCTTCAGTTTCATGTAATGCAGGGTAGAAACAAACATTTAGAACTTACACTATCAAATCCACAGGCATGCACGATTGTAACCTTTTTGCGTGCGGCTTGATCGTGATAGGTTCTTTGCATGCGCTCAATGAATTCCGGTTCACCTATTATCATAGATAATTGTTATCAATGCAAATGACAAATTCAAAGAAAATAAAATGCCATCTTCTCCATTGTGTTTCTTTTGTTACCTGTCACGTCAACGTAGTCGCAGCCATGTTCTACGCAAGAACGTACAACATATTCACCCATGAATCGAAACGGACCAACAGCATTGATGATAACTTTTGAGCGTTTTGCCATGGTATCCATTTGCTCTCGTCGAACGACGTTGGCGATAACTATCCCTGGTGATTGAATGGTCGCTTTTGGATATTTGCTTGATATTGTCTTGACAACCTCTGCCAATGCTGTCTCGTTGCGTCCGGCAACCGCCCACCGGAAATCGTGGGGAAAGGCAGTAGGCTCATTCGACGCCAACTCGTAGACGTGCTCGACAATGTGCTTGCCGGTCAGTCCTGTTGCTCCAAAGACTGTAACATCGAACTCTTTCTCCATTTCGTCGCGTGTTGAGACCCGTCAAATCTGAATGGAATCGTGCAATTTGATGGTTCAAGGGCTTATAGAGTCAGTGCCCCCTTTTGCCTGTGGAGCGCCAGATGTTTCTGGAAATTTGGTTCCTTGGAAGCATGTGCCTCTTTTTTATTGATCTGTTGTTCTGTCGATTACCAAAGCAGCGAAGGAACATCGATTGGAATAATCAATGCTACGACGTTGCTAGCAACTCTCTGCATTTTCAACAATGTGTACACTTTGGTAACTGATGCATTATAGATCATAACAAGTATTACTGGATATCCTAGCTACGACATTCATTTAAAAGCATCGGGCCTTTCATCTTTGTGGTTCGCCATGTAGATAAAGATCGTCCTGATATTGATTGCACCCAAATGGTCCCTGTCCCAGATCATATTGCAAGAGTCGCACTTGAATACAGCGTGGAGACTCTGGTTTGCCAAGTCCTTCTTGTTCTTCAAGCTGTGCTGCTGGCATTTCGGACAAATTTGACAATTATAGTCATAAATATTTTAAACAAACATTTACAGTTTTCTATCTTCAATGAATAAGCAAAGAAAGCTTAGTAAGGGGAATGAATGTATACAGAAATGCAAATCGTAAAGAAATATAGAACAAAGGAATGCTTTTTTTACCAATACATAAGTCCAGAAGATTGTGTTGTTGCTGCTGCTCCTGTTTCGTTGGAGGTTCGCACGTTACTCGTGGCGACTGGCGTGGATTTGCTCACACCAGCGCCAGCAATGCCTGTCCCATTGTTGCTTGGACCTGCCGAACCAGAAGCTACACCGTACGCTGAATGTATACTCTGTGGGCTCGGTCCAGGATCGTTCTGACCGCCCAAAAAGCCCAAAAGGATTGTCTCGGTCGGACCTGACCCTGAAACAGAGACACCAGACAAGACATCCACAGTATCATCATTGTGGATCAAATCTTTGCGGGGCAGCTGATGCGCTAGTCGCTGGAATTGCTCCTGATGTGATGGCATTTCCGATGATAGACCGTTTGGAATCTTCGTTGACGGATTCATCGGCGAAAATTCATAAGATGGGATCAACGGCTGCGCTGCTGTCTGCAATCCTTGAAGCGATTGCTGGTTATTGACACCTCCGCCTCCACCCAAGTAGTTATTCCATTCGTTCAGATCCAGCGAAGGCGGCATGCCCCAAAACGCAGAGCCGAGAGGATCAAACTGCTGTTGACTGGCAGGGATAGTGTCAGGCGCAGCAAAAGGATCCACAGTAGGCGCGGTCGCCATGTAATTGCCGCTACTCACAGGTGCTTGTGGTTGAGAAATCCATGGTAATCGATAGTTTTGGTAATTTCCTCTGGATGGAACCGGCGTAGACATTGATCGTGAAGGTGGTTGGCTTGAATGGCTTGAACTCATCCATTCGTCTTTAGCTGCATAGATTGTGGATTGCTTTGATCCGTTCTCGGTAGAGGACGCTGGCGATGATGCTGTTTGCTCGCAGTTTTCGAGGTTAATATCCCGTAGGCCTGCCAATTCTCCAAGAATGCTGCATGTGCGTGCTGCGCTTATCCACGTCAGTTCTATCTCGTCCAGTGCTCGCATAATTTGGTTGATCTTTATCTTTGCATCCATCGCCTTGTCAGAGTCATTTGCAGAAGCCGACTTGATGAAAATGATACCAGCAGTAAATATATAGTAAATTGTAAAGTTTAAAACAAATTTCAATTGATTCCTCTCCAAAAGTTGGTTCGAAATATCGAGAATAGAATTGGCAGCCGACATACAAATATTGAAAGAAGGTAATGACAGCGGCGATGGCGTGTTCGGTGATCCAGGTATGAAAGGTCGATGCAGTAATATGGCGGTTGTATAGTATATCATATGCATTTGTAATACAGATGGAGGCAAAATTGACGAAGATGTATTGCTCTGGCCAGGTGGATGGTACTGAAGAGATGACGGTAAAGTGTTGTGCCAATTCGTTAATTGACGGTTCAATGCAGCCAGTACTTGATCCAAATGCTGAGTTCCCGCATGATGGTGTGCTTTTGCATAATAAATATTTTTACAGACATGTCCCAGGATATCCGAGATCTTGATGAGGTGCACAAACGATTCCAGCAGTTTGACAGGTTGTCCATTAGTACCATCTTCGCTTCGAATTTCGTCATCGTCGTCAATTGTAGGGAAAGGTACGTCGCAATCCCTTTCTTCAAATACTGAGGCACGTCCAAAGGTAGCACTAAGCAGTCGATCCACGATGAAACAGCACCAGAAAACGCGTTTTCGACGCTCTCTTTCATCCTGAGGTATATTCCAATGATCACAGTTTCTGTGCAATCCCAAATCTTGCGCCATTCGGAACGCCATGCCGCTGTACAACCAAGCACGTGGAGTACGCATCGCACCCTGTTGATGACTTGCCAGTAACAACAAGGCCTGCACAGTTGATATCCTCGGCACATCGTAGTAGTCGTCCAACAAACATTTTGCTCGTTCAAAGAATATGTCACCAGCTGTGTCGGACGAGTTTGGATCCGTTCGCACTCGCACGTCAGGTGATAATCGTGATGCTACTGCGTATATGGCGTTAAGCAAGAGTGGCGAAATGTCCTGATTCACTGGATCCATTGAAGATGTGAGATGTTTCTTGTAAAATAGCGGCAAAACAGGGTAAAAATGCTTGAAATACAGCTGTATCAAGTGCATTGACAAGTCTTTTGGTGGAAGTTCCAAAGGATCCAAGGATTTAAGTTTCGGATGTGAAACTCGCTTGTGACCCAAACCAGCAAGGTGAAAGGCGCCGTCGTGGTAAGTGCGACTGTTCTGGATCAAATAGAAGCCGGAGGATTTCCCCAAATATCGAACTTGACCCGATTCATCCATTGATAGTTGGCCTGTTCCGTCACCTGCAGAGTCTGGACTGCCCGGATCATCTTCAGGTCGCAAGGTTGGACTGCCGATCAGCTGAGGAGAGGACGAGCTAGACGATCCACGTAAAGGTGAAGCAGTAGATTGATTCGAGTCTGAGACGGGACTTTGCCACAAGAATGAAATATTTTTGCTTTGTCCGCGACCTCGGCGCATAGGTCGTGTTCGAATCTGCTCGCCCGTTGCAGTTTCAAGAGGTGAATGTAATTCAGCAAGTACAGCTTTTGACTTTGGATCGTCCCTTCCTTTAGCAAAGTCCTCCAATATCTGTTCCAGTTTGTGCAGCCGGTTCTCAATTGCTTCAATGTAGCCTTTCGGAGGCCCCCTCTGCAAAAAATCCCAATGGATTAGTCAGACTTTTCGAAAATTATAGATTTGGCCCGCACCTTCTTTGTAGTATCATTGTAACTGCACTCGGATCCTAGTGCTTGACAGTTGCTGCAGACAGGTGCAAGTCCATCGCACTTGATCTTCTTTCTTCTACACAGATCACTGCAGAAGGATTTAGCTGATGCTATTTCGAGAACACATTGCTGTTGCTCACCATGCTCTGCTCACACGTTGCCTCTTATTTCCACTCGCTTCGTCGTCAGCTATGTTCATGATTTTAAGCAACTTGAAGCGAGACGCGCAGCAACAAGTAAATCAGAATCGGGTATCTTGGCTCGTTATATAAGAGGGCTGCTGAGTTGGTTCGAGCCCCGTAACCAAATTACTGTCGTGGTTTCAGTGCATGGGTGTGCAGGCACTGAGCTTTTGAATAGATGCCAGGATGAGCAGGTTACCTGCTCCATTGCTGCTATAGAAGATAGTTGTTGCTACGGGTAGCATCCATTAAGTCAAGGGCATCAATTAATTGAGGACGGTCGCCACCCAAAGAAGTGATAACTGAACTGGAACAAGAGTCTAAAGCAGTGCTAACCCATTTCTTATGGACATCCCTTTAATTCTCCATTCTCTTTTCCTCGCAGAAAGATCTACTTGGTTAATTGATATTGCAATCATAGCATAATCACCTTTTTTGTCCCGTATTCTGTATGAAATGGTTGCATGGTCCATTCTCAGAATGTTACACGAAAAATAACAAGCCGAGACTTCAGAACGGTCGGTGCCGAGCAGACAAGTCCACGGTGTACCTGCTGAAAACAGGTCGTTTGGATATCAAATGATGTCTAGACTCAATGCTTTCTTGACCGGAGCTGTGTGTGATAAAGACATAGCTTCATATTTTAGCAATAGGAACAATGCAACAACAACTTTATCTTCCAAATGTAGATAAATGAACCATTTATGGTAAGATCATGTTTTCTGCTCGCATTTTACGCAGCAGATCAGCGATATTAATGAAAAGATTTTTGATTTTGATTGATTTTTAAATGTGAACAGTATCTGACTCAAAACGTTTAGAGTCAAAGCTATCATGTCATTCTCGTAATCCACATGAAGGCTCTACAAACACGAGCGATCTGTTGCGTAGGGCAATTACGCTATGTAAGACGAACCATCAACGCTTTAGCTGCTTGGAATTCAGAAGGACGATCGGCACCGTATGGTTGGCATATTACATATATAATTGTTTACCGTTAGCAATAGCTATTTTTCCGATGCTTTGACACATTCATTACGCTTATTGCAAGCTCCTGAAAGGCAAGCAACAATATTCGATGTTGTACCGATCTCTAGACACGAAAGACAAAAGAGCTGCTAGTTGATTCAGTTGGTGTGCATGTACATAAACCGGATGTCGCCATTGATCCTGCAACAGTCAAGAGCGTTTGGCCTGAGCCAGCAGTGTCTCTCTCTTAGTCGCAATGACGTCAATACGCGAAGAAGACTGGATCGAGATGCATTTATAAGAAGAAAAGCATTTAAAGTAAATCGAGGGTGTCATCCTTGAAGCCTGACGTACAGTATTTAGATCTTCTTGTGGCAGCGGCCTCGCTCCTGTCGTTCGCGGCGTTGCTATTCAAAGTATTGTTAGTAATGCCTCTTCTCTCTGTGACTGCTTGAAGTTCTGGTAATGTTCTGGTGCTGCGAAGGCAAGGTATATCTCTTTAGTCCGGCCAGACACTTCTGACGGGAAAGCAATAATTACCAGTCCCGTTACTGTCCTTTTTCACCGAGCAATATACCTGCCCTGCTTGGTTTTTTTTCTTTCTAAGACGTAAGTCTAGTTCCTGTCAATCAAAATATATACATCAAACATAAACTGCATGGTAATTGTAAATAATAAGTGATTATCATATGGAGATCCCCAAGATCGAGGCCTGATTCACAATTTGCGAGGATATGCAAACATGTTGCTTTAAACTAGAAATTCCTAATAATGGAAAGGTGAGCCCAATACGAGTAAGGAAGCTAGATAAGTTACGCGCCGATGTGTAACCCGGTTGCATGGAAAATCATGCTCTTCTTGAAACTAAGATTTACAGCTGTTCTTCAATACTGTAGCATTGCCCATTTATATATCTATCGAGGACATGAAATTAACATGTTCTGAAGGAGGATTATTGTCGATTCAACTAGCTATGGAGGTACCTCAATATCTATAACCTATCTACCAAGCGCACAGAAGACCAGATACAACTCACAGTCACGTTCGACTGTCGAGACCTGGTCCAAACATTTGATAAGAGGGCGTTAATAAGCTTAGCAACGTAAAACATGTGTCCTTTGTTGTTTCATTGATCACGCAGCAAGATCTGCATTGTTTCCACGTAAGCCGCGTCAACAAAACGCGAAAATTTGGCAACACAGAGTTTAACTGATGCCACCTCTGTAAGCATCTGGTATAGCAGAAATCATCGAGTCGGAAGGAAGCAGCCGATGACAGTCTGAAACGGTCAAGTCTTTCGTGCGCAGCACATATCTTTCTGTTTTCCTATGCACTTTACGACCAAGCATTGGTTGCTTTGCAAGGCGAATGAGAACTTTGATTAAATGCTCGTATCAAAAACCAGAAAATTATTCTCTTTCCCAATTTCTAGCCAACGAAATCAACTAACGTTTGTGATGCCAGGATCAACTAAGATGAAAAGAATGATTGAAACCGCTCGTCCTCGATTCTTATCGTATCAGAGCAGAAGTTGCAGATCCACGATCCAAGTATGTCACCGGATGTAATGTCCTTCTTTGCATGCCTTTGAGACGTATATAGATTCTGTGCCGAGTTTTTGAAAGTCTTTCACACGATAAACCTTTTTCCCTTTTTGAGACACTCAGGCAGCCGTCGGGTCTGGTCACTGGCGCCTCCCGAGAGAACCAGAGCACCGGCGCCAATAGGAGGGGGGAGGGAGCTATTTTATCGATTATCCTGTGACCGCAAAGTTTCACAGTTACTCAAAACTGCAAGATTTTGCTGCACTAGCATGCTTTGGGCTTTAGTTTCGCAATTGCGTTTAGATTATTGCAGCATCCCTCACTCCTCCAAACCACGCACAAAGTTAATGTTTGAACAGGAAAAAATATGTTCAGAGAAAAGAAAGCAGCTATGTAGAATGTGTCCCTCAGCCCCCTTTTTATTTGCAATACAAGGAACGAGTTATACATATATACAGTATCATTTGACTCGGCGCAAAAAAAGGTTGTAAGTTTAACGGCACAGAAGCTGACAGTCTTGTTCTTTCCATGAACGGGGTAAGCCCCGGCTGCCAATTTGCTCGGTGATTGCAGCTTTTTATAAAAAAAATCGTGGATTTACTTGCTCAGTTTACGATGCATACTTCAAAAAGGAATGATCTATGAGTCCGTAGATGCGTAAGTCGTCTATACGTGTGAGTAATATTCAAGGACACAATGCACAATCGAATGCGCAGCTGCGGTCGGCACGCCTCGTCTGTATTGAAATTCTAATGTTCTGTTTACATGTATTACGTGTGCTGATGGAAAGAAAAAGATATGCAAGTTACTCCGTAAATACAAGCAAAACATTAAAATGTATAAGCGCAAATTTCTTTAAAGAATATCTTGAGATATAAGTTAGATCGCAGTAGGCTTCTTAAAGGAATCCATTAATTTACAAGGTCGATCGATTTAAATCAGGCCTCTGACTCTTTCTTTGAGACATTGAACGTATGGCTAGCGCCAGGTTATGCGCTAATGCCTTATCATCTCTCTTTCTCTGTTTGTATGGGAGGGAGCGACACAAACTGTATTTAAGACGATGTTTCCTCTCCTCCTCCCTCCCTTCCTCCCTTTGGTATGTTGGTCATAGCGGCAAGACGGAGCAAACGGCCCGTTACATGAACATATTAGAGACAATATCAAGTCCCATGACTTTCTGTGCCACAGCAGGATCATTCCCGCTTGTTTGCGAGCACACGGACTGATCTCGTCCGTGTCATGAGATTCCTCTTTTTTATTCTCTTTGATCGCACATGTGTCACGTTGGGAGAGCAGTGACCAGGTCCAAAGCGGTAAAGCAGAGATTGTGCAAGTTGTGCCGAGACCTACGGGGATTAAATCCATGCTGACTCACTCCCTAGGTACAGGGACAAATTGATGGTATTATTTCATTGATGTGGCGCAGGAAGAAGGTGCAGAAGCACGTATACATGTGTGTTTTATTCGGTGGTATGTACGGGGTAACTGAAAAAATCGGGGGTGCTTGACGCTTTGCAGCATCCGAACTCTTAAGGTTTTAAAGGAATTGACCACGAGAATGAGAGATGATTCGCCGGATCGGCAGCGATGTCAGACGCGGTATGATGCAATAAAGTGAATGGATAGCTCCTATTGACATTTTGCACCGTATATTATTCTTTATCAAAGTTTAAAGAAGGAATGCATTGCATTCAGACAAGTGTCAAAGTAACGACATTTTTTATCCAAAGATTTCTATACCGTCTTTCCTCATTTTGACAATATCGGAACCGAGGCGCTGTGTACCCAGTCATAGCAACGGATGGTCGCTCTCAGTACAACATTCCCATAACGGTGCAGCTTCAGTATACCGGAAGGAGTTGATTACACAGAGTTGTGCACGGGATTTTGAAAGGATTCACGGGTTCAACCGTGCACAAGGCCCAAGATCAGCTAGCATATTCTCGGATAAGGCGTGAATAAAAGAATAAGGAAAAAAAGTGCAGGACATATAAAAGCTTGCTAAATGTCACTGACACACTACGTATGCGAAGAACCAGATGATGTCTAATCAAGAGTAAGTTTTCCTATTAGGAACAAGGTCCTTTTTGGGAGAGGCCATATATTCATCACAGACCATCGAATGGGCCCCATGCCCCACCACCAACTTTGCTTCGTCACCACCAGAAGTGTTGTGAAAAAGCTATAAAGTCTATCTAGTCCAAGCCTCCTTTCTCTCTCTCTCTCTTTTTCCCGTCTTAACTCTTTGTCTTTTACCTTATTCTTATTTCTAGTCCACTTTGATAATCTGTAATGACATTGGACAGTGCGATGCAGCTCGATCGGACACGAAGAAAGCGCCTTAAAGTTCCTAGTGCATGCGGGCAGTGTCGACGCAAAAAGACAAAATGCGACGGAGAACAGCCATGCGCGGGCTGCATCAAATCCAGAGTAGAATGTCATTATGCTCCTTCACCCGCGATGGCTAGACGTATCGATAACAACCATCATGTTCCTCGAATCCCTCCTACTCTTCGGTCAGCAGCCGAACGTCCTCGGAAACAACATCCAGCCGATCACCAAGATCACGATATCAATGCCCACCAATCAAGACCCCCTGTTAGACGATCTTCATGTCATCTGCAACAACAACACCCTCTACGACCACCACAGCAACAGCAACAACAATCAGTTGTACAGCATCGACAGCAACAACAGCAGCAACACTATCTGCCGTTTCAAGAGAGCATAGCAGGCAGCGCGAACAAACCAAATGCGCACATTCAAGCAATCGAAGAACGGCTTTCTGTCATTGAAAACACTCTATTTTCATTGTTAGAAAATCGCTTCTCTTCTTCTTCCACCACCAATACTGAAAATCGTTATCAACAGCAGTCCCAGCAGCAGCATCGATATCTGACAACAATCCAAGGTTCTTCCGACCGCCATTATCGCGTCAACGGAAAGCAACTACGCTCAGATTCGGACATCAAGGAGGAGGTCGAGCATCCACCGCCCCCTCTTGTACTTCTTCCTCCTGCGCACACTGGTGGGGTTCCGCCCCCAGTCGTTTCAGGAGAAGGGTCCTCCATGACAACGACCGCGGAGCGGTTCTTTCCATCTGTTCACCTTCCTCCGCTAAAGCCAGTTGCTGATGCAGGGGAATATGGTCGCAAGTCACCATCCTCCACGTCCACACCTTCCATCCACAGTCTGCTGAATGAACAACGCATAGCAGCAGCCTTTTCTTCTTCCTCATCTTCGTCCTCTTCTTCTTCCTCGTACCCGAATGCAGCTACTGTCAATACATCACCCTTATCCTCTTCCTCTTGTACCTCCTCCTCACCTACATCACCTTCTGCACGTATCCTTCCTCCCTCCACCACCGGCTCTCTCCAACACGAACCTGCACCTTCCTCTGCCTTCCATCGCATCAAATCCGAAACAACCCTTTACTCATAGTAGCTTAGCAACCTGACTTTCTCTCTGTCTCCCTCCTGTATACCTGCCCTTTCCTTTTTTCCGTGCTCATTCTTAAAAAAATTTAAGCTCGAAATCACTCTTTCTTCTTCTTCTTTTTTTTAATAATATATTATCTACTTTTCAAACCGTGTTTTACAAGCCGACCATGTCAAATACACACAGTGCACTGATGTAAGGGACCAGGACTGTCTTGGCAACAAAGTAAAACAGGACACCGAAAGCAATAGAGATCGGTAGAGCCGGTAAAGCTCTCTTGTAGATCGCTAGCAAAAAGATGGTTGCAGTCAAGCCTGTCAGAACGGCAATGGTGCAGCATATTGTCGTGATCCAGTCATACAACGCTGTATATTCTTGGTAAGCCCCTGCAACTTGTTCATCCATCATCAAAAATGTTACCTGCACGTGCAATGAGAACACTGTAAAATACAAAATCACCTAGTCCCAACTTTAAACCATCGCGCTCTAATTCGAAAACGAAGTGGTTACATCTCTGTTGCAAACAAATACGTTTAGTTTTCCAGCTTTTTTTTCTTTTACCTTCATCCTCATCTCTCCCAGAGCTATTGCGCCGATTCTCCTGATCTTCATTGCTGTTATCTCTTGTTTCTCTTCTCGCATCCCTGCCATTTTCTTCCAAATTCGGAGAAAGAGGTTGCTGATCTCCAGAAACTTGCCGATCTATCTCGTGCTCCGTGGTGGTATTTTCGGCTCGCAGGCGAATTTGACCAGTCGTGGTGGTGTTCACATCTGTACCTGTCGTTGATGGCAGTGACAATTGTGTTAAAAAGGAGTTATTATTCATTTGGAGGGGTACTGTCGAAGACATGGACGCCTCGTATTCCGATGCAATTGAAGTAGTAGTGCTATGTAATGTATCAGGAAGCGACGTTACTGTAACAGTCCGTGGCAGCAGCAGCCGCTGTCCACTAGGTATTGGGGTATCCTGTTCCTCTCCCTCCTCTTCATGGTTTGAAGGATGCGTGTTTAACATGTCCTTTGTTGTTGATAATGGTGAAGACGATGATGATAAATCATTTGTACTAGTCGCTTTGTTGCCGCCTTCAAAGGTCTTTGAGAGCCGCAAATGATTACTGGATGCTAACATGAGCCACACAGCATTGACAGAGTAAAGCAATGCTGGAACGTCGCGTTGCTGTGATCGTGAGCTTTCGATTAAAAGTCGCAGTGGACCGAATGGACACAAAACAGCAATTAAATCTATCCAGAGCATACACAACATTAGATGTCGATATAAAGATTGTGCAGAATTGTTTGGTGATGTGATATATATTTACCCCAAATAGCCAGTAAACCTAATAGAAACCACGTTGTCCATTCTTCCAAGCCAGTTAGCGAAAATGCCTAAATGCGTGGTTTTCTTTTCAGTTATTTGCCTCTATGCCAACAGCAGCAGTTTTCATATTACCATCAAGGAGCTCATCACAGTCAGATACGACTGTTGCAACCACAAAGGTCCCGCGTAGAATACAGATACAAGACCAACGACTGTAAAGTTCCACAATGCAAACGACATGGTAATATAGTCCATCGGAATTAAGAAGACTTGAATAACATTACTAACATCATAGTCAGCAAGCTGATATAAAAACGTATATTCCCTTGATTCCCACTTACAGTAGTAAAAGATAAGTCATGAAACCAAGGAGGAGCAAAACAACAATCATGAAAAAACCGACAAGGGCCTAAACAATTTTATTAGTCCATTTATTTTATGCTTACATATATATAGAAGCCTAATCATGATACATTACCTTCATCCAACCCTTCTTGAATAAAAAGAGTATGACAACAGTAACAAGAATGATTTGGCCGATAATAATTAACGCTGTAGCAAGTGATCCAACAAGCGGCGAAGTACCGCCGCCACTGCCACCTCCACCATCACCGGCAGAGCTTGCAGTCGTAGTAGTGTCACTGGTAATTATAATACCGTATGATGAACGAGTAGGCCTTTTACAAATATTAGTTAAAAACAGTTTCTTGAGAAATAAAAATTCTAGTTTATATATCCTTACTTGTAATCACTCGATCCACTGAAAGAGACCTTGACCCAGAATATACTGAGCACGATGCATGCAACTACGGGCTTGATCACATAATAGATCTGCTGCATATAGAATAATATCATGCCAGCATCCTCTCCATTATTATCTTCCCTTGCTGTTCGAGATGAGGCAGCCGTAAGGTCGTTTAATGCGATATCTCCACCAGTATTTGTGTTATTACTATCTGCATTGAGTGGGAGAGAAAGAGAGAGAGGAATGCACAATATAACACGGATGTATGTGTGAGCATTAATAATGCCTTTTCATATGCCATATATCAAAACTCATTGCCGACCTCCTATCGCAGTCTGGGCTGTCGTCGTTGTCATCCTCGTTGCTCGTCTAGATTGCCGAGCAGCTATTGTAGCTTGACATACACTGCCATGATTCTCTTTCCAGTCTACTTTTTGACAATCCACTGAACAATATCGAGGTCCACTCAACCCGCAGGAAGAACACATGTATGTTGCTGGTTTCTGGCACCCTGTACACATCGACGCCGCAGCAGAGTCTGACTGGGACTGATTTGTTGTGTTTTGCTGTTGGCTACTGGTGGCTACGGTGCTGTCATCTTCAAAACTTGGGCGTTGCTCTTCTAAAGAGCTGTTTGACATTACGCTGATCTTTGTTGTCTGGTATTATTAACGAAAGGAAAGGAAAGGAAAGGGATTGCAAACTGAAGGAATGGGGTATATAGGACAGTGTACGCTGTTAAGTTTCTGTTGGTTATAGCTACAGATTCTTGGTATTGTATACAGGTACACTGTCGATCATCATTTGTTTAAAGAAAAATTGGATGGTCGCCTTGGCAGCGGCCTGAATGAATTTCGGAAACACGTTGATGGGACCATTTATGGTTTCTACAATTGCCAGCAAAAAATAAAATGCTTACATGTTTTTCGGGTATAGATATACTAAAAATACAAATATCAACATATAAATGTTAGGTGTGTGTCTAATTTTTTACAAAGAGACGCTTGGCGCATTTCCACAGCTCTGTGATGGTCATATACACAATCACGGTTGCTACGACCATACCCCATTCCCAGGAGATAGGATGTTGCTTGAATACGACATCGTTGAGGCTATATAATCACACAAAAAAAGTTTAAGTTAAAAAGACCTGAATCAAAACAAAAATGTGAACATTTCGTAGTACTTACACAGGCACGTAGATGGTGATAATCAGGAAACCCATTGCGAAAGCAAAGGCATAATAGAGATACCAGTTTTGGCGATCGGTGAAGCACTTTGGGACAAACCATAGGTACCATCGACGTTCACCAGTAAAGATGGCGGGAGCCCAGACAGGACCGTGGAGGTTACGCACTGTGAAACTGTGAAGCAACAAGATGGCTGTGGCAGCAGTGAACACAGCAGCGCGAGAGCGGAAGACGAGATCACAGCTTTCGTTGTAGCTCTTGTTGCAGTCGTGGCCAAGGTCACCGTTACCGTATCCAAAGACCGCGACAATGTAGTTGAGAAGGCTGAGGATACCAACAAGGAAACCGTAAAAGAAGATATCGCAGAGGTTCGATGCACGGAAAAGACCTTGGTCGCGACGTCGAGGAGGCACATTCATTTGATCTGGGTGAGCAGGTTCCAGACCTAAGCCCATAGCAGGAGGCGAACTTAATAATGAAAGATATATATTAGTATGGCTCAATTCCCTTTTTTTACGATATCAATGCCACAAGTTAGCCCTTACCTCACGAGACAGTTTGTAAATAGAATTTGAAGAGGTGACATGGGAAAGACAGACATGCTAGATGCATCTTGGAAAGCGAGACCGAGTAAGAGCAAGACAACCAAGGCAACGTTTGCTGTCAGCAAATGGACAACGAAACGAGAAATGTTGGAGAAGACTCGACGGCCTTCCGAAATGGCACTGACGATGGTAGCAAAGTTGTCATCAACCAGGATGATATCTGATGCTTGCTTGGCGACATCCGATCCAGTCTCGCCCATAGCAATACCAACATCCGATTCCTTCAAACTAGGAGAGTCATTGACACCGTCTCCAGTCATGGCAGAGATACGCTTTCGTCGGTGAAGGGCTTCAATCATCTTGACTTTAGTCTCTGGGCTGCAGCGTGCGATAACCAAAGGCAACTCGGGCAAGGCATCGATTTGTTCAATTGTCATTTTGTCAAACTTTTGGGCAGGCATAACGAGCTCGACTTCATGCTTGGAGTCCAAGTCATAATCATGGGGAAGGATGGTAATCTCACGAGCAATAGCGGTTGCAGTGGCGATGTGGTCACCCGTGAGCATGTGTACCGTGATACCTGCTTGACGACAGCGCTCAACTGCATCCTTGGATTCAACTCGAGGAGGATCGTAAATGCCAACAAGACCCAGGAAAACCATTTGCTGCTCAATGGCTTCTCGTTCATAAGTTTCGCTGGTCACAGTTCCGTCTGCCTTGATCTTGCGTGTAGCAAGTGTCAAAACACGCAAACCCCCCCGTGCGAGCTTGTCAACTTTAGGAAAAATGAGCTCTTCCATTTCCTCTTGGCTCATGTACTTGACACCATCTTGAGTGAGGATGCCCTCACAGCAAGACAGAGTACGTTCGGTAGCACCTTTCATGAACGCGACGTAGCTTCCATTCTTGGCCTGGGTCAACACGCTCATACGCTTGATACTTGAATCGAAAGGATATTCGGCAATAACTTTCCATCCTTCATCCTTGACAAGGCTTGGTTTTCCCATATTCAACTTGTGTGCAAAGACTTGCAAAGCAATCTAAAATAAATAAAAACATCTCCTTTTAGTAACCTTCTCTCTACGATTGTCCCATGCTTTGGTATTCCTACCTCTGTAGGGTCACCAATAACCAAGGATTCGCCAGTCTCTTTATCCTTGCGCACTTCGCTCATGTTGCAAAGAGCAGCAGTGTTGACCAGTTGTCGCATGGTTGTCGACATGGAGTCCTTGGTAACAGTTTCTTTGGAGTCTTCCGAAACAACGTCGCCTTCCATGTCATAGCCCAAGCCAGAGACCGCAAAGAATCCTGCGTCTGGTTGCCACAGGCGGGTAAGGACCATTTTTGATTGAGTGAGAGTACCAGTCTTGTCAGAGCAAATGTTGGTAACAGAGCCGAGCAGTTCCAAAGATACAAGTCTTCGAACAAGAGCGTTCGCCTTTGCCATAGCATACACACCGAATGCTTGTGTGAGCGTAAGAACAGCCAAGAGACCTTCAGGGACGGCGGCGATGGCCGTTGAAATCGCATAAAGAATTTCTTGTTCACCAATATCGAATCGGTTGGCAGCAAAAATGACAATCACAACGATAACTGCGGATACGAAAAGAAACATGGCGAGACGGTCAATAGCACGTTGAAGAGGTGTTCGCGCGTTGTTGTCACTGTTCATCAATCGTTTTGCAATCTTGCCAATTTCAGTATCCATGCCAATGGCAGTAACAATGGCTATATTAAAGAAGATAATGAACATGTCAATAAACACGGTAGAGTGTACAATTATTCTTAAAGAAGATTTTACCTTTGCCACGTCCCTTGGCCAGAGTGGTGCTGGAGTAAGCCATGTTGACACGATCACCAAGGGGAACGTCAGCAGACTCCGAAGTATCTGTGACCTTGTTGACAGGGACCGATTCACCGGTGAGGAGGGCTTCATCCACGTCCATGTTGAAGGATTCAATAACACGGCAGTCGGCACCGATAACATCACCGCTCTTGAGTATAAGCACGTCACCGGGAACTAGTTCTCGAGTAGGTATATGCTTCTCATGACCGCCGCGAACGACCAGACTTGTGGGTGACGCCATTTTGCGAAGAGACTCCATTGTCTTTTCAGCCTTGAATTCTTGCATGAAACCAATAAACGAGTTGAGGAACATGATGAAACAAATGACACCGCCTTCAACCCAATCTTGATAGACAAAGGAGACAATCTATTGTACATTCTTGACTATAAGTCCATTGCAAAGATTTGATAAAGAAAGTTTTGGTACACTTACCGTTGCGATGAGAAGAATCATAACCATCAAATTTAGAAATTGCTTGAGAAATAGCTTCAATGGATTGATGCCACCACTGCCTTCCAATTCGTTGAAACCAAACTCGGATCGCTTTGCTTCCACTTGATCCTCTTTCAGGCCATTCAAGACGTCAGTCTTGAGCAATCCTGAAACAGTGTCCAGGTCCATTGTGTGGTAAGGAGGTCCTTCTTGACGTTCAGAAAGCCTCTCTTTTCGTTTGACCAAGTTCATTTTGCGCATCAAGACACTTCGAATGGATTTGACTTCATCTGCCGAGCTTTGTGCAGTCGAGGAACGAATCAATGGTTTTTCCTTGACTTGCTGATGTTGTTCTCTGTCCTCAGCAAAGGTTATTGTTGTAGCAATAGCACCATTATTTTTCTGCTGGCCCGTGCGGATAGTTTCTTCTTGGGCAGAAGTCATAAAAATTTATTGGCGATAAAAAGAGCAAAGCCGATTTTCCTTTTCAAGATATCCAGCTTTTTATATATACATGTCTGCGCGCACCCATCTCTCTCTTAATGCTTAAAACACCACCAGCTTGGGGAAAATGGAGAACTTGGGTTAGCTAGTAGATAGAATCTCAGCAGCCTATAGAAAAATTCGCGCAACAACGTGGCCAAAGCACGGCCTCCACACAGACAGATTTTGTGTCTGTGTCACTCCGATCCAAAGATGCATCTAAAAACTTGTAGTAAACAAAATGGTGAGGATAAATGAAACATAAATGCATTGCTCGAAGATACGCATAAGCCATTTTCGTGCATTTCATCCATCAAAGCAGTAATCTTAACTATCCTTCTGTGCGTATATCAACAATTGTTAGCAATTATTGCTTTAAGTTCCCCGCCGATCGTCGAACTTTCCTGACCGACCGGATATTCTATCCATCAGAGAAACACTAGCATCCGCTTCGGAAACACAAAGTGCGCCAATTTCGCTTTTGGTAACCATTATGCGAGATCTTGGTTCGCCAGAACGCAGAAGTGTTGTACCTGAGCGCGGAACAATAAAAATAATCTAGATACACTTGTACTATGTTAGCTTTTGACGGACAAAGCTACGAACCTCACTCAGTTTTCTCGCGTTAGTCTCTCTTTTGACGTTGAAAAGCACATGTTTGACTAGCTACAGGATTTTGAATCGAAGTTCCCGCCGAAGAGAGGAAAAGA